>JAGXOD010000132.1:0-397559 GCA_020368025.1 Brachyhypopomus occidentalis
TGCAATGTTACAAATGCATTTCCCAGCAAGTAGTAAGCTTTGCATTCAGGTGTTCAAAACAGAGTTTTCCATCCTTGTAAGCGCCTAAAACAGTGTTTCTGAGCAAAACTTAGTGCCAAAATGCAACTTTTGCAGAATGACTTATAAACACATATTTTGTTAGTTACCAGTGTTAGAAGATGAAAACAAGCTGTTTTATCATGTTTGCAACCTTACAAATGCATTTCCAAGCAAGTAGTAAGCTTTGCATTCAGGTGTTCAAAACAGAGTTTTCCATCCTTGTAAGCCCCTAAAACAGTGTTTCTGAGCAAAACTTAGTGCCAAAATGCAACTTTTGCAGAATGACTTATAAACACATATTTTGTTAGTTACCAGTGTTAGAAGATGAAAACAAGCTGTTTTATCATGTTTGCAATGTTACAAATGCATTTCCAATCAAGTAGTAAGCTTTGCATTCAGGCATTCAAAACAGTGTTTTCCATCCTTGTAAGCGCCTAAAACAGTGTTTCTGAGCAAAACTTAGTGCCAAAATGCAACTTTTGCAGAATGACTTATAAACACATATTTTGTTAGTTACCAGTGTTAGAAGGTGAAAACAAGCTGTTTTATCATGTTTGCAATGTTACAAATGCATTTCCCAGCAAGTAGTAAGCTTTGCATTCAGGTGTTCAAAACAGCGTTTTCCAGCCTTGTAAGCGCCTAAAACAGTGTTTCTGAGCAAAACTTAGTGCCAAAATGCAACTTTTGCAGAATGACTTATAAACACATATTTTGTTAGTTACCAGTGTTAGAAGGTGAAAACAAGCTGTTTTATCATGTTTGCAATGTTACAAATGCATTTCCAAGCAAGTAGTAAGCTTTGCATTCAGGCGTTCAAAACAGCGTTTTCCAGCCTTGTAAGCGCCTAAAACAGTGTTTCTGAGCAAAACTTAGTGCCAAAATGCAACTTTTGCAGAATGACTTATAAACACATATTTTGTTAGTTACCAGTGTTAGAAGGTGAAAACAAGCTGTTTTATCATGTTTGCAATGTTACAAATGCATTTCCAAGCAGGTATTAAGCTTTGCATTCAGGCATTCAAAACAGCGTTTTCCAGTCTTGTAAGCGGCTAAAAGAGTGTTTCTGAGCAAAACTTAAGTTAAGTCAAGCCACATTGTCAAAACAATTGAAATTTGTCCTCCTCATTTACCCATCTGTTCAGAACACACACACACACACACTAGTGATAACTAGGGGCTGTGGTGCACACGTGCCCAGAGCGGTGGGCAGCCCTAAAACAAGGGCACCTCAGTTTCAGGCCTGGGAATGACCCTCCGGTCAAAACTGGTTTAACCACCAGACCATGACTGCCAAAAATGCAAACTTTTGCAGAATGACTTATAAACACATATTTTGTTAGTTACCAGTGTTAGAAGGTGAAAACAAGCTGTTTTATCATGTTTGCAATGTTACAAATGCATTTCCAATCAAGTAGTAAGCTTTGCATTCAGGCATTCAAAACAGTGTTTTCCATCCTTGTAAGCGCCTAAAACAGTGTTTCTGAGCAAAACTTAGTGCAAAAATGCAACTTTTGCAGAATGACTTATAAACACATATTTTGTTAGTTACCAGTATTAGAAGGTGAAAACAAGCTGTTTTATCATTTTTGCAATGTTACAAATGCATTTCCCAGCAAGTAGTAAGCTTTGCATTCAGGTGTTCAAAACAGCGTTTTCCAGCCTTGTGTTTAGAAGATGAAAACAAGCTGTTTAAAACAGTGTTTCTGAGCAAAACTCAGTGCCAAAATGCAACTTTTGCAGAATGACTTATAAACACATATTTTGTTAGTTACCAGTGTTAGAAGGTGAAAACAAGCTGTTTTATCATGTTTGCAATGTTACAAATGCATTTCCAAGCAAGTAGTAAGCTTTGCATTCAGGTGTTCAAAACAGTGTTTTCCAGCATTGTAAGCGCCTAAAACAGTGTTTCTGAGCAAAACTTAGTGCCAAAATGCAACTTTTGCAGAATGACTTATAAACACATATTTTGTTAGTTACCAGTGTTAGAAGGTGAAAACAAGCTGTTTTATCATGTTTGCAATGTTACAAATGCATTTCCAAGCAAGTATTAAGCTTTGCATTCAGGGTGTTCAAAACAGCGTTTTCCAGCCTTGTAAGCGCCTAAAAGAGTGTTTCTGAGCAAAACTTAAGTTAAGTCAAGCCACATTGTCAATTGTGATTTTCACCCCAATTGAAATTTGTCCTCCGCATTTACCCATCTGTGCAGTCAGAACACACACACACACACACTAGTGATAACTAGGGGGCTGTGGTGCACACGTGCCCAGAGCGGTGTGCAGCCCTAGCCCGGCGCCCGGGGAGCAGTTGAGGTTAGGTGCCTTGCTCAAGGGCACCTCAGTCATGGCCTCAGGCCTGGGAATCGAACCCACGACCCTCCGGTCACAAGACTGGTTCCCTAACCACCAGACCATGACTGCCAAAAATGCAAACTTTTGCAGAATGACTTATAAACACATATTTTGTTAGTTACCAGTGTTAGAAGGTGAAAACAAGCTGTTTTATCATGTTTGCAATGTTACAAATGCATTTCCCAGCAAGTAATAAGCTTAGCATTCAGGCATTCAAAACAGCGTTTTCCAGCCTTGTAAGCGCCTAAAACAGTGTTTCTGAGCAAAACTTAGTGCCAAAATGCAACTTTTGCAGAATGACTTATAAACACATATTTTGTTAGTTACCAGTGTTAGAAGGTGAAAACAAGCTGTTTTATCATGTTTGCAATGTTACAAATGCATTTCCCAGCAAGTAGTAAGCTTTGCATTCAGGCGTTCAAAACAGCGTTTTCCATCCTTGTAAGCGACTAAAAGAGTGTTTCTGAGCAAAACTTAGTGCCAATATGCAACTTTTGCAGAATGACTTATAAACACATATTTGTGACTTATAAACACATATTTCATTAGAAACTAGTGTTGGAATGTGAAAAGAAGCTGTTTAATCATGTTTGCAATGGTCAAAGTCAAAGTCAAATTTATTTATATATCGCTTTTTACAACACATGTTGTCACAAAGCAGCTTTACAATCATATGGGTCCAGATCCTTAATGAGCAAGCCAGAGGCGACAGTGGCAAGGAAAAAACTCGCTAAAAACTTCCTCCCGATGGCAGCAATTTAGGAAGAAACCTTGGCAGGACCAAGACTCAAAAGGGAACCCATCCTCCATTGGGTGGCCCACTAGCAGAAGTCTGTATTCATTCATTATCCGTACCGCTAGTCGGGGTCACGGGGGGGCTGGAGCCAATCCCAGCATCTCCATTCAAAGGCAGGGTACACCACTGGCAGTTCACCATTCCACCACATGGCCAACACGCACACACACACTCAATCACAATCTAGAGTGACCAATCAACCTAAGATGCATGTCTTTGGACTGTGGGAGGAAACCAGAGTACCTGGAGAAAACCCACGCAGGCACAGGGAGAACATGCAAACTCCACACAGAGCAGCCCAGACCGAGAATCGAACCCAGACCACCTTGCTGTGAGGCGACAGTGCTAACCACCACACCACCATGCCGCCCCTAAGTCTGTATTTATAGTTCAAATATAGTTCTGTAGTTATAGTTCTAATTCCAGGCCGAGTATTCACAGTCCCTTCAATGCAGATGGTGAGCCTCAGGTAGGAGTTGGCATCAGCGCCTCCTCTTGCGGCAATGGCACATCCAACCACGGCATCGGCACATTCACTGGCAAGCCAGACCATCTCCTAGGTGCTTGTATGGCGTTGTCTTTTGTAGAAGCATGCAATCAAGATATGAAATTCAGGTTGAGTGTAACGCCGGGTGCGGCGTGAAGGAATATGGCAGACACAGACGTTGAGGAGAGCGAGATCTATTGAAGGGCATTCCAAAATCAGGGTCGAAAAAACAGGCTTGGGTCATATCCGAGAGCGAGTCCGATTTGTTAACATAACCATCACGTAGAGACATGACAAAAATAATAGAAAAAACACTGATTAAATTACGACGTAAATCACTAAACTAGAGAATATATGAATCAAACAAGACAAAGCTAATAAAGTTCCACAAAGCCACACAGAGCAAACAAAGCCAAACTAACAAACTAACAAAATGATCCGCAACCCACAAGACAAAAGAAAAAAAAAAGTGTTGGGGTCAAATTTGACCCGTTTTCAAGTTCAGGTGTGTAAAAAGTACTGTTTGCTTTTTTGTATTGGAACAAGATTTCATGATATCCTCAAAAACAGCTATTTTAACACAATAAAAGCAATTTTTATAATTTTAGTCAATTCTAAATGTCTCAAATTAAAAAACTGACATTTGTGGTGTTAGGGGTCAAATCTGACCCGGCAATCTGACCTTGACGGAAACCTGGACCCGGCCAGATGATTATATGGCCCTAAATGAAGCCTCTCCCTCTGGCTATAGATATGTTCATAACCCCCGTCCAAATGGTCGAGGAGGTGGTGTCGCCACAATATATGACTCTGATATAGACATTTCTCAAAAATTCGGCTTTAAATTTAATTCTTTTGAACATCTCATCCTCACTGTTTCAAATGTATCAAATCTGACAACCAACAAGGCGTCACAGTCGTTTATGTTAATTACTATTTACCGCCCCCTGGTTCTTACTCTGAGTTCTTGCAGGAGTTTTCAGACTTCCTGTCTCATGTAGTGCTATCAGCCGATAAGGTGATTATAGTTGGTTATTTTAACATCCATTTTGAGAATCTTTGTGACGCTTTAAGAAAAAATTTTCAAGAAATTCTTGATTCAATGGGTATCACTCAGAATGTGGTGGGTCCTACGCATAATTGTAGTCATACTTTAGACCTGGTTTTATCATTTGGTATTAACATATCCAGCTTAGCAATTTTACCTCAGAGCGAGGCCGTTTCAGACCACAGCCTCATAACGCACAAGTTATGCTTGACTGACGGTATTCATCAGCCGCCCGCTACCGAATGAAACGAACTATAGCACCTAGTACCATAGCCGCACTCACTGACATTTTACCTGGTTTGACAGAAATTGATACACCTGTAGCTCCGGAGGACTAGAGCATTTTACCGAGCACATTGAGACTTCTCTTCGTACAGCATTAGACAAGGTTGCACCATTACACTATAAGAGAGCCTCTGAGAGAAGAATAGCGCCATGGTATAACGAGAGCACGCGCGTAGTCTCAAACGAGCCGCGAGGATCCTGGAGCGTAAATGGCGAAATTCAAAGTTAGAAGTGTTTAGGCTATCATGGAAAAGCAGCCTTAGTGAATATAAGCATGCCCTCCATACGGCAAAATCCTCATACTTATCAGCTTTAATAAAAAACATAAAACAATTCTGCACTCCTATTTAAAACTGTTTCCAGTCTAACAAGGAGCCATGATCAAATCAATCCACTAATCCCACTAGAGTGTAGCAGTAATAATTTTATGAAATTCTTTAATGATAAGATTGATAAAATTAGGGAAAAAATTGGTTGTGCTATCTCAGAGCCTGTCAACATGCCTATGCACCTTGACAGCTGTCTGGTCAGCTCTGATGCCCTGTTAGAGTCCTTCTCCCCAATTGGTCGTGAGGAGCTTATTTCATTGGTGGAATCTGCCAAGCCCTCCACATGCATACTAGATGCAGTACCAACCCATTTACTTAAAGAATTACTGCATAGCAATATAGAACCTTTGCTCACTATAGTAAACTGCTCTCTGAGCCTGGGCTATATTCCCAGTTCATTTAAACTTGCAGTTATCAAGCCGCTAATTAAAAAAACCTGGTCTTAACCCCCAGGAAATGTCCAACTATAGGCCTATCTCTAATTTGTCATTCATATCCAAAATTCTAGAGAAAGTAGTTTCTTCACAACTCTCCTCCTTCCTACAGACAGAACATGTCTTAGAATTATTTCAGTCTGGATTTAGACCCCACCACAGCACTGAAACTGCGCTGACTAAAGTAGTAAATGATCTCTTGATATCCTCTGATAAAGGACACATTTCTTTTCTCATACTGCTAGACCTCAGTGCGGCTTTTGACACCATTGATCATAATATTCTACTTAATAGGCTGGAGACACTCATTGGTATAAGAGGTCAAGCACTCTCCTGGTTCAGGTCCTACCTGACAGATCGTTACCAATTTGTACTAGTAAACAACGAATGCTCAGAGCGTTCTAAGGTAAAATATGGTGTCCCACAAGGATCTGTACTGGGCCCCATATTATTTACATTATATATGCTTCCACTGGGCACTATCATCCGTAGGCATGGTATTGGTTTCCATTGCTACGCAGATGATACTCAGTTGTATATATCTTCCAATCCGGATGATATCACCACTACTCTCAAGATTGAGAGCTGCGTCCAGGACATTAAAAACTGGATGGCGTCTAATTTTCTTCAACTAAATTCTGATAAGACTGAGGTGCTGATTCTTGGGCCTAAAGCTGCTAGAAGCAGCTGGGCTGATATTCCCTTACCCTAGATGGGTTTTCAGTAACACCCAAGTCTACCGCAAAAAGCTTAGGTGTCACTATTGATTCGGATCTTTCATTTGACACACATATATGCAATGTCACTAAGGCTGCCTTTTTTCCATTTACGTAATATCGCCAAGCTGAGACACTTACTTTCATTAGCTGATGCAGAGAAGCTGGTCCATGCTTTTGTCTCGTCAAGATTGGACTACTGTAATGGTCTTCTAATTGGATGCTCTAAACAGTCCATAAAGAAGCTACAACTTGTACAAAATGCTGCAGCTAGAGTCCTAACTAAGGCTAGAAAATTCGATCATATTAGTCCCACTCTCGCGGCATTACATTGGCTTCCGATTAAACATCGAATTGAATTTAAAATTCTTCTCTTAACCTATAAGGCGTTAAATGGTCTTGCCCCACAATATCTGAGTGAACTCATTGCTTACTACAACCCATCTCGCCCTTTACGCTCCCAAAATGCTGGATTTCTCTTAGTTCCAAAAATTTGTAAGACTACAGCCGGAGGCAGAGCTTTCTCGTAGTTTTATTAAGCGTTGGTGTATCTGTGTGGTTCTACAAAAAAATGCGAATAAACATACAATGATCAATAACAACAAATCACAAACACAATCGCTTAACACTCCGAACATACTAGTACACCTCAGCATATGACGCACTAATTTAAGCGAACGCTACAGGATAATTAAGCACGCGCTACTGAAACGAGTATCACGTGCACACCTCATGCTTCATTCACGCGGTGAGCCAACTCTTATTGGATTTATCCCTAACTTCTAAACACTTAATACGCATATACATAATACACTTACATAGTACAACATCCCGCTAACAAAGTATACATAGTACGCTTACAAACAACAACTGAAACATAGACTTACTGTTAATCCACGCACTCAGATCAACCCGAAATAAAAGAACTCTTTGGTACTCAGTCTGTAACCAAAAAAAAACTCTCTATTCCCTCCATCCTCAAAGTTCAGCTCTGCTCAACGTCGGCTCTGCTAGACTCCTCCCACACTGTCCTCCGCGAACAGCAGAGCAAACCAACTAGAGAAGCATACAGGGGGGTGTTCGGACTGAACCACCTGGCGATGGCCTTTCAACAGCCGCCCCCAAATCCAGTAAGTGGATTTGCACCTTAAAGGCCGAGTGACTGTAGGATCCATAATTTAGTCTGGGAGGGAAGGGAGGCTGATGAGACGGGCCACAGGACGAGTGTAGATCCGTTCCTTGACCTGTACGTCTGCTGACCGGACCCTATTGTCGTGACTAAGACGGACGCTAATGACCTTACCCACGGGCCATAACGCACGTGGCAACTGCTGATCCATGATCATGACGATAGTACCAATCTCCAATTTAACAGAATCAGTGCTCCACTTCTGCCGTGCTTGCAATCCAGGTAGATAAAGACGAATGAAGTGTTTCCAGAACTGATCAGCTAGGATTTGACTGTACCTCCACCTCCGACGACTTAACTGCTCGGAACCAGTATAGACGATTTGAGGGAGTGATGCATCCCGCCGCCCCATGATAAGACTATTTGGCGTTACTGGGTCTGGGTCCGCAACATCAGAGGATACATAACCTAAAGGCTTCGAATTGAGAATACCTTCGATCTCCAGCAGGACAGTCAAAAGCACCTCCTCGGTGACTGTCTGAGCTCCAATCGCGACCTGAAGAGCAGTCTTAAGGGAGCGAATTTCACGTTCCCAGCATCCTCCAAAATGTGGAGCTCCTGGCGGATTGAAGGAGAACTTAATCTGTTGACTAGCGAGTCTCTGCTGGAGTTCTGGTTGGAGTCCAGCAAAACTTTGGCGGAGCTCTCTTTCAGCGCCTCTGAAGTTAGTGCCTTGGTCACACAGAATCTCACCGGGTCTCCCACGCCTGGCCATGAACCGTCTTAGTGACATGAGGAAGGAGTCTGAGTCGAGACTCGTGAGCAGCTCGATATGCACGGCTCTAGTAGTCAGGCACTTGAAGATTATTCCCCACCTCTTTTCATTCCTACGACCTATCTTGACGAGATAGGGACCGAAACAATCTACACCAGTGGAATAGAATGCCGGCTTCAGAAGACGGAGTCGAGCTGGTGGGAGGTCAGCCATTTTAGGATGACTCGGTTTGCCTCTCCATCTAACACACTCCAAGCATTTTCGCTGGTGCGAACGGATAGCTTGTCTTCCTCTTAAGATCCAGTATTTGCGCCTGATCTCCGCAAATACCCTCTCTGGACCTGGATGGAGTAAGTTATCATCATATTCCTTAATTATGAGTTTAGTAACAGGATGTTGCGGGCTAAGCACAATGGGATGAATCTCATCCTGTTCAAGTAGGCTACTACCTCTTAAACGCCCTCCTACTCGTATTAGATGACAGGAATAATCGTACTCTGGTGCCAACGTGAGTAACTGACTAGTAGTTGACACTACTTTCCCTGCCTTCAAGCACGTAACTTCACTCGGAAAGGAATCTGCCTGTGTCTGACGCAGAACTGCCAGCTCCGCTGCAGCGTAGTTAGCGGCAGTAAGCTGTACTGGATCCGATGTGTCCTGGAGCGATAGTGCGCAGGCTTTGACAAACTCTCCGAATGTGCTGTAGTGCTCAGGATCTGGTAAGATAGGACTAGTGACTGCTAGTCCACAGAAATTACTCCTCATCTCGCTACTATCCGTGGTAGCAGCAGGAACGAATGGCTCAGGCCAACTCTCAGGTGGTTGACTCAGAAAGAGAGGACCTTTGCCCCATCGACTGGTTGGTGATGACAAATAACCGAGGGTTTTTCCTCGAGTGATGTCATCTGCAGGGTTGTCACTAGAAGGCACGTACCGCCATACGGCGGACTCAGTGAGATCTTGAATCTCCGCTACCCTTGTCCCCACAAACACCTTAAAACGACAAGAATCTGATTTGAGCCAGGTAAGTACGGTAGTAGAATCTGACCAGAGTGTAACATGACCAATAGGAAGCGTTAGCTCTGTCCTCAGAACCTTGGCCAGTTGTGCACCTGCCAGAGCAGCACACAATTCCAATCTCGGGATTGTCTGTTGCTTCTTGGGTGCCACCCGAGCACGAGCCATAATGAAGGCACTCTCTACCTCTCCATCAATCTTCTCGGCTCGTAGATAGGCTACAGCTCCATAAGCTTGCTCGGATGCATCACAAAAAATGTGGATGTCTCTCAAGGTAGAGCCTTGGTCCATCTCTCTACTAGTGTAACATCTAGGCAGGGAGATGCGTCCAATGTCCTGGAGTTCCTCCTCCCAGGTACGCCATAATCTGAGGAGCTCTTCTGGTAAGTGAGGGTCATCCCATTCCCGACTCCGATCCCACAAGCGCTGCACCAATACTCTGGCTCGAGTGGTGTAAGGAACCAAGAACCCAAGAGGGTCGTACTGGCTCGCTAGAACTTTATAGATATTTCGCATGGTAATGACTGAACAACCTACGGATCGTATCTTATAGGACAGCATGTCCGATTGACAGTTCCACTGCATTCCCAGCGTGGACTCCTCTACTTCCTCCTGTCGCTGACTAAGAGATAATTCACTACTATCTGACCTAAGTTCGGCGGGAAGATGACTGATAGTGGTGGGGTCATTACTTGCCCATTGCCTCAGCTGGAATCCTCCCTGACCCAGGGTGCTCTGGAGTCTGTCCACGGTCTCTCTGGCAGTCTTTCCACAGCTGAAGCTCTGCAAGTAATTGTCTACATAAAAAGACTGTGACACCAATTGCTTAAGGTCTCCAGGCTGATCCCGTTCCTCAGCATGTTTCTGCAGTGCAAAAACGGCGCAGCACGGACTGCAAGTCGTCCCAAACGGGAGCACCTGCCATTCGTAGACACTGGGCGATGTGTCTCTCTTTAGATCTCTCCACAGAAACCTAAGTAGCGCCCTATCTTCCGGGAGCATACGAACCTGGTG
The DNA here is from genome assembly GCA_020368025.1 of Brachyhypopomus occidentalis. Lineage (NCBI taxonomy): Eukaryota > Metazoa > Chordata > Actinopteri > Gymnotiformes > Hypopomidae > Brachyhypopomus > Brachyhypopomus occidentalis. The sequence continues at coordinate 10,439 of JAGXOD010000132.1, forward strand.
GAACATTCCCCGTATGTCACTACTAATACCTATGGAATGCTCACGAAAGCGAAGAAGAACAGACAATAAGGAAGGACTCAACGTGGGACCTGGCAGCAGGAGCTCATTCAGGTTCTGACCTCTATAGGAGAATGAGCAGTTGAAAACCACTCTGTTCTTCCCGTTGTGTTGTACCATATGGTGGGGCACATACCAGGATTCGGCTGAATGCTCCACTTCCTCTGGCTGTAACTTGGTGACGTAACCTGCTTCTTTGAGTTTATCAATCTCCGCTTGATAAATCGCCGCTTGTGCAGGATCCTTGGACAGCCTCTTCTCAATCCCCCGTAACTGAGGTAATGCTGCATCACTTGGCGCGCACAGCCGAGGCATATTGTTCACTCTCAAGAGGGGGGTAGCATACCGCGTTACTCCGTCGACGTCGACCTGGATGGTCTTCTCCTGAAGAAGTCTAATGGCTTCCTGATCCTGTTTGGATCGCATACAAGCCTTCACATTTCGATATGGAAGCTCATCCATTCTCCACAACTTCTCGACATTCTTATGCAGATCAGTTGCGGTCTGCGCCGAGACAAAAAAACACTGTGCTGAGTTGAGACTCTCCTTGAGGTCCCGGGTCGGTCCTTGGAGGGTCCAGCCTAATCTTGTCCTGACCGCCGCTGGTCCGCCTCGCGGGCCCAAGCGGACAGGCTCAACTGGGGTTACGAGGTGAGGACAATCGGAGCCGATCAGCAGTACAGGATGTACATTATTCAGAGGCTGCAATGGCAACTCTTTCAGATGCCTATATCTCTTCTTGAGCGACACGACAGGATGTGTATGCTCCGCTAAACCCAATAACTCTGCTGTGAAGGCACTCTGTATCCTGTAAACTTTGCTTGGCTCAGCAACAGGTGACACCGTGAACGACACGGCCGCCCCGTGAATCACCTCTAAATTTTGCCTTACGGTCCGAAGGGCTAGATCTTCCCTTGGTCCTTTCAGACCCAGTTGTTGAACGGCTTCATGGAGGATAATAGAACGCTCCGATCCGTCATCCAATACTGCGTAGGCTTCCATGGAACGATCTCCGTTTCTGATTAAAACTTTACTCACTTTCAACAGCACTTTCCGATTGTATGTGGGCCGGTCTACATAAAGAATGTCGCTAGTGGAACTAGTGAGACAGGATTGCTGTGCTGTACTCTCCTCATCCTTTCTCTCCCTTCTGTCATTCACCTCATGTAGCACAAGTAAGTGTCGTTTATTGCATTTTTGGCAAGGGGCCTTCAATGTACAGTGAATTGCGCGGTGACCTCGACCGCATCTCCAACATCTGCTGTTACTCTTAATCCAGCTCTCCTTTTGATCCTTTGTCAGCTGCTGGAAGTTACCACAACCACTCAGGAAGTGATGGTCATTGTCACAATATGGACAATAACACCTCCTCTTGTCCTTACTCTCTATGACCGTGGGAGAGCTGACCTCCAGGGACCTCCCTGCTCCATGGAATATCGCAGTACCTCTCTCTGGTTGCTTGCGATCTCTGGGTCGATCTTTAAACCCTTTCCTGTTCTCCTCCCTTGTGTGGGAAGTAAAACGCAATCCATCCTCTTGAACTTGAAGCTCATAGTCCAGCCATTCTGCTAGATCTAGTAGAGTAGGGATCTGCACACCGATTGGATGAATGTACCTCCTAAAACTTGACCTAAGATCATGAGGTAGCTTGCTCATTAGTCTAGTGACGTGGGAACCACATTCCAATTCCACTTGGCCCTTAACATCCAGTTGCTCCAACATACCCACAAGTGAGCGAACCCTGAGAGCGAACATCCGAAATGACTTGACGTCTCCGCCTAACTTCTAAACACTTAATACGCATATACATAATAACACACGTAGTATACATAGTACAACATCCCAAAATGAGAGCTAACAAAGTCGTATTACTATAGAATCACACTCAATTACAACTATAAAATACGCTTACAAACTGCAACATATTACACAAATACAACTGAAACGTAGACTTACTGTTAATCCACGCACTCAGATCAACCCGAAATAAAAGAACTCTTTAGTACTCCGTAACCCAAAAAAACTCTCTATTCCCTCTATTCCCTAAACCAACTAGAGAAGCATACAGGGGGGTGTTCGGACTGAACCACCTGGCGATGGCCTTTCAACAGTGGTTAAACTGACATCCTCACACTCAGTCTGTATTGTCCATCTTTTTGCATGCTTTTACCCAAGACGACTGCATGCAAGCACCTACAAGCACCTGGGAGATGGTCTGGCTCGCCGGTGGATGTACTGATGCCGGGGTTGGATGTGCCATTGTCGTAAGGGGACGTGCTGATGCTGGCTCCTACCTGAGGTGCACCATCTGCACCGAAGGGACTGTGACTACTTGGCCGGGGAACAAGAACTTTAAGCTATAACTGTAGAACCACCTCTTGTTCACAAATACGGACTGTTGCTAACGGGCCGCCCAATGGAGGATGGGTTCCCTTTTGAGTCTTGGTCCTCCCAAGGTTTCTTACTATTCCCCGCCATCTTAGGGAGTTTTTCCTTGCCACTGTCGCCTTCGGCTTGCTCATTAGGGATCTGGACCCATACAATTTGTAAAGCTGCTTTGAGACAACATGTGTTGTAAAAAGCGCTATATAAATAAAATTGACTTGACTTGACTGGCATAGAATACTTGCTGTTGCACATACAGTAAAAGGTGTGACTCACCACAGACCCACCCACCCACACACACACTCTCACCCATCCACACACACACACACACCCACCCATTCACACGCCCACACAAACCCCCATACACCCACCAACACCCACCCACTCATCCACACACACACCCACACACACACACACACACACACACTCTCATCCACACACATACACACCCACCCATCCACACAGACGCACACCCATTCACACACACATACCCCCATTCACACACACATACTCACCCATCCACACACACACACACCCATCCACACACACACACACTCCCACCCACACACCCACCCACACATCAGAAGATCCTGCTTGAGATGACCAACTTGGAAGAAAGAAGGGTGTTTGGTGATGTGGTTGGAGATGTAGTAAACACAGCTGTGTGCTTACATGGGGCTTCTTGCTGGGGTGTACAGATTCTGTAATGAGGCTACTGCCAACTTAGAGGATGGTGAAAAACACAAGCAGTTATTGGTCAGTGTCTTCTGATATTAGTCTATTAGACTCAGATCAGAGTCTTGGTCTTCTCGAGGTTTCTTCCTAAACTCCACCTAGGGAGTTTTTCCTTGCCACTGTTGCCCCAGGCTTGTTCATTAGGGATCTGGACCCATGCTTTGTGACAACATGTGCTTTAAAAAGCACTATACAAATAAATTTTACTTGCCCTGACTAGATATTAGACTATTAGACTCCTTCCTATGGAGCCCTGCTGGTGACATCCCTTCTTAAAAAAAGTATGCGTGGGAATGAGATACTAATGCGTGCCCACGAATTAGTAAGGCGAGGGAACGAATTAGTAAGTCGTGGGAACGAGATACTAATGCCTGGGAACGAGATGATTAAGACGTGGGAACGAGATACTAATGCGTGGGAACGAGATGATTAAGACGTGGGAACGAGATACTAATGCATGGGAACGAGATCACTTAAACGTGGAAACTGCTTACTGAATTGTGAAAACAAGGCATTTGCACTATATCGTTAATTCGTTGTGGAAAATGGACAGTTCTTTGATTTCTTCATACTATATTGGCATGAATTATGCTGATAATTTACAGTCACTTGCAGTAAGACATGGCATAATTCTCAGCAAGAGACACTTAATACGCATACTGAAAGCACATGGCCTGAGACGCAGACAGTATGCAGACTTGGCAGAAGTGACTGATTTTATCATCCACCAAATGGAAGAGCACAGGAGGCTAAATGGTTACAGGTGGATGTACACCAAGTGTTTGGCTCACGGCATCAAAGTAAGAAAGGAAGATGTTTGACAAATTCTTGCAGCTGTAAACCCTGACTCCTCGGCCATGTGTCGCTGTAGGCGACTTAACCATAGGCGGTATTTTGCAGAGGGACTGAACTATATTTGGCACATGGACTCTTATGATATGTTAAAACCCTATGGGATCTGCATCAATGGATGCATCGATGGCTTCTCCCGCAAAGTCATTTGGCTTAAAGCAGCACACACGAACAGCGACCCACGTTTTATAGGATGCTACTTCTTGGAGGCCGTGGAGCAGATAGGTGGCTGCCCCAGAATCGTCCGTACAGATTTGGGAACAGAAAATGTGTTGGTTAGAGATATCCAGAAATTCCTCCGACAGCATGATACTGATGACAAAACCGGGGACAAAAGCTACATTAGCGGATCAAGTACCACAAACCAAAGAATAGAGAGTTGGTGGGATGTGATGCACAAACAAGGTGTCGAGTACAGGATACAGCTTATGGGTGAGCTCAAAGACGAGGGCTTATTTGTTGGTGACTTTGTGGACTTGTACCACTTGTACAGTTTTGCTTTCGGAACATTATCCAGGTAAGCAATGATTGGGAACTAGCCTCTACTTTAATGATCTCATTTGAATTTTAATGTAAAAAATTAAATATTTTTTTTACTGTCACAGTTGTATCCCTATATAATAGCATGTAATCCCTAATATAATAATCATTTTTTATTATTGTTATTATTATTATTATTATTATTATTATTATTATTATTATTATTATGTGTATATAATAAGATGCAGTCACATCATAAACACTTAATCAACACTTTCTCCTAAAGACCATTTACTTTTGGTAGGCTATGTGGGGTCTACCTTACACCCCATGAAAAGTGATGCACTGAATTTACTTTATATTTAGTTTTCCACATAAGTAAAAACCTCGTCAATATCTATCATTTTCATGTAAACTGATATATTATGTTGATAGAATGAATTGTAAAATGGATGTAAATTCTGCTGCTGTAAAGTTTTATTCAAGTGGAATTTATGTACACATTTGAAGATTAACGCTTAATCTTTCTCATTGCAGTTATTTAGTTAACTCAGAAACCTAGTCTAGTTTGGTTTAGTTAACTCAGAAACCTAGTGTAGTTTGATTTGTCACCACCTTTGTTCTCTGTTAATTAATGTTGTAATTTTAGGAGCATCTGGATGAGATCAAAACAGTGTGGAATGCTCATCGCATCAGGCCATGCAGGAATCACAACGTGCCCAGTAGGATTCCTAATGTGATGTATACAGTACCTCAGCTGTGGGCTCCTGTAGAATTGCTTGTTCCACATAATGACCTTGTTACATGCAAACAGGCATGCAAGTTCCTTACAGCTGTCCCATGTGACATCGACATATTTGATCTATGTACTTTAACCATGCTAGAATTAGGTTTAAGTTTTCCCACCAATATCTCTCAAGTCACACATGTATACATAACTCTTCGTGAGACTCTTCGCTCTCTGATCCTTGAGTGAGTACTAACAGTCTGTAGACTTAAGGAAAAACATGAAACTTTTTTGTGTGATTTTCTATTCTAAGACTGGGATTTAACAGGATTTCATATGTTAAAATGGTTTGATTTGACATGTCTGATTAGAAATTTTATGCTTTGCAATTTTATTTTTTTTAATAATGTCCTTCTGTTTATTAATAATTTGGTAGGTTTGGTTTCCATTACTTTGGAAGAAGTGAGATGCCTAGATTTTTCTTTCCTAAAATCTACTGTAATAAATTTGTGCCAGACTGCTGCTGTGAAGACTCAAAATATACTATTTAGGTTTCTTCTATCTCATGTAGTTCAAGGCTGTGACGTATTTTGACAGACAGCAGGAGGCGAGGGTAGCGAGCTTCCACTTGTTTTATTATCCATACTCTTATAGGGAAGAACAGAAATAAAGGCAATCGTGCCTACTAATGCAATGAACAGAAAAATACGAAGAGAGTTCCAGAGGCGTCGTTCAGGAGCAGCAAGTCTTTCTCCAGGGGTAGCGTAGCGTGATCCGTCCAAGGAAGGCCAATGCGCAGCACTGAACGCCAGGACCTGTGGGCTTAAGAATGCATCCCAAATACCGTGCACAGGTGTTTAGTATTCGGGAGAATGAGAAGGGGGGAGTGACGTGCGGTGTGTGGGTGTGCGCCTATGCCAGGTAAGGGTTTGACGTGTGTCAGGTGCTCTCGCGGGTGCCCTCTGGTGGCGATCCCGCCTTCTCACCGTGACAGAGCCCTCCCTCAAGGATTCCTCCCGGCGATGGACACTCGGTCGTCCCGGACGCCGCGGAGCTGGCCGGTTCGGGAATTCGCGGTGGTAGTCGGCGATTAAGGAGGGATCCAGCACCTGTGCTGCCGGGATCCAACTCCTCTCTTCTGGCCCGTATCCCTCCCAATCCACCAGGTACTGGAGACCCCTCTGACGGTACCTGGAGTTAAGGAGCTTGTTTACCTTATAGACGGGGCCATCTTCTAACATCACTGGAGACGGTGGGGTTTGTCCCTCTCCTTCTCCGAGTGGTCCTTCCGTGTAGGGCTTCAGGGCGGAGACATGGAAAGCCCTCGACACCCGTCGATTCTCCGGTAGTGCTACCTTGAACGTCACACGATTTATGCATTGAGTGATCGTATAAGGGCCCACGTAGCGGGCTTGTAGCTTACCTGGGCTTCCCAGTCTACCGTCCCTCATAGAAATCCATACTTTATCGCCTACTTTATAATTCGGCGCGTTGGATCTTCTACGGTCCGCCTTTTCCTGAAATCTCCTCACCGCTGTCTGCAAACGCTGATGCGTATCTTCCCACACGCTCTCACTCCTCTTACACCAGTCCTCTATCTGAGGCTGGTCGGAAGTGGCAACGTTCCAAAGGGTACAGCGGCGGTTGTCTTCCAAACACACACTCAAACGGGGTCTGACCCGTGCTGGCCTGAGTGAGCGAGTTTTGGGCATATTCCGCCCATGCCAGCAGTGAACACCACGCCTCTTGATGCTCACTGCAGTATGCCCTCAGGAATCGTCCAAGTTCGCCTGGGGATGGTATCCTGACGTGAGACTGACGGTCACGTTCAGTTTTGACAGGAACTCACGCCAAACCCGCGATGTGAACTGCGGGCCCCTGTCAGACACGATGTCCGAACTGCCGAAACACGTGCCTGAACAGGAGATCAGCTGTCTCCCAGGCGGTTGGCAGTCCGGGCAGGGGTAGGAAGCGCACCATCTTCGAGAACCGATCCACCACTACCAGGATAGTGTTGTTCCCCTCTGAAACTGGCAAGTCAGTGATGAAATCTATGGCTAGGTGCGTCCATGGCTGTTTAGGTATGGGCAGGGGTAGCAGCTTACCCGTGGGCGGCGTCCTCGGCACCTTGCTGCGCGCACACACAGCACAGGACCCCGCAGAACGTCACTGTGCATCCCGGGCCACCAATAGCGAGCGCCCAGGAGCTGTGATGTTCTAGTGGATCCAGGGTGTCCCGTGCCTAGTGAGGAATGTGCCCACTGTATCAAGGCGGTGCGCTGCGCGGGGGGGCACATACCTGCGGTGCGGAGGACAGTTGGGATGAGGATTCGCGGCTTCGATGGCCCGATCAATCTCCCAGTTTACAGCTCCGACAAAGCACTCGGGGTTTAAGACTGGCTCCTCACTGGTCGAGTCCGCACTGCCGGGGAATGAACGTGATAGTGCGTCGGCACGTGTGTTTTTCTCCCCTGGACGATATGTGACCTGAAACTGGAATCGTGAGAAAAACAATGACCAGCGTGCTTGTCGGGCATTCATGCGTCTAGTGGTTCTCAGATACTCGAGATTCTTATGGTCCGTGAGAACCAAAAACGGGTGCCTGGCTCCCTCTAGCCAGTGTCTCCACTCCTCGAAAGCTAGACGCATCGCCAGCAGCTCTCTGTCTCCCACTCCATAGTTTCGTTCCGCTGAGGACAATTTCCGCGAGAAAAAGGCAATAGGCCTTAGCAGGCTACCTTTTTGAGCCGCTGCGATAGCACCGCCCCCACTCCCACGTTAGAAGCATCTACCTCTACGATGAAGGGCTTCATGGGATCCGGCTGATGAAGGACAGGCGCGGTGACGAAAGCCTGCTTCAGATCTTGGAAAGCGTTATCAGCCTCCTCCGTCCAGGCCAGACTTTTGAGTCCACCACGCAGCAAGTCCGTTAGCGGCTTTGCGACAGTGCTAAATCCCCGGATGAACCTCCTATAGAAGTTCGCGAAACCCAGGAATCGCTGCAGCTCGCGCCGTGTGTGAGGACGATTCCATCCGGTCACCGCCTCTACCTTGCTGGACTGCATGTGTACGGAACCGGGCTTGATGGTATAGCCCAGGAAGTTTAGTTCCTGCAGATGGAACTCGCACTTCTCCAATTTGCAATACAGATGATTGCGGAGGAGGGTGCAGAGGACGGCCCGTACATCATGCATATGTCGTTCTACGGAGGAAGAATAAATGAGGATGTCATCGATATAAGCGATAACACACTTATTCAGGTACTCACGTAAAACTTCATTAATGAACGCCTGGAAGATCGACGGAGCCGAAGCCAAGCCATACGGCAAGACCCGGTACTCATAGTGCCCGGAGCGGGTACTAAACGCCGTCTTCCACTCATCCCCTTCACGTACACGGATGAGGTTGTAGGCGCTGCGTAAATCCAGTTTGGTAAAGATGACCGCCTCCCGCAACTGCTCCAGCGCCGACGGCACTAGAGGCAGTGGGTAGGCGTAACTTACCAAGAGGGAATTGAGTCCTCGGTAATCTCAGACCACCGCCCTTCTTTTTCACAAAGAACACGCTGGCTGAGGCGGGCGAAGTAGAGGGGACAATATAGCCCTGCGCTAATGCCTCCTGGACATACTGCTGCATGGCTTTCTCTTCTTCGAGTGACAGAGAGTATACTCTTCCTCTCGGGGAACACTCCCTTCTTTTAATATTATTTTACAGTCCCAGGGGCGGTGCGGAGGGAGCTGCATCGCTTTGGTGGGACTGAATACTTCGGCCAGGTCCTGATATTGCTGAGGAATCTTCGTGGCACTTGCCACGCTAGGACTCTCGATGGTGGTGGAAGTCAACAATAAGGGGGCGTGACTCTTCGAGCTTACGGTAGGTGCACTCCAGTGTGATATGTGTCCAGTGTGCCAATTAATGATGGGGTGAAACTGCCGGAACCACGGGAGACCTAGTGTCAGATCGTATTTCAACTCAGGGAGAACACAAAAAACTTGTGAGGAGGAGTGCCGTTGAACAGTGAGAGTGAGGGGGGGGGTGTGTTGGCGCACTACTCCGCCACCCACAGGCCTGCCGTCCAGCGCTCGCACTTTCCTTGGCCTTTCCAAGGTCTCCAGGGGCAACCGCATCCTCCGCGCCAGGTCCGCTCCCATCATGTTTCCTGAGGCTCCCGAGTCCACTAGGGCATAAACCCCAACACAATTCCCTCGGTAAGTAAGCGTCACGTGTATAGTCAGCAACTGAGCCATCTTGGATCTACTCACCCGAGCCCTTCCACTGTCAGGTGCCGGGTGATCCGCCTCCGCTGGCTCCGCTGCTCCTATCTGCATCGGTTCTGGTGCCTTCCAGTTTCGTAGTCCTCTCGGGGAGATCTTACACGCGCGACTCTTGTTGCCCGTCCTCCGGGAGTATTCCTCTCTTGCAGTAGCCGGTCGTAGGTTATAGCCATGCGGACAACCGAATTAAAAGGCTCGTTTTCCTGCCTACACGCTAATTCAGCGTAGCTGGGGTTTTAGAGCCGCTAAGAAGGCGTCCGTGAGCGCCGCCTCATTCCACCCCGTCCCAGCTGCGACAGTGCGAAACTCTAGGGCGAATGCGGCCACTGTTTGATTCCCCTGCCGCATTGTTAACAGGGTCTGTCCGCACGCCCTTCCTTGGCGTGGGTGGTGAAACACTTCTTTTAGCTCATTATGAAATGTCTCATAATTTGATAATAGCGGGGACTCACCCGCCAATAACGCGGCTCCCCAGGCCAATGCCTTGCCGCTGAGCCGCGAGATAACAAAGGAGATTTTTGCCTGGTCCGTAAGGTGCTCTTGATACCGAAAGTATAGGCTGCACTGGGCCAGGAATCCCTCGCACTTCTCGGGGTCTCCATCATAAGCCTCTGGGGGTGCCAAGGGTAGTCTCACCCCTTCCACTCGTTGAACCGGGGTTGACTAGCCTGCTGCGACAGAACTTGGACAGACGTGGTCAGCGTACACATTAAATTTCTCAACTCACCCATCTCGTGGTGATGCTGCTCCAGCAGCAAGCCTTGAGCGTTTAGGACTTCTAAAGGAGAAGGCCCGCTGCCACCTGCTGCTTCAGGCTGCGCATTCTGTGACGTATTTTGACAGACAGCAGGATTCGAGGGTAGCGAGCTTCCACTTGTTTTATTATCCATACTCTTATAGGGAAGAACAGAAATAAAGGCAATCGTGCCTACTAATGCAATGAACAGAAAAATACGAAGAGAGTTCCAGAGGCGTCGTTCAGGAGCAGCAAGTCTTTCTCCAGGGGTAGCGTAGCGTGATCCGTCCAAGGAAGGCCAATGCGCAGCACTGAACGACAGGACCTGTGGGCTTAAGAATGCATCCCAAATACCGTGCACAGGTGTTTAGTATTCGGGAGAATGAGAAGGGGGGAGTGACGTGCGGTGTGTGGGTGTGCGCCTATGCCAGGTAAGGGTTTGACGTGTGTCAGGTGCTCTCGCGGGTGCCCTCTGGTGGCGATCCCGCCTTCTCACCGTGACAAAGGCGTAGTTTTATTTGTGATAATGTTCATGTTAAATAACTATTTTGCATATAATATAATTTGTTGCTAATATTTCTTTATGGATGATTATAGGCTATTAACCCAGTGTTGTCCATTTCATAACATTAAATAGGAAAAAGTCATGACAACTCTAAAAGTGATACAGCATAAGTACTTCTTCGAGTAATGTACAATAAAACAAATCAGAGGAAAAGAAATGAACTTGTTTATTTTAGGTATTGGGCTTAACAATAACTTTCAGTGAACTACACCAAAGATGACGTTTACAGCATGCACATCAGAATGTTGAATGCTATATTGTATTACATGAAATGCAAATAAAATGTTTCTTTTCTAACAAATACAAACTTAGTAATGTATAAATGTCAATTTAACAAAGTAGAATGCTTGAAATATCAGCTTGTTCTGCACTGAAAATGGAAAAAGGTCACTGAGAAGAACTTCAGTGCCTGTAAATGCTTGAACTTTTCATATAATGTCCATAACCCAAATGGAACTTTTTAAGACGAGGTCAAAGTCATTGCGAAGATCTGGATAGTTTTGGTAGTTGATAGGCATGATTAAATAGCACCCACATGTGTGTGCCTGAGGTCGACACTGGAATGAAGAGGTTTCTGTGAACTGCACTGTGATGGGATGTCCAAGCAGGATATCTGCACCTGTACAGAAACGAAGAAAGGACTTCAAGTTGAGGTCATCTGTCTCCCCTATATACCTCCTTAGGTGTCTTGCCACTGTGTTCTGGAGTGCAGTCATTTCCTCTGGGAACTTCAAAAGTTCTCTGACACGCTTAGACGTTGGAATGCGATCTTCCATTATCTCCACAAGCCTCTCTGGATGCAAAGTGTCTGTCAAACACTTAAAGATGGGCCTCCAACATTCAATGTACAAAAACAAATGTACTTAATTATATTTAAAATATACTGAAATTTTGAGAAGTATGTTGTAAATGTGCTAGCCAATTCATGTACTTACTTAAAACATGTTAAAAATATATTAATTTAATGCTTTCATCAAATGCTTGGAAGTATACTTTGATCACACTTTTAAAGTTATAACATAATGCACTTCTTATAAATATATTTATATGAAGTATACTTTTAGTTCCTTAAATATTTATTTTCAAATACACTTTTTAAATATTTATTGCAGTTATTAAAAAAACCTAAAACAGTAATTTACAAAATTAACTTTTTTAATTTATCAAACTTTTTTAAATGATCAAAAAACATTTACTGTTATATGAAGTTTAATTTATTAAGAAGTGAATTTTATTACCACAGTGTTGAAGTATTACATTAAAAATATTTAATTTAAATGTTTTTATGAGGAAAATACTTATATATTGAAGACTAGTTCTCAGTTCATTTTAGATACTATTTTGTATAAATGTAATTTACATTTTAAATCATGCTGTAGTCATGTGATACATGTGACGGGCAGGAGGTGCGAACGAAAAGGAAGCGATCACGCCAAGTCTCAGAGAAAAAGAGGGGTTTAATCATTAAAGTGCGCAAACCAAAAACCCGTGCACTGTTCCGAATTCAGGAAATAATAACCAGCAGTCAACTGGTACATAGACAAGGCATATATAGCCAAACAATACATACATGAGGACCTTTAACTTTAATCTGTGCAAAGTGCATTAGATGAATGTAAAAAATAAAAAATAAAAGTGCAATTATCAACTAACTAAATACATTCAAATGTGTTCTTAAGTAAGTAATCAGTTTATTTCTTATTTCAACAGTATTACAGACCAGTTTGACATCAATTCATGCAAATATTATTAATAAATAAAAATATTCACTTCAGCAGACAGGACAACTTGAGGTCATTTGAGAAAGAGAAATGTGGAAATGTGGCTGGTTTACATCATTACATTGTTTGCTTCCATATAATCTTTAATCTTTTCAGAACTGTGTGTGTTATAGCATGATAACACAATATCCTGCAATCTGCAATAACATGTTCAAATTAGTAATCAGGAAAAACTGTATTTATCACAAGAACAAGCTTATACAAATCTCTAATATTATACTCTAACTCTATTGGCCTAGCATTATTAGTCCCTTTCAACATTATTTGGCAATGGAATAACATAATTTTTTTCTTTTAACATAACCATTATACATTTTCTTTTGAGTGAGTGAGGATGCACTGCAAATACATTGTTGGTCTCAGTCACTTCAATCATAAATGTAGATGATATATTCAGTTGAATATCTCTGTAAAGCATTCTGCTGCTTGTAAGCTCCTTCACTAAAATACAGGAGATATTTGTAATGTAAGATCCATCTTCTGATTTGAAAGCCACCAAACTCATAACTTTGCAAAAGGTTCTATCTATTAATGTGACGGGTTGAGGTAGGCAGCGGTAGGCGTAGGCGTTCTGGAAATCTCGTTTATTGGCTCCATCAAAAACAAACTTAAATACTCAGGCGTATAGCAAAACAGAATAGAAAATAAGCAAAGGAAGCGCAGAGCGCTAAGATCTCCTTCTCAGTTCTCAGATGAATGTTAAAGCAGCAGTTGTCTTCTCCGTAGTCTTCTCAGCAGTCCTTCGTCCACAGGCTAGTCGAATGTGCAGCACTGGACAGCACGACCTGTGGGCTTAAGTACTCGTGAAAGGGGGACAACCAGGTGCTAATATTCAGGTGATAATGAGTGGGAGAGTGGCAGTGTCTGAGGGGGTGTGCGCATGCGTCGTGAGGGAGTGTGCCTTCTGGTGCTCGTGCGGACAGGTGCCCTCTGGTGGCCACCCTGCCTTCTCACCCTGACAATTAACTGAACAACTGAATTATTTCTCTTTGCAAGAGTTGTGTTATTATAAGAATGATATATAACACTGTTAGAAATGAAACTGTTGTAAAATAATCCAGAGTGAACTGTTACTCCAATAAAATTTTCAATAGCTATCCTTTGCAACACAGATGTATACTGCTTTTTTGGGCAGCCAAAACCTTTCACATGATCTGGCAACTCTGCAGACCTCTTTATATGGCTGGAAATACCTTGGAGGTCATCAAACAGTTGCCTCACATTCACATTTGCATTGACCATACTTTTCTCAGATTTTTTGGAGAGGCTTCTCCACCTGAGGAATCTCTTAACTATTTGAGTGGGCACATGCGTGGTTCCATTGAAAAACCTAAGTAGAGTACCATTAAATGACTCAAATGGAAATGTTGATGTTGCCCATAATGGTCCCCAATTCCGCACACTTTCTGCCATGTGCATCAACAAATGCACATTGAATGAAACATTAGCAGCACCATATAGTTTCTCGAAGTTAAACACAAACTTGCGAAGTGCTTTTTCTGCCATATCCACCTGATTCACTGGGATGGAGAAGAATATGCATTGCAAAAACTAATAAAAAAAGATGATTCCAATACTTCTTCTTCAAAATACATTTCAATACAGGCAATGAATAAAAGAGCAAAAATGACCTCCATTCACTTGCTTTTCCGATCATTGATGGACCTTGGTGCCCTTATGACCTCTACAGGAGGTTTAATGGCAAGCAACTGCTTGTTTATAATCCTTGTTTTTGTGCCCAAGTACCAGTCTTTCTCATGGTGCTTACTATCTAGCCAGAGAGATGCAAGCTGTCTAGTGGTCCCTAAACAGACACTGTGTTGGAACTCAGGAACGAAACCTGAGATAATGTTAAAGTTCGCAAGCTCCATCAGAGGGGATGGGCCTTTCACACCCATTACTGGTTCAGCAGGTGTTGCTAACATTGCATGTTCAAAATGCTCTTGCTCTGTCCTAAGCGATGGTTCTGGTGTTTTCCAGACATATGGGCCACCCACAGAGTGCAGGCAAAAGTCACAGCCATATTTGCCATTGAACTGCTTCATGTTTTTTAGGAGGGGACGTGCAACAGAATCTGCAGAACATAGCAGTGAATGGACTTTACTTGTGTGCTCTCTGTTTTCAGAGTCTTTCCATTTAATTCCTCTTTGTTACAGATCTTTGAGCTCTGCCACAAAAGCAGTCAAGAATGTGATCATATTTGGTTTGCTCTCACCAAACCATAGGCATGGGATGCATATATTAGATTGACGATCTTTTGGAGAAAGTTCTATGATTTGGCACTGAATAGGCCATATCTGAAAATTATTACTTTCAAAAACTGGAACTCCATCACAGTTCCAAATCAGTGAGATGTCATCAACTCCTATTTTGCCACTCATTTTCAGGTTTCTATATTCTGCTCCACACTGTATGTCACAAATAATTCCTGTTAATAATTGCTTTTGAATGTTTATCTTGTGTTTCTCTAAAATGTCCACTATCTGGCTTGCAAGAATAAGCTCAATAAAATAAGATCCAACTCTTCAAATTCATTTTTACAAGAAAGGCAGTTTTTTGGCGCTTTCTCACTGGGTCCTATGTAGCTTTCACATTTAATGCAAGTAAAATGTGGAACATAGTGGCCAAACTGTCCATAGGCTTTATCAAAAAGATACAGGCTGGCTGGCATTAAACCAGGAAAATGTTCATTAAAAATGTTAAGGAGATGTTGAAGCGCTACACCAGTCAGGTTGTGCCTCAGTACGTATAACATGAGTAACAGCAGTTCTATCTGCAGTAGAAAACAAACTGAAAACTTTTTACATTCATACACAAAATATCCCGAATTATTTAATTTAATCTTTATTTGATAATATAATTTGACAATTACATGAAACACATATTATTAATTGTTATGTCTATACTGTATGATGTTAATACTGAAGGCTTGCACTGAGTTTACATAAAGTGTCCACAAATGATCATTTGTAATAAAATCAGTGTACCTCCAAAGAGTTTAAATGTTGACTCTTGTGCATAGTTCCTCCTGGAAGTTCTTTCTCTTCCTGGGTTACTTTTCCCCATTCTCATGGTTAATTTCTTCTCCCTCTGCCTCCTGTCTCATTTCTTCTCTTCCTCTTTCCTCTTGGCTCATTTCCTCCCAATTCCTCTCCTCCTGGATTACGTTTTCCCTGTCTTCTTGGCTTATTTCTTTTCTTGCTTCCTCTTCTTGTCCATCTTCCTCCTCCACGCCACTTTTATTCTTCTCTTTCCTCCAGGTGATTAGCTGCAACATCATGCTTTTCTGCAAGATGATTCTGAGACAAATACTATATCAATGAAATAAACGCATCTTCAGAGTTACATGTAAAACAGAGCATGAGTGTTCCTACATCAGTAACTGAGATGCAAACAGAGTCATTCATAGTGGTTTGGTGTGAAATGCTTGATTATAGAGAGTATATTTGGCAGAATGTGTATCTAGTAAGGAAATTAAAACAATGCAGCTTACTTACTGCATTAAGAACTTTTCTTCTGTTTGCAGATGTTCGAGGAACATCACCACATGCGTGAATAAATGCCTTGTAGCGATTGGCAGCCTTTTTGTTCTGGTTCTGCAGTGAGATTATATACAACTTTAATAAATACATATGAGCAGCTCTGTAAGAGTTTTAAATAATTGTATTACAGTTTTTTCCAGCTGCTAACACACTAAAATGACCTGCTTAGCAGAAATAATTTAACTGACACACAGAGAGCACAACCTCTTCTCAAGTGTCCAAAACTCTAAACACATGTCCTGTTTTACACACATTTTGCAATTTAAAATGGCACTTTTTAAAACACACTGAACACGGTTCTCTACAAAAGACACAACAATCTGACATAAAGTCACATGTTTGCCATTTTAAAACACTGCCATTGAAAATGACAACACATGAACTAAATTGCCAATACATGAGCCACCTGGCCAAACACCTCAGTTCTAAATTGTTAGCACTTCAATCAGGAAGTAAAACACTATAAAAAAGACCCCCAGGTGAGCACCTTATTTTACAACAACAATGGAAGATGTTGCAGAGAGAGGAAGAAGGAGGGTGAGAATGAGAGGGGGAGGAACAGGTAGAGGTAGAGGTAGAGGTAGAGGTAGATCTGGTAGAGGAATTCATGGCCAAAGAAGACAACAACTGTCAAATGAAATCAGAGCAACCTTAGTTGATCATGTCATCAACCATGGGCTGACAATGCAAGAGGACAGAGAGTGCAGCCCAACTTGAACCGCTTTTACTGTCGCCTCTGTCATCCGGACATTTAGACTAGGGAACAGGCATGTGATGATATTGATGTGGGTACGATTCAGGGATGGATAAGGCACTCAAGGTGCTTCTTCCCTTAATGTCTGGCAAGGGAAGATATTGCCTGTGATGTGGACGAGGCGTTGTGGCCAGACCCAGCTGTGCGGCAAGATCCTGCCTAATTTTGTTTCTTCCATTTTTTCTATAAATTTTCTCTACACTTTTTTCTGTAATGTTCTTTTTCATTTTTGTTCTATCCAATGCAAATATATATGTTGTGCAGATATTGCACTGACTTGTTTGGTGAAAATAAATAAATAACAGCAGCGTGTGTGTGCGTGTGTGTATCTGCAAATATTTTTCTGCATGTGAACAATCTGAAGAATTTTCAACAATTTGAACTATTTTAGTATTATGACAAAGCTCACTAGACATTAGTGTTTTTCATTCTGCCCAGCAGTGTGTAGTTGATCAGACAAAAATGTAGTTATATGATGAAGTGTGTGTGCTGTTTGGTCCAAAAGTTTGATTTTTATAATGTTATATGTAGTTTTGGTTGCAGTGCTTGATTTTGCAGGATATATGAGGTATTCCGCAGTTTGGGTGTGTGGTTTTGTGAATTGTGTTAAGTATTTTGATAAATTGTGATAGTTTTCAAAATTGTGTCTTAGCAGATGGAAAAAACTGTAAGAATATTGACTTTGATTTGTAGTCGTCTGTATTTTGTTGTTTTTGGTGTTGCCGATCCGATGTCACATGAAGTCAAATGTCTCTTGCAGCTTCTTACTGACGCCATGGCTATTCTATTCAGTTTGACAATATTGAGTTTGAAAATTGGGGAAATTTAAACCGTTCTGGCGCGATGAGCATTAACCAATAAGATGCCTTTTCTAATGCACCAATCAGACACACCTATTAGCATATTCCGATTACGATTATTGTACACCAAAGTGCCGACCATTTTGCACAAATCACGTCTCAGCCCGACCTGGACAGCGATGATGGATGGATAGAAATTAAGTGGTCCACTCGCAAAGAGCCGAAGAGGACCGTTGCAGCCAAAGTACTGTTGTTCGGAGGTGCGTGCGTATTACATATCTAAAGTTAGTAATTTGGTTAAAGCCAACTGACACTGTAACGGGTAGTGGTGGACAGCAGGAGGCGAGGGTTTGGCGTTAAGCTCTTTATTATTCATATTTAACTTAAAGACTCAGGCTTAGAAGCAAACGGCAACTGAAAAAACAAAAGGAAGGTAGTCCATATAACAACACAGATCCGTAGGCTCCAGTGATGCTCTTGGGGAAGCAGAGGGCGCAGAGACGTCAGGGCAGCAGCTTCTCATCAGGCTTCAGGAATGTGCAGCACTGGACAGCAGGACCTGCGGGCTTATATGTGCGTGAGTGACAGTGCACAGGTGTTAATACTCCGGTGATTGTGACCGGGGTAGTGCAGTATGATGAGGGGGTGTGCGCCGAACTAATAAGGGGGTGTGTCTGGTGCTCCGTGTGCTGGTGGGTGCCCTCTGGTGGACTCCCTGCCGTCTCACCGTGACAGACACTAGTTGGCTAGTTTGCCATGGCCCCTTCATAGCAAATATACCAGTATGTGGGCCCACTGTCATTTTGTAAAAACGTTGTGTGTTAACTTGTTGCCGTGGTGTGTTAGCTAGCTAGCAAGCTAGCTGGGTTAATCTTGTAAGAAAACCAGTTAGTGTATCTGGTCAAAGTAATGGTGTCTTCAAAGAGCTGTTTTTAAGCTAGTCCTCACATTTTCCTGTTTTTCAGATAAATACCAAGACCTGGTTAATAAAAAGAATGCCTTCTTGAAGGGCACAGATATCTGGACTGTCGTTAAGAGAGGGGTGATGATGTAGAGGGTGGCACTCTTAGCAAAGCGTACGTAGCGCTTACTAACAATGAACACGAACACAGACACTAAGAAGACTCATAAAGACGAGCACGGGACACAGTTAAGCACATTATATACTAAACACATAACAAGCCATACATTAAACAACTGTGATACATTAAAGTGACGAGACAAGTGAACACATACACAAAACCACACCCACAAGAAGTACAAATAGGTAGACAAACAGACGCAGAGTACACATACACGGCCTAAGGGAAGGAAGGTCTTTATTTGGTGAGAGCCTTACTCCATAAATAATTTTTCACCTTCAATGGCATAAACAAAATCTAAAAAATAAATGTGCTACGTGTGAGTGAGAGAGATTATGAATCAGAATTTTATATTTTATTATGTCTTTAACACTTGCCCAAAACCTGAATTTTATCTTTTATCTTCTTTAGACAAAGAATGCAAAGCTTACACAGGCAGCAACAGCTCAAGTGATGCAGAATCTGAAGACTACCCTTAGTCAAAAAAAGGCCCTGACATCCACACAAGATAGTTCTGAGACAGACGTTGACACAGATATTGACATATTTGAGCAGAAAAGTCTTCTTGAAAATGTACAATGTTTTATACATTTATTCCATTTAGTTCACTGTGTCAATGTATCTTTTTCTTTGTGAGCAACTGTCAGTTCCCTCTGTTTTTAAGCATGAAGATTATTGTGATTGTCACGGTGTGGGAGCGGCTTCCCCTACCGGTCGCCTACGGTACAGCGGCAGTTGTCCTGTTGTTGTTGCGTTGTGTGCGTCCCTCAGGTGGGTGGGGCTTATTAGCTCCCTCACCTGACGGTCGTTTGTCTGGCTATATATGCCTTGTCTATGTACCAGTTGACTGCTGGTTATTATATCCTTAATCGGGGTCAAGTGCACGGGTTTTTGGTTTGCGACGTTATTCATTAAACCCCTCTTTTTCTCTGAGACTTGGCGTGATCGCTTCCTTTTCGTTCGCACCTACTGCCCGTCACAGAATAACCAGCCACTTTCGGAAGCCGCCAGTCTCCTTTACTTTCTCCTTCGTTTGTGGTCATGTCTCGTGGTAAGTGTTTGTCCGTGTGAAATGTTTGTTGTTGGAATGTTTGTGGAGTGGAGCCTGGTCGGTTATCGCTCGTTCCGCCGTGCATGCTTGTTTGTGTATATGTTAAAAGCACTGTTTAGCATGGCGATGTATAGGGCTGGAGACCAGAAGCGCTCTCTTCATAGAGGCGGCGCTGACTCGCTAAAGTGCTCGCCCGTAGTCTGTGTTTGTGTATGTGTGAGATGTGTGTGATGCGTGTGTGTGACTGCGGGCTTGAGCTAGTGAGTGGAAGGTGCGTCTGCCGTTTGTCTTGCGTGTTTGCGTTTGTCTTGCGTGTTTATATGTAATTCCCTTAAGGCTCCCTAAATATGTTTTTGGGGGGGAGCTATATGGGGTCCTGTGCCACCGTCTACGTCCTCTATACGAGAAGTGGCACAGAGGGCGCAGCTCCTGAGGGAGGCCCGCCGGTGAGAGGGTAAGTGCGCGTGAGGGTTCTGTGCCACCTTCTAAGTCCTCTATACGAGGAGTGGCACAGACGGCGCAGCTCCTGAGGGAGGCCCGCCGGTGAGAGGGTAAGTGTGTGTTTGTGTCGCCCACCTCGTGTTTGTGTTTGTCCTAGCGTGCCTGTGAATTGTTTATTGTAATTCCCTGTACGCTCCTCCTCCAAAGGGCGTTTGGGGGAGGGGCTATGGAGGGTCCCGTGCCACGGTCTGTGGCACGGAAGGCGCAGCTCCTACGAGAGGCCCTGACCAGGGATTCGAGAGTGTTCTCTGGAGACGGTAGGGGCCCCCTTCCTCCAGTGAGGGGCGTAGTAAAGGGGTGTCCCCTCCTTCTGAGATGGAGACCTCTCCCCCCCTGTGTTAGGGGTGCCATAAGGTCAGGGTAAGTGCGCGTTTGTGTTGTCTGTGTGTGTTTGTGCGTACGTATTGTGTGCAGGTTCCTCCCGCGGTTGACTGTGGAGTCCCTGGACCTACCCTCGTGCTCGGGTTGACGAGGTTTTTGCCCTGGAGCTAGCCGGCCCATTACAGGGAGGGAGTGCTTTCCCGTTGGAACCTCCGGCAGGGTGGAGGAGTCCACCCTTGCTCCGTACCTCTCCAAAAGGGGGTGGTCTCCCTGGCCGGTCTAGGTATTCCCAGGGGTACTCCAGGCCCTGTATAGTGGTCTGCCCCGAGCCGAGAGGTTGGTCCAGGAGACGTTCAACTGTGCAGTAGGGAGGTAACCTGCACACACACACACTTTGTGGGGCCTTTGGGGCGTGAGGGCTCTGTGACCGACTGGGGCGTGGTTTGTCTATTGTTGACGGCCCAGCCGGTCCAGGGTCCCGCCCAGGGAGGCGGGAGCTAAATTGTGTTGTATGTTTTGTGTTTCAGCTCCGGGACTGCCGGAGGTGTTACCCTGCCTTGTCCCCGCCTTCCTGCCCGTTTGTCTGGCGTCTTGTGTTCTGCCACTGTGAACTGCACATCGGGCCGTAGTGCGGCTTGGTGGGGGGGTCTGTCACGGTGTGGGAGGCTTTCCCTACCGGTCGACTACAGTACAGCGGCAGTTGTCCTATTGTTGTTGCGTTGTGTGCGTCCCTCAGGTGGGTGGGGCTTATTAGCTCCCTCACCTGACGGTCGTTTGTCTGGCTATATATGCCTTGTCTATGTACCAGTTGACT
Organism: Brachyhypopomus occidentalis; assembly: GCA_020368025.1. NCBI lineage: Eukaryota > Metazoa > Chordata > Actinopteri > Gymnotiformes > Hypopomidae > Brachyhypopomus > Brachyhypopomus occidentalis. The sequence goes on from JAGXOD010000132.1 coordinate 31,896, forward strand.
GCTGGTTATTATATCCTTAATCGGGGTCAAGTGCACGGGTTTTTGGTTTGCGCACGTTATTCATTAAACCCCTCTTTTTCTCTGAGACTTGGCGTGATCGCTTCCTTTTCGTTCACACCTACTGCCCGTCACAGTGATCCTGATGAACATTTGAAATTCCATAGCCCACATGCTGCATCAAGTAAGAGAAAGGTAAGGTTTTTTTATACAAATGTAGAGAGACTTCAGGTGAATAGTAAAATATATCGCATGTCAGATTAGAGTTGCTTTGGATATGGGACAAAAATATTCAATTAAATGAGAAGTTCTAAAACCAGATAATGAAGACCAGATAAGTTTTTGGAGCAAGAATGATGTTTTTTAGAATGTAATGTTTTTATTTGTGATACCATATATTTTGTTCTTCTCTGAATGTTCATAATAAATTGTCATGTAATTAATATGGTACTTCATCTGTTGCAGCTCTTTGAAGATGATAGTGAAGATTTTTCCTGGTTACTCATCGACCAAAGACAACAAGACTAGAAATTGATAATGAAGCCATAATTACATCTCTTCGTGGTAGGTTCTCATTGTGAATGGAAGTTGAAAAAAATTGCTTAAATGTGGGGATGTTTAAAGGTTGTAGTAATCTATTCATGACAATGTTACTATAACTTTTTCCTCCTTAATGTTAAATTCCCTCCATAATTGAGTTTTGACATGTAAATAGTCATTCAGAATAGTTTGGTGTGAAATGGTTAATTGTAAAGACTCAGATATCTTTAAAGTGATGTTGATAGGAACCAGAGGTCATAATGTCTACAACACAAATATACCCACCAGTGAACCTAGATACATCTTGTGACATAGCTTTATCATGTAATAACATTCAGTGAGCTTTGAGAGGTGCACGTCTGAATACTGTCACCAACTCTGAACAGTTCTGACTCTTAAGCGTCTGGAGCGTCAGCTTCTTCATTAGATGACAATGAGATAGAAATGGTATGCAAAAGCTCTCAGCTTAAGAGTTGACAGCTCAAACTTATAAATGTTAAAACTGCATCAAGTAACATTTCTCTTTGGCAGCATTTTTTGATAACAAAATAATAACAAAACACATTTGTTCCATATGACAATATTTACCATTGAATGGTCTTTATTAATGTTTTTTATTGTTCTGCTAACTGTCTTAATCTAAGAAGTTTTGATTGCATTAATGCCACACATCTGAAAAAAAGTAAATAAAACAATCAGCCCTTCGGAATGTTCACAGTATTGTGTTGACAGTTCATGTTACATCACATTATTGTTACTAATGAGGATCCTTATTTTGTCTGATCATTCAGCAGTCCTTGGCCAACACTAATGTCAGGGTTCCAATGAGGGCCTACCAGAGACTCAACAGAACTAGGATGAGCATCTTTGCACAGGAGCTGTCTGTCTTGGTCTTTACCAAAGAAACTTTGAGAAAATCCACTCTTACAGGAAAATCTTCAAAGGGAGCTCCACTAAAAAGACAGCTTGATGTGGAGAAGGTGCATGCCATTACAGGTAACCCCACATGTGTTTTTCCTCACAATGAATGAGTGATATTTACCCTACTCAAAATGGATGCTTGCAAATCCAGCATGGTTGTAGGCATCAACATCTGTCTCAGTGTTGGCACTGTCTAAGCTTAATAACAAACTGTCAGTTAATTATGTTTGCATAATATTCAAACTTGAAGCAGTATATAGTATGTACAAAAGAATAAAATGTAAGTTAATTTACCAACTTCCAAATTAAACTACGTTTATTAAATGTCCTAAATGTTATCAGTTTGAGATGGAAAATGCTAAAAGACCAGCAGAGGTTTTCATGTACAGAAGAAAACACAGAAGGCAATATTCTCATATTAGTATGCTATATAAGCAGAAATATGTATTAATTTGTCTTCTCTGACAGATGCAGTTATGGCAGAGTTTCCAAATACATCTGCCTCAGATGTGCGGACTGCAATAAGGAGAAAATGCAACAATGAGCAGTTCACCAATAAAAAATGCAAGAACAAATGCAAGACTGATTTGCTTTTTCTTTTGTGCTAAGCACTTGCAAGTTAATTTATATTTGATTGTTGTAACCAAAGAGGGATTATTTGTGTTCATTATTATTATTTATTGATTACTAAACATTGTTTTTGTAACATGGTTATTATGCAATTTGAGACTGAACATTTCTTTTTCCAAATGCAAAGTTTTATGTTAATATGCATCACTTCAGTATCATGATATTGGTGTAACAGTTGATATTGTTGTAATAGGATGCTTCTAACTGTTATTAATTTTTCCTAGAACTGCCTGATGTGTCACGGTGGTACTAAAGGGGAGGTGTGACGCAGGTGCAGGAGGGCGGAGATAGAACATATATGAACGGGCGAAACAGAACTAAAAGTGACAAACTAAACGTAACGAGACTTTAACCGGGAAGACTGAGGTTTATTTATAGAAACGGGAGAACAGACATGAACTGACCAAATGAACTGAAAGCATAAAACTAAACGTGACAAGACTTAAACGGGGGGACCATAAGACAACTAAACAATCGCATAAAAACAGACGCACGAGAATACATAACCTATAAACTAATAGACCTGCACAAGGACGCAGGGAATAAACAGAGCTACATGAACTAACGATGTTCAAACACGGAAAGGGAAGACTGGCAAAACACAGACAAGCAACATAACGTGAACCACAGTAAAACATACGAACAGGGGAACACCGAATAACATGAACTAACGCACACAAGGGAACGAAACAGTCTAAACACAGTTACAGAAACACGGAGCAATAGCAACGCGAAGGTAAGTAACAAAACATGAAATAACCATACCAAACGGAAAACCATGAAACTCTCAAAAACAGAAGCGGAACGTACAGCCAGAGAAACCACTAGTGACAATATAACAATAACCCGCAAGGAACAAGAGACAAACAGGGAATATAAATACAAACCAAAACGAGAGACAGCTGGGAAGGATCAGGGCAGGGCGTGACAAACAGCAGGGTAGCCATGGAAACAGGGCGGGGAAAAGAGGACGACACCGAACCAGGGGCGGGGGGCGGAGCCAACTGTTACATGATGTTGTCACCTGTAATTGAGTGCAGAGAGTCACAAAAGAGCACAATTTTAAGTTGTGCATTCATCAACATATTTGCAATGTTTAAAGCATGGTAGTGCTCATTTAATACATATTAAAAATTTGTTATGCATGTTTGCTTTTTACATTCAGCAATAAGCTAAAGTATTTGAAAACAAAATGTATGTTTAATATAACAAAGTAAATATATTTAGCTGTAATTGAATGGACTGATAGTAAATTGAAAGTAGGAATACTTTTGTTAGGATCAACACCCCTTCCTCTCTCGTTTCCGCATTTGGATCCCTCTCTGTGTGGTATATTCATAACAACTTTGGTGATGGCATTATGCTAATAGATTTGAAGATACTAAGGATATTGTGCGTGTATGTAATATATAAAAAAGTTAACTTAGCTTGATGCAAAATATATATATATATATGTAGAATAGTAATACTTTAGTTTATGTAAAACATTTAAATTGTCTACTAGGAACATACTAAAAGTGTAGTATATTATAATCAAACATTTTAAGCCCCACAAAGTAGCCTTGCAAGTACTATACAGCAACTAGAACTATATTTCTATTCAAATGGGAATTTATTTGGAGCATATTTTGAGTACATTGCTAATATATTTGGTGTTATTGAATATATTTTAAATTCACTGGAAGTATATGTGAATCATGGATTTAAATACATGTGCATAAGTATGTTTAAAGTCCACCAAAGCATACTTAAAATAGTTCCATTTTAGTATGGTCAAGTACAATTGTCACAATTAAAGTAATGCTTTTGTATTACTTTTTTACAATTAAAGTATGTTTAGCACAAAAGTAGTTGTTCCATTTTAGCACTTTTTAAGTGCATTGGTCATTAGTGTGGATACAAGTACACTTTAGTACACTGTGGCATATTAAAGTTAAGTATTCTTGAGTATACTTTTTTTTCACCTGGTATAACAAACATTGGTGCCTGGATTAGAGCTTTGTGCCCTAACTGCATCAAAAGTGGAGCAATAGTTTCCTTTGAAGGAATGTGATGGCAGTCATGTGCATCTAGAACATCTATTAGATCTTCTTTGTCAACAGACTCAAATGATTCCACTGCAAGCTGAAGGACTCTTTTCTCTTCTTTTGAGATGTATTGCATGAAACAATCAGTTATACTGCTGTATGTGGTATTGAAGAGAACTTCTTCCAGAAATGGAAGAGACAGCATTATTGGGAAATACTGTACAGTTATCCACCCTGTGACAAGAATCAGTGCAATTGCTTGCCATTCCTGGACTTGGTATTCATGTCTAAGATAGGGTGTTTTCACATCTGTGTGCATTTTGTGAAGAATTCTCCCCAGAATTCTGACAAACAATCGCGTAAAACACCTGAACCCTCTCCTTCTTCCAGTTTCCCATTAGGAAGTTTTCTTTTGATGTGGATATCTTTGTTCATGATATCTGGATCAGTGAAGGCTCCCATGAGGTCATTCAGACAGTAACCCCTTCGGACCACAATAATGACCTTTGGCTTCCCCTCCCATGGCAATGTGTCATCCAGATTAATGACATAACTAACTGAGGCTCCAATTATTACTTCATCATCACTGTTTGGGTAGATCTGCATCTCCACATCTTGAGCAACACTGCTGATGTTACTTTCAGTTGTGTCTTGGGCTTCTTGTCCAATTATTTCTTTGTTGTTCTAGTGTTAATCTTTCTGTAATGTTTTGTTCTTGGTCAGATATGATGACACTTGTTATTTCAGAATCTGTAAGAATGCCAGTTACAGCTACATCTTTCAGGACAGTTAAATCTATAGTTACTAAATTGGCTTCTGTAGATTGACTTTGACTGATGTCAAGAGCAGTAATGTTTGTTGAGACTGATGATGTTGAGGGAGAACTTGTGTGGTCTTTATCTTCCATCTGTTTCTTTGTGCAGAGATATAATCTTAGGATTTTCACCTTGGTTTTTACATCCTCAACTGTACAATTACCTTCTATCACATTTTGTGAAAAGTTACGGATGTCACAAACATGATCCTCCAGCTTTAGTGACTTATATGAACCATTTGGGAAAAACAGTGATTCTGCCACTTCTTGGATACTATTCACTGTTGTATGCCGATCAACTGTGACATGTCTTGTCCCACCTCCTTTCACAGGTCGTACCTGTTTAAAGTCATTGTCTTTCTCACTGAAATTCATCCAACCAATTTCTACTCTCCATAATTTTTTCCTTGCATTTCCATTTCCTCTCAGTTTATTTAAAGTGTCTGTTCTTTTTATTGCCTTTTCTTCTGAAGCACAAAGTCTTGCTTTTAATCTTTCAATCAGGTTACTTTTTCTAGGGGCTGAAGTTGCATGCTGATGGTTGCGACAGAAGGCAACAGCTGCTAATCTGTCTCCATAACTGGGGATTGTCACGGGGGCTGGAAGGAGAGGCCACCAGAGGGCGCGCGTGTGGACGCGTAGTCATAGCAACGCTACACACACACCCTCCAATCACACACCACTCCCCCTCTCACTATCTCCTCATTATTAGCACCTGTTATCTGTTATCCTCACCTTTATAATCCCACAGGTTGTGCCATCCAGTGCTGCACATACTACAGCCTTCGTCTGTTGGTTCGCACTGGAGTGCCCTAGGAGGATTCCCGAACCGAGTCTAACTTCCGTGGTGCTAGCCCGCTATTATCGTTATCTCTCTTTTGTTTACCTTGCCTATTGGCCTGAGCCTTTTCTTTATCGTGCGCTGTCATGGATAATAAATCCTTTTGCCCGCAACCCCTGACTCCTGCTGTTCCTGAAATACCGTCACAGGGATGTACTTTGACAGGTCTTGCTCAGACATCAGTGGCACTACAGAACAATCAATCTGAAATCAAGAAGTGCAAATATTTTTGAAAAAAATACATTTTCTCAGCAGGACTGACTGATCAGTGACGTGTTTTTACATCAAATACTAATGTTTAGCTCTCAAGAAAAACAATGGAGTAGAGAGTACTTGGTAAATAATGTACTGCACACAATATTTCACTATTGCATGAAGGAGAAATAAACCCTCATACAGTGTTGTCAGATGATTTATTCTTAACAATGCATATACCAAATTCATTCAGACTGCCTCTAAAGAAACAGCAGGCCTAGCTAAACATGTTCACTTATTCAAACATGGTAGAAAACAATCTCCATTGTTTGGATTGTCTCCAATCTGTATTACAAACACATCCATTAAATATGCCTGTGCAACATTTCAAACTTTGGTAATGTGTAACTTTGTTGACCCCATTATCTTATACAGGCATACAGAACTGTGCAAATGTCATAAACCTCCCTGCAATTTCCTGTCAAAACATTTTTCAGCAGATAATTCAGAGATTAATTTTCAAAATTAACACCCATGCAAGTCCAGACAGACCACCAAAATCAGAAAACCAACCAATCTTTTTTGATCTTTAAACAAAGCCTTAATCTTTCTGTTATTTCTGCACACTGCTGTGAAAAACTGAAAGTCGATGTACTGAAAAACAAAGATGATGTAATAAAGGTTAAGGGTGGTGTCACGATTTGCCCCTTCCCTAGCCATTTAACCTCCCATTTCCACTGCTTTCTGTCTGGTTCCCTGTAGCCATGCGACTACGCTTCTGACTTACCTGTTCCCATGGTTACCCAGTCCTGTCAGTCACTTCCTGATTTGTGTCTCTCCATGTGTTTCAGTTTACTTCCTGTCTTTGTCCAAGTGTCTTTGTCTGGTCCTGCCCCCTCATTTCAGTTCCCGCCTTTCCTCAGTGTTTCCACCAGTACCTAGTTTACCAGTGTATTTAAACCCAGTGTTTGGCTTGTCTCTTTGTTATTCAGTGTATCTGTGAGTATGTGTTATGCTTGTGCCTATGCCTCATTATTCCCTGTTCTTATCCCTTCCTGTTTTCAGCTTGTCTTCTTTTGTATTTTGTCTGCCTGTGTTTTTTGTTCCAGTGTGTTTTGTCCTGTTGTATTTCCCTTTTGGTTTTGCCCCCTTCTGTTTGAGATTACCCGTTCTCTTCATTAAAGATCTCCTCTTGCAACTGCATCCATTATCCTGCCTGCTACCTGATGATACACACATAAAATGCTAAAATTCACCTTTTTGAGGTTTATTTGAGGTGTAATTTTGTCTTCAATGTTTTCTGCTCTTTTTCAACTGACACTGAAAAATGAATAACTTGCATACTTCATGGCTGACTTTTAGTCAGTTTATTAGTTGTTCTTCAATACCACGGTCTTGGAGAAACTGCAACTCCTGCAACTGGGTCCTCCTGCTCCTCCATTTTCTATTCAATGTCTCATTAACTAAAATTAAACAGTAAATGATTTACTTCACTGACAAACTGTTTATATAAACCTATGCCATACATGGAATAAGTGGCAGTTTAGATTAAGTAACAGTATGAGGTTTGCCTATAAAAGTTGTGCAGAATTCTTTCGTTCATTTGCATACACAATCAGTTGTCAAAACATAAGATGGCAAACCTCAATCATTTTAATTTGTTACTATGTGACATTATTGTACAGAGCTTCCAAATTATGATGAGGGAAGAGAAATGGGAAGTCTAATGGAATGCCTTTTAAGGAAATAGTTTAACTGAGGGGTTGGCAACCTCTTTGACTCAGGGAGCCACAAAAGCAAAATGACAACAATGACATGTCACTCATGGGAACCAAAAGTAAATACCGGACGTTTGTGATATTCCGCCCGAACATTTTTTAAGTCTCAAAAATAATATACGTTAATTAAATACTCATTAATTATTTTTCAAAAGCTGAGCCGCATCAGAGGGATCAAAGAGCCACATGCGGCTCCGGAGCCGCGGGTTGCTGACCCCCGGTCTAACTATAGACTTAGTTCAGTCTATCAAGGAATTTGCTTTTCATATGTTCTTTATATATGTTGGCTGTAATGAAAGTGTACATTAACTCAAGCCTGTTATTAATGTTACTTATTGCCATTGTTAATTAACTAAAAAGTTACGGGACGTGTCAAAGACCGAAAGAATTAACATCAGCATGCTGAAAGAACAAGAAATCTGGTCTCCTTTACACGGTCTCCATTACCATTTCTTGTAGTTAACAAAATGTAACTGCTGCACCATATAAAGTGTATTAGCCATTGTAGAAATGAACAAAAAACATGTATTAAACAAAAAACATGTATGTAACATGTATTAAAAACAAACATGCATGACTCAATATAATCCATAGTAGCACATTCTATGCAGTGAACAAACGCAAGGGTGAAATAACTGACTTATAGATAAAATAGAAAGTAAACGACGTGCTAGTCTTTATTTTAAAGTCAATTGTAATAATTGGATGCTATTTTCAACCACATTTGTCAAACTTTATAAATAGACCTATAAAATAGACCTGTTGATGTATCAGCCTGAAAGAAAGCCTTACCTTTCTTGGATAAGTCATCAATAAATCCCCGTCACCGTATGTCAAGTGCCATATGTTGCTAACATGTGGCTGCAGCTAAATGTTCCTGCTTTAATAAGTCGTTCCAACGCCTTAATGATCTCATTCCCACGCATTAGTATCTCGTTCCCATGCCTTATTCATCTCGTTCCTGCGCCTTACTAATTCGTTCCCACGCATTAGTATCTCATTCCCACGCATTAATCAACTCGTTCCCGCGACTTACTAATTCGTGGGCACGCATTAGTATCTCGTTCCCACGCATTAGTATCTCGTTCCCACGCATAATTTTTTTTTTTAAGAAGGGATGTCACCAGCAGGGCTCCGTACCTTCCCTCTTTTCTTCACTATAGGAAATTCACTATAGTGAATGTAAAGTTTTGTTTATTGAAAACAAGTGTTATATTGTGAGATAAAAACTGAATGGAATCAACAAAATAACATTGAAAATGGTGTTTACATGGATTTAAATACATACTAGGTTATCTGTGAGGTGAGTAAGAACATTGGATGATGTTGTTTCTGAGTATTTTCAGGCTGATTGAAAAGCAGGTCAAAATTGACCCACTAACACAAAAGACGTGTGCAGATTTCTAACACAACACAAGGGTTAAATACACTCAAACAAACGTGTAGATTTAGTTACATTACTGAGCCAAACCATTCACATGTTATTCACTGTAATGTTTCAATTATTATATTAATCACTCAATAAATGTGAACATTTATTCATTAATCTGATTACGGTGATGAATACATATTTTGGGTTGATGGTATTAGGTCACTGCACGGATTCAGAACTTAACCCTTTGGTAATGAGACTGATATATCATTATTTCATCCACTACAGTTATCAAATAAATATTTCCCTGAATTATCAGGGTGGTGCCCCGTTTCATAACTCATAATTATCAGTATATCTGCTACATGTGCCAGAATCTCGGATTTAAGATGGAAGGCTATTCCAAAACTGAGGAGCGAGAAAGCTCTGCCTCCGGCTGTAGTCTTACTAATTTTCGGAACTAAGAGAAATCCAGTATTTTGGGAGCACTGAAGGTGAGATGGGTTATAGTATGCAATGAGTAAAAACTCAGATATTGTGGAGCAAGACCGTTTAATGCCTTATAGGTCAGCAGAAGACTTTTAAAATCAATCCGATATTTAACCAGAAGCCAGTGTAATGCCGAGAGAGTAGGACTAATATGATCGAATTTTCTAGCCCTAGTTAGGACTCTAGCTGCAGCATTCTGTACAAGTTGGAGTTTCTTTAGGAACTGTTTAGAGCATCCAATTAGAAGACCATTACAGTAGTCCAATCTTGACAAGACAAAAGTATGGATCAGCTTCTCTGCATCAGCTAATGAAAATAAATGTCTCAGCTTGGCGATATTACGTAAATGGAAAAGGGCAGCCTTAGTGACATTGCATATATGTGTATCAAATGAAAGATCCGAATCAATAGTGACACCAAGCTTTTTGCGGAAGATTTAGATGTAACTGAAAAGCCATCTAGGGTGAGAGGGATATCAGACCAATTGCTTCTAGCAGCTTTTGGTCCAAGAAGCAACACCTCAGTCGTATCGAAAATTAGACGCCATCCAGTTTTTTATGTCCTGGACGCAGTTCTCAATTTTGGGAGTAGTATTGACATCATCCGGATTAGAGGATATATACAACTGAGTATCATCTGTGTAGCAATGGAAGTTAATACCATGTCTACGAATGATTGTGCCCAGCGGCAGCAAATACAATGAGAATAATATGGGGCCCAATACAGATCCTTGAGGGACACCATATTTTACCTTTGTACGTTCTGAACATTTGTTATTTACAAGTACAAATTGGTAACGATCTGTCAGGTAGGATCTGAACCAGGAGAGTGCTTGACCTCTTATGCCAATGAGTGTCTCCAGCCTATTCAGTAGAATATTGTGATTAATGGTGTCAAAAGCAGCACTAAGGTCTAAAAGTATAAGAAAAGAAATGTGTCCTTTATCAGAGGACATTAAGAGATCATTTACTACTTTTGTCAGCACAGTTTCAGTGCTGTGGTGCGGTCGAAATCCAGATAGAAATAGCTCTAGGAGAGTTGCGAAGAAACTCATTTTTCTAGAATTTTGGAAATGAACGATAGATTAGAGAGTGGCCTAGAGTTGGACAGTTCCTGGGGATTAAGACCAGGTTTTTTAATTAGTGTCTTGATGACTGCAAGTTTAAGTGATTTGGGGATGTAGCCTAGGCTCAGAGAATAGTTAATTATAGTAAGCAAGGGTTCTACATTACTGTGCAGTAATTCTTTGAGTAGATGAGACGGTACGGAATCTAGAATGCATGTGGAGGGTTTGGCACATTTTACCAATGAAATAAGATGCTCATGACCAATTGGAGAAAAAAAACCCCAAAAAGCACCAGGGCTAACTAGACAGCTGTCAGACTGCATTTGCAGGTTGACAGGGTCTGAGATAGCATGGCAAATCTTATCTATCAATAAAGAACTTCATAAAACTATTACTGCTGCACTCCTGTGGGATTTGGGATTCAATTTGGTCATGATTTCTAGTTAGGCTAGATACAGTTTTAAATAGGAGTCTTGGATTGTTTTTATGCTTTTCTTTTCTTTTTTTTATTTCTTTATTGAGCAATAGCAATACAGTGACTCAGAAAGAATTGGGTAAACCCAAAACATAAAAATGGCTCACTTATTTTACAGTTTTCAGAGAAAAACCAACCCACCCGCCCCTCCCTCCCATACCCTCACCCGCCCCTTCCTCCCTCCCGCGCACCCATCAATCCCCAACAGCCATGATTTAAGTGCAGTGTATGAGTGAAAGTAATCTAAAATTTACAACCAAGGGAACAAGAGGGAAAAGAAAAATAAAGAAACTAATTAATTAATTAAAAAATAAATAAATTAAATAAATAAATAACCCCTCAGACCTATGTCTCTTCTGGTTCTATGTCCACAGTGTCTATGATAGACAGCAGGGGGTCCCAAGTCCTATTAAATTTACTCAGTGATCCCTTAAGGGAAAATCTTAGCCTCTCCAATTTCAAATTGAACAGAACTTCCTTGACCCAACGACTATAAGAGGGGGGTGCAGTGTGCTTCCAGTTAAGCAGAATCAAACGCCTTGCCAGTAACGAACAGAAGGCCATACAGTGTTGGGCTTTGCTTGAAAAGGATTTTGTTTGAAAAATACCGAAAAGAGCTGGAAGAGGATGTGGATCATCCCCAACCTCGTAGGCCTTGTGGAGGGTCTCAAATATTTCAGACCAAAAATTTTTCAGCTTGGGGCATGACCAAAACATGTGCATATGGTCGGCAGGAGATTGGATGCATCTGATACATGGACAGTGTCTGCGACATTAGAGTAGAATTTTGACAATCTATGATTCGTATAGTAAATCCTAAGTATTAATTTGCATTGGATTAAACCATGTCTTGCACAGACAGAGGAGTTGTGCACTAATCTAAGAATATTGGCCCACTGGTCCTCCTCAAGGGTCAGACCTAGATCTTGCTCCCACACATTTTTCATTTGTTGGGGTAAGACAGCAACAGTAGAGTCCAATTCCCTAAATATATGTGAGATATTTCCTCTTTGGTTGGGATCCATCAAAAGAAGTTTGTCTAATAAATTTGGTGCAGGAAGATTTGGGAAGTCTGGGTAATTTTTCTGAAAAAATGTGGGAAGGGGGAAGCTTAAATTTGGTCTGCAAGCCCGTAAAAGACATAAAAGTGCCGCCATCAGAAAGATTGTGAATTGAAACAATGCCCCTCTCAAACCACAATTTAAATGCAGAGTCCATTATAGATGGTTTAAAGTTATTGTTAATTAATATTGGAGCAGAAATTGAGCAGTCTCTCAGGCCAAAGTGCCTCCTGAGTTGCAACCAGATTTTAAGGGACTGTTTGACTACTGGGTTTTTACTTGCATCCGCCGTTGGCAAAGTAAGGGGAGAGCAGAGCCACGCCCTCTAAGAGGATTGAGGTGAAGACATTTTTACCCATGCCGGCTGATTGACGTGGAATGTGTTGGTCCAATATAACAGCTTCTGAATATTGGCTGCCCAGTAGTAGTGTAAAAAATTGGGGAGAGCGAGACCTCCCAATCTTTTAGGAAGTTGTAATAATGTTTTTCTGTATTCGCACTGGTTTACTGGCCCAGAGAAAGCTGGACACTAATTTGTCCAATTTATCAAAAAACGTTTTTGAGGTGAGTACAGGAATGTGTTGAAAGAGGTAGAGAAACTTTGGCAATATGGCCATCTTAATAAGGTTCACTCTGCCTGCCAATGACAAAGGTAAAGTGGACCATCTGGCTAAGTCGTCCTCAACCTTACCAAGCAGGGGAACAACATTTTTAGTAATAATTATTCCTAAATATTTAAAACTACTGTCTGCCCTTTTGAAAGGAGCCAAGCTGTCCGGAAGAACCCCAACCAACTCATTTATTGCAAATAGAGTGACGTAGAATATTGTCAACTGGGAGTGACGTGGATGGATTAGACACATACAAAAGCAAATCGTCTACGTATAAAGAAAGTTTGTGTTCAATGCTGTGGGGAAGGATACCTTGAAATCCTGTCTTGTGCCACGTTGCAGTTGAAAAGGGGGTGAGAGTATATTGTTTGCTTGTACAGATGCAACTGGGGATGAATATAGCACTTTGACCCATGAGATGAAGCCAGAGCCCAACCCAAATCTATCCATTACCTCAAAAAGCAAGTCTAATTCAACCCTGTCAAAAGCTTTTTCCGCATCCAGCGCTACCACGACCTCTGGAACACTGTAGCTGGGAGTGCTGAGTATATTGAAACTAGTGTTGTGAAATGAGTGTCTGCCTAACATAAAGCCTGTTTGTTCTGATGAAATAATATTTGGTAAAGTCTGTTGGAGACGAAGAGATAAAAGTTTAGCAAGGATCTTATAATCAACATTTAATAGAGATATGGGTCTGAAACTACTGCAAAGTAATGGGTCCTTGTCCTTTTTTAGCAAGAGGGAGATGGTAGCATTATTCAAAGTTGGGGGTAGTCGGCTGACTGACAAAGCGTCATTATACACATCACTTAAGATCCTTTGTAAAGCTCTGATAGCACTTTCAACCTCAGCTGGAGAAGTTGGGCTGGCTAACTTTTCTACGCACTCCTCTTCTATTGTAGGAAATACAATATTGTGGAGCATATTGGGTGCATCCAACTGCGGGTGGTCCAATATATATAAATCAGAGTAACATTTTGTGAATGTTTCGTTTATACTTTTAGGATCAGTAAGGGTAATGCCTGATGGTGATTTTATGGCTGGGATTAGCCTGGAGGCAGCAGCAGCTCTAGATTGCTGAGCAAGGAGTTTGCCAGCTTTGTCCCCTGATTCAAAGAATTTTTGTTGGGACTTAAGCAGTTGGAGTTCTGCTTCGTTGGTGATCAAAAGATCTAGTTCAGAGTGAAGTTGTAACCGTCTTTTGTATAGTGCCGGATCTGGGTTTGTAGAATAATTTATCAGCTTCCAGGATCTTTTGTGCTAACTCTGACTGCATTTCCACTTTCATTTTCTTAAGGTAAACTGTATAAGAAATTACATGGCCTCTCATGTAAGCCTTGTAGGTTTCCCACAAGGTACCCCTTGACACATCTGTATTGTCATTAATCGCAAAAAATACTTTGGAGGTGGTGGACACATACTTAACAAAGAGGTCGTTAGCTAGTAGGGTCGAGCTGAACCTCCATGGTTTCTAAAGTATGTCTAAAGAAGTGGGAGCATGATCTGAAATTATAATACTATGGTCACATGAGCATATGTTAGAAAGTAATCTGTTATCCAAGAGAAAAAGTGTGATTATATGGTAAGTCTCGATATTGGGCATGGAGGTAAAAAACCTGGATATGAACTGATGGTCATCCCAATTTGGTGCGTAAACACTGGCCAAGACAACTGGGGTATTACACAGCTGTCCTGACACCATAACAAACCTACCAGTTGAATCAGGTACAACTTTCTCCAACTCAAAGGGAATGTGGCTTTGGATCAAAATTGTAGCTCCCCTGGCCCTATCACTGAACTTGGAGTGATATAATTGGTTGAACTGTCCCCTTTTAATACGTAAAAATTCTTTTGTACGCAGGTTTCCTGCAGAAACACCACTTGAAACACCACCCCTGAATGTGAGACATGATCTTATTTATTTTTGTTGTTTGGTTTGCCCCTTTAACGTTCCATGAAATGAAACAAATATTATTCACTGATTCACTGATTCACTGAGCTCTGTGTAGAATGTGAACAATACACCAGTATGTCAATGCGCATGGAAAGTAAGCACGTATAGGAGTACAATGTCTGAGGAATGGAAAAAAAAGGGGAAAAATAAATACAGTGACAAAACACTTGTCCCCAACCATCCCACAAACCCACTCCCACTATCCCCCTATACCCATAGTCCCTGCACAAAGGTGCCATTTTCACTTAGCAAAATTCCCCCAGGGCCGTACTCCTACTCCGTTCCACCCCACCACACAATAATTAAGAAGTGTTATTATAAAAAAAAAAACGTTTGACCAGTCTACCCGGTATAACAATAAAAGGATTGACCATAGGCTAGCCAGACTAAAAGGACTGAATATAGGCTAGACAGTAACAATAGCCTATCTCCAAACTCGGCTCGACCATAACACAGAGGAAGGACATCAATGAAAGCAATCAACTTAGCTGAGCCATGTCCTGGATCAGTCCTCCTCCGTGTTCGAAGCAGTCTTGTACGTGGCCAGAAACTGTTCGGCTGCGCTCACTGATTTCAAGTGCCGTCTTTCGCCAGTTCCCGACCTGATGAACAGCCGCGCAGGATACAGCAGTGAGGGCTTGAATTGGTGAGTGTAGAGTTGTTGCATAACGTCTTTGTATTCCGTGCACTGCTCCAGAATTTCGGAACTGTAGTCTTCGCTGGGTACCGACGTAGCTAATATGAATACATTTCCGCAAACCACAGCAATCTCCGATCACTATCTAATCTCATTCGAGCTACCCGCCAGTCTCCTCGGAATTGTTTAAAACGCTCGATAAATTCGTCAACCGCCACACAGTTTACTGAAACCCTCCCAGATTTAACGACTTTAGCCTACTCGCCAACAGATCCAGAGGAGTTAGACAGTTTAACCGACTGCTTAGAGAATACTTGTAGATCAGCTCTAGATATAGTAGCTCCATTCAAACATAAAAGGTCAGACTTAAAAAGCTCGCCCGTGGTACACCGACCAAACTCGTAATTTAAAACAAATAGCACGTAAATTAGAGCGGAACTGGCGCTACTAAGCTGGAAGTATTCCACTGTGCCTGGAAGGATAGCCTTATTGAATACAAAGGGGCACTTACTAAAGCACGGTCAACATACCTAGCCTCACTGATCGAAAAAAATAAAAATAATCCTAGATTTCTTTTCAGTGCTATTTCTAAACTTACAAAAAATCAAACCAGCGCTGAACATCAGATTCCAGGGAACCAAACTAGTAATGTATTTATGGATTTCTTTGATAATAAAATAGAGAATATTAGACTAAATATAAATCTTTTTATAGGTAATTCATCTGGTTTGTCATCTGGATTGGCTGATATTGAACAAAATCTAGCATTAGAAGAAAAGCTTGAAGCTTTTCATCCACTCCCACAACTAGAATTGGAGAAAATAATTTCATCGTTAAATTCTACTACTTGCACATTAGACTCGATTCCCTCTAAATTACTCAAAGAGGTTTTACCAGTTGTAATCGAACCTCTTTTAAATATAGTTAACTCATCCATCACAATGGGTCACATGCCCAGATCCTGTAAACTAGCAGTCATTAAACCCCTGATCAAGAAACCAAATCTTGATCCTAATGTACTATCTAGCTACAGACCCATCTCGAACCTATCATTTATATCCAAGATCATAGAAAAAGCTGTGGCCAAACAGTTATGCTTATATCTGCACAGGAACCACATATTTGAAAAATTCCAATCTGGATTTAGGCCCCACCACAACACTGAAACAGCACTAGTTAAAGTAACAAATGATCTCCTTCTTGCCTCTGATCAAGGTTATGTATCTCTATTAGTGCTTCTCGATCTTAGTGCAGCCTTCGACACAATAGATCACAAGATCCTGCTAGAAAGGTTAAAAAACTGGGTTGGAATCTCGGGTACAGCCCTGTCATGGTTTAATTCTTACCTAACCAATCTATCAGTTTGTAGAGCTCGATAATATTCCATCCAAACACTCAGAAGTGAAATATGGAGTCCCGCAAGGCTCCATCCTAGGACCACTATTATAAAGGCCACAAGACAGAAAATACCAGATCTAATGTTAAATCTTGCAGATTACCCCATTACTCCTGGCTCGGTAGCCAAAAATCTCGGCGTCTTATTCGACTCTGACCTATCATTTGATAAATACATGGATAATACTACCAGGATAGCCTTTCTACATCTCCGTAACATTGCCAAGTTAAGAAATGCATTATCCCAGCATGATGCAGAAAAACTAGTACACGCCTTTGTTAGCTCCAGATTAGATTATTGTAACTCGTTACTGTCAGGATGCTCAAATAGGAATATAAATAAACTTCAAGTAGTTCAAAATGCAGCAGCCAGAGTTCTAACTAGGAAATTTGAACATATCAGCCCAGTCTTATCGGCCCTGCACTGGCTCCCAGTAAAATTCCGTATTGATTTTAAAATTATTCTATTGACTTATAAAGCACTGCATGGACTTGCTCCTGACTACCTCCAAGAGCTTATCTCTTATTATGAACCCCCGCGACCACTACGATCCCAAGGTGCTGGCCTCTTATTAGTTCCATCAATTAATAAGGTAACAGCAGGGGAAGAGCCTTTTCTTATAAGGCCCCCCAACTATGGAATAGTCTTCCAGAATGTGTCCGGGACTCTGGCACAGTCTCAATCTTTAAGTCTAGGTTGAAAACTTGATCTAGCATTTGGTAATTAATGTGCCCCTTTAGATAAGGTAACAGATCCAGGGGTTCATGGGCAAAGGGTTTTTATGGAAAACTGGGGCGCTGGTGCTGTCATCCTATCACTGCACGCGGTCACTCAAGTTTGTCGACGGTGTAGTGGATGGATGCCAGTGTCTCAGGATGCTCCCAAGTCTGTGTTACCTTCTGGTTCTGCCCTTTAGCTAGGCTGTAATAATTTAATTGCCGGAGTCGCTGCCACACTCCAGAAATGTTTACATTTACTTTGTCTAACATATTCCATATAGAACTAATTGTCCCTCTTCTTCCCAATGGCTGCCCGAGAAATACCGGGACAAGGAAAGACGAGCCTTCCCCGTTACCCACCCCATACAAGCATCTAGGAGATGGTCTGGCTTGCCAGTGGATGTGCCGATGCCGTGGTTGGATGTGCCATTATCGCAAGAGGACGCGCTGATGCCAACTCCCACCTGAGGCTCATCTACTCTGAAGGGACTGTGACTACTCGGCCTGGAAGTAGAATCATAACTACAGGATTATATCTGGACTATACATGAACTGTGAATGTGGACATTGCTAGCGGGCCGCCCAATGGAGGATGGGTTCCCTTTTGAGTCTTGGTCCTCCCAAGGTTTCTTCCTAAATTCCTGCCATCTTAGGGAGTTTTTCCTTGCCACTGTCGCCTTTGGCTTGCTCATTAGGGATCTGGACCCACGCAATTTGTAAAGCCGCTTTGTGACATGTGTTGTAAAAAGCGCTATATAAATAAAATTGAATTGAATTGAATTGAACAGCGCATGCTTGTTGGCACAAACACAGACTATTAATACCAGGTTAAGATTATTACAATACAAATGGTTATTTAGAACCTATATTACCCCTGTAAAGCTTCACCATTTCAATTTAAATATTCCTGATGATTATGTAAAATGTGGTGCAGATAAGGGCCCTCTACTCCATTGTATGTGGAAATGTAGAGAAATTCACATTTACTGGGAAGAGGTTATTACATATATTTCTCGTCTGATTGAATGTGATATGCCAATGGATGGTAAACTTTGTTTGCTGCATATTTTTCTTAATGACTCGGGAGGGATTACAAAACGGAAGAAACTGGTCAATTTTTGCCTGTTATAGGCTAAACACATGATTACACTGAACTGGAAGAACACTGAGAGACCCAAGATAAACCAGTGGATTAAACAAATGTCCAGCAACTTGGCAATGGAGAAACTGACATATATATCAAAAGGGAAGCTCAAGGACTTTAAAGACATGTGGTTACCCTTATTGCAACTTGTAAAAAACTGTAACATACGAACATAAATATGTATCAATAGAGTGATTATTGGGTTTTAGGGTGGGGGGATGGTTTGTTGTTGTTTGTTTATATATATTTTTAAAAAATCTATAGATATTACTAAGACCATTCTAGAAATGCATATCCATACATTAGAGTCCTAATTCATTTTTGTTACAGAACCATTCTTCTGCACTCTCTGGCCCGACTTTTTCCAGTGCTTCAGCAGTTGTGCAAAGGTTTGCAGCTCTACAATCTTCATAGAGTGATTGAGTTGAACACTGAGCTTTGCCGGCCCTTGTTTGTGACACTTCAGAATGACAAACTGCACACCACACTTGAGTGAGAAAGGGACAAGGCACACACTTGAAATGGACATTCTCAACAACTTCCAGGATTTTCTGCAGGAGGCAGAAGACAATGGTAAGATGCATCCTGATGAGATACAACTGAGTACCTTTCCACCATTAGTGCATCCACTAGTGTCACAACTTATTATTATCATTATTTAGGTACAGACAATATGGTTCCTGAAAGAAATGGCCTAACAAGTGAAAATGAAGAATCTGACACTGAACTTTACTCCTGGTGCAGGCAGGACAGGAGCTCACGTGGCTGAGAATGTCGCGGTACATGCCTGGCCACCAGTAGCGCGCTCCCAGAAGCTGCGATGTGCGCGTGAAGCCGAGGTGTCTGGTGCCCAGTCAGGTGTGAGCCCAGCTCATCAGAGCGGTGCGCTGTGCGGGAGGCACGTACTTACGGTGTGGCGTACACCGGGGATGAGGATTGGTTGATGCAATGGCTCTGTCGATCTCCCACTCAACTGCACCCAGGAAACACGCAGCACAGGTTCTTCACTCGTTGAATACCCATCTTTCATGACAGGCACTCTTCGAAAGCCAATGCCATGGCCAGCAATTCGCGATCACCCACACCGTAGTTACGCTCAGCCAGACTCAGTTTCTTAGAGTAAAAGACGATTGGCATGTTGTTCTTCTTCAGCCGGTGGGACAGCACCACGCCCAAGCCCACATTAGAGGCATCCAAATGCTGGGTGCAGTTGAGTGGGAGATCGACAGAGCCATTGCATCAACCAATCCTCTACGATAAAGGGCTTGGTGGGGTCTCGTTGTTGTAGAACTGGGGCTCCCGAACCCAAGGGAGCCCTAAGGTGATAGAATGATGGAGACTAGAGAGGATGTAGCAGACTATGTGCTCAGTGTGACCTTGAACTGTTAGATGCAGGGGAGTGGTGCAATGGCGGATAAAGCCGCCACCCACAGGCCTGCCGTCCAGTGCTTGCACCCGCCTCGGTTTCTCCAGAGTCTTCAGGGGGACCCCCGTCGGTCGGCCATGCCCGGCTCCATCAGGTTCCCCGCGGCTCCTGAGTCCACTAAGGCATAAACCCCGACAGACACGCTCTGATAAGTGACCATGGCATGCAGCGTCAGCAAACTGCCTTCCAAGGAGCTACTCACCCTGGCTCTGCCACCACTCGGGCGAGCAGGCTCCTTTTGGGGGCGGTGGTTCCTCCGAGCTGCATGGGCTCTGCCGGGGTCGACTCTCCCGTAGTCGCTGACGGTGACAAGGGAGCGGGACACGGCTGCCTCTCTCCTGCAACAGTCCACAGCCTGGTTAAAAGACTTCGATTCCTGGCGACACGGCAGCTTTGCCCTCAGCTCAGGCCTTAGGCTCGCCAGGAAGACATCCATCAGTGCGGCATCATTCCACCCAGTTCCCGCGGCGATCGAGCAGAACTCCAGCGCGAAGTCCGCAGCGGGACGTGACCCTTGTCACATCCTAAGGAGGCTCTGTCCACACTCCCTTCCTTGTCGAGGGTGGTGGAACACCTCCTTGAACTCTGCGGCTAGCGATTTGTCGGAGAGCCTGGATATAACAAACGAGACATTTGCCTGTTCGTTCATTTGTTGCTGGTATGTGAAATATAACCCGCACTGCACGAGAAAACCCTCGCACTTCTCGGGATCCCCTCCATATGCTTCTGGAGGCGCTATGGGCAATTCCACCCCTTCAATCCGAGAACTTGTGGGTGTCCTCTCAGCACTCTGTGTAGACAATGTCTGCAGACATCCGGTTATCGATTGCATAAAACCCTTCAGCTCGTTTAGTTCCTCTTGCTGTTTCCCCAGGATTAGGGTTAGGGTCGCCTTGAGTCGTCAGAGCTTTATTCTCCATAGAATGAAACAGAAATACTCAGGCCAATATAGGCAACAAGGAATGTATGAAAGCACTCAGAAATTTCCAAGAGGCACAGGCGCAATAATGTGCAGCACTGAACAGCGAGACCTGTGGGCTTAAGAGCAGTGCATCTGGTGGCTTCCCCACCGTGCCAATACTACCAAGTGAGAAAAGCAACTTTAAAATTCACGTAGAGTTTAACTATGACTGTGACACTGAATCTCATGAAATTTGCTTTCCAATCAACAGTGCCTGTAGCAACACTATAACATCTAGCCAAAGTGCAAATATTTCCTACTGTGCAAAAATCTTATTTTTGTCTTGACAATACATGCTAAAACACCATATCTAATTAGAATAAATGCAAATAAAGTAAAAAAAAAACATTTTTAAGTTGTTTATAACTTGGCAGCTAATTAAGAATAAGAAAGAATAAGAATGTTGATCTCTGGTACTTCAACTCCACTGGATGTGTCATGTGGAATCCCAGTACTTTCCCACCTATAATTTCAATAAAATTGACTTGACTTGTGAATTAAAGGTTTTAACTTTTCGACTGTGTTGAATGGCAGCATACCCTTCACTAAATAACGCGTTACACTCGTGGTGCACTCTCGCCACTTAACGCTGTCACGTTTGTATTTTGTACATTTTGCAAAAGTACTTGTAATTGTTGACTGACTCAATGAACTTTGTTCTCCTCTGTGGGTAGAACCCAGTTTAACATGCTGATCTGGATGATAAATCCTAAGATAAATCCTAAGATGTGCTTGCAAATTGATGGTGTTACCACCTTTTGTGGTGATCCTTTTTCTGCATAGACGACATGTAACATTGTTAATATCTAACACCAAATATCTAAACCAAAATATTGCCAAACTGCCGCAGTAACACCTTTTTTCTGTACAAGCTCATCCATTTCTTTCACCATCTACCGGGAAATAAGTCACGTAGAGGAGTTCGTTTCATTTGAATGTACCCAGAATTCCTTTCAATCTTTTCAAATGCCATTTTAAAAGCGCAGATTTGTAGTTAATTAGCTGGTCATTTTATGTTTTGTATATACATAAACACCACCCTTTCTGTTCTATAGAGCTAAAATTTTCTTTTGTATAAAGATTGTATAAAGTCAGTCGTTAAATAGAGATGCTGCAAAATGCGCTTTGCTGGTAAACAACAATGGTACTTGATAAAAACAAATAGAGCGATAATTTGCGTAATATCAGCAAAGGTTTAAATGATCGCGATATTCGATAATATCGTTTATAGGCCCAAGACTAGTCTACACCCCATCCACTGAGCTACCACTGTTCGTTGTGCAACCTGTAATGGTTTTCATTGCACCCCAAACCTCTTTCATGCTGTTTTCCTGCAGCTTTTCCTCTACCTTAACTTTGTAGGACTTTTTGGCCTCTTCAAGTTTGACTTTTAGTTCCCTTTTTAGCACAGCAGGTCAATAGGTCTGTTTTTCTGTGTGGGACAATCCACGAACTGATGAAAAGCAGGGAGAGTGGAGTCCAGTGTGACATGATTCGCATGACCTTGGGCCTGCAAACAGCCTTTAACGAGTCTATAACCTGCATGTTGCATGCCTGCAGGGAAACAGATGGACTACAGCCTATAATTGTGGTACACCTATACGGTAAGTGGTATAACTGATAAAATGAACAAAAAGTGGTGATACAAAGTATACCTAATGTGGGTGTACAATTGTATACATCGCTGGTTAAATTAAGTTTTGGTGAGAAGAAAAAAAAAATTCCAACAAATAAACAGAAGTGTGTTCACTGTAGAGAACAACAACATGGAGTCTTTTTCATAAGACTATATAATTACAATTTTCACAAGTTTATGTTATTACTTGGTGTTTACCTTAAGTTTACTTTACTGTCAATTGTTTCTGCTAAAACCAGGAGAGCACAACTCTGGTTTTAATAAGGAAACCTTCAAATTGTGCTGGACACCAGCCCACCAGATTTGTGCATCCCTGTGTAAACAGTGTAAAACCTTTGATTGTGGACGCTTTTTCCAGACACAAAACTGCCCCATCCTGTTCCCCGAACAGAAAACATGCAGTGCGTAATACCGACATTCTCCACTCCTTCAAAAAAGCTTTTAGGACAAAACCAGATCTTAAAACAAATAACTACTTCATATATCTCACGTTAAAGTGCAACATTAAGGTAAAACCAACCTGATAAGTTTATGATTAGTGTCCACATGGACTAACGACAGTGGCCCCCGAGTATTGCTGTCTTGCTATGCATCCTAGCCAGGTCATTCTGGCCAAGACTCCAACAGAATCAAGTCTGTGCATTGCACCTTTAATTCTAGCCCACTGAACCCGGTGACCTTGGGCCTGCAAACAGCCTTTAACGAGTCTATAACCTGCATGTGGCATGCCTGTTTTTATAGCAGAAATTTTGTCATCCAGTTCTTGGTCTGACATGGAGCAATACTGTCTCCTGACTGAAGTGCCATTTTCTCTCATTCTGCTAAAGAGAGTGCTCTGACTGATGCCAAGAAAATTGGCTACGCAGCTGACAAGTAAAGGTAATTAAAAAAGGCAAGTTAAAAAATCTGCTGAAAACACCAACTTGGGTCGTCCTCTTTCTCCTTGTTCCAATGTGAAGGCAATTGTCCTCTTCGATGTTTGCTTGTACCTATCTGTGTAGCTGCAGAAGACCTTCTGTAATGGCCAACCTATTTAACCGGTATCATGATAAATATATTTGGAAACCGCAACCAGTTATGACAGACATAAATAAATGAGAGGAAACAAACTTCCTAACTTTAGAAGGTCTTCTTTCTTGACTTTCTTGCAGAAAATTCACTTATTAAGTTGTTGAAATCCGACTCACGAAGAATGTCACTATTGACATTATGGCCAGGTGATTCAGCCTGCTCTGATCCATTATTGACCTCAGTTTTTTTTTCATCAGTGCCAGTTTTGAAAATGAGCGTTCACCACTTGCATTCATCTCAGGTAAAGTCATGAATATTCTAAGAGCAATGTCAACATTCGGAAAAATGGATTGCAGGTTCCTTTTCCTTATGAGTTGTAGAAGTGCTCTTGCTGATGTATGTGCATTTTTTTGAACAAATTATTTGATCTGGACAATTTCATCTGGAAATTCTTCCTCTAAATCATCTGCATATTTCATGCAGATCATGTGTCGATATGATTGGAATTTTCTTAAAAAACCCAAATGTCAGCTGAATATCACTGTATGCGTGACACCTCCGATCCATTTCTGCAACAAGTCAGATGAGAACTGTAGTCCTAAACTTCTCACGGCCCGATTGTTCACATTCAGGTCTTTGGTCCTCATCTGTTTGTTTTTTTCTTTTCCATTTTCTTTGCGTGTCTGCACAGTACTGATGAGACACTGCTGTTGACATGTATTTAGCCTCTTCTTCAAAAATGTGAAAGTCATCTCGGAGACCTGCAACATAAAGAAATGAATCATTTAATTGAGTGGATACCATGTGTGGCGCATACCCTCAATTTGGTGGGCTTCAACAGTCTAAACTGCTGCTTTGAGACAGGAATTTCTTCATTTTGTTCAGACACTTTATAATTTTTCGTCAAAGTCCACTTCCCTTTGGCAGACTATTATGGCAGGTTTACGGCCAAATGATAACCAGAGAATTGAGACATTGAAAACTCTGTCAGATACTAGATGGTGCTCACATGCACAGGCAACCAAGGCACTAATGCTAAATTGTGCCAGCATTCAGGAATTGCTGATGAAACCAGAGTCTGTCAGCCTGTGATGAAGCCAGAGAACTCAAACAAAAAAATGGAAAAGCTAGAAAATGCTTTTTTGTGTAGCATGGAACAACATACTGCAACGATTTCAGAAAATAAATACTGCACTGCAGGCAGTTGATCTGGACTTATGCAATGCTGCTGATTTGGTTGAGTCTTTAAGAGGTTAATGCAAGCCATTATAAATGCCAGACATATTTGCTGCATTATCATGCAGAAAGTACAGACTGGCACAGTGACTCCCCTGTATGACTCTGAATTTGCAAAAACTTAAGAAAACGTTCCTCAATACAACCATCAGGTGACACATATCCCATAATCAATGTTAACTGGTCAGTATGTGTTATATCGGGGGTGGAACGCTGATTGCAAAATACTTTGCCATTTTTATCCGACTGATAATTTCAGTGAACACTCGCTGACCCATTAGTTCAATGAATTCTGTACATGTCATGGATGAGAGGTATGAAGGAGTTCCCCTGCCAGCATTGCCATACTTTTCTATATGTGCCTTCAAAAACGGATCGAACTGGCTGATGGAATTCCCATTGTCAGGGCGTCCAAATGTGTCCCCGAAAAGGCAACTCTCGTTCGGCTAAAAACTTTACCACAGCAACTACTCTTTTCAAAACATTGGTCCAGTATTCACATTCGCTGTCAAACTGTCTTTTTAGTTCGGAATCAATTGAACCGCTATCGGCGGAATGCATAACATATGCAACCGTTGCCTTTCTATGGCTCTCGTAAATTTCGTGCTCAGCCAAGCGTATGGATGCATTTTTACAGTTACTGTAGCCTACTGTAAACGCAGACACGCTGCCCTCAAACAACTTACCAGCGAAACAAAACACAGTACCTTTAGATGGAGAATACAACAGCCACTCTCTCGATACGTACTCGCGAGTTTTCTTTTAAATAGAGCTTTAGAGAAGTACCTTTTCTGGTGTTTGTGTTGTCTCTCTGACTGTGCAACATTTGCATCTTTGTTCTGGCAAGACTGCGGGCCCATTTTAGCCCAATGCGCCTTTATATGTTCATCAATTTTAGTCCAGTGTGCTGGGTCCGAGCTGTAGGAAGGATGCTATCTGGGTATATTTATCATATCGAAGTTCACCTCTACTACTTTGATCCTCGCCATTACTGACAACCTTACATCTTATACATCTTATGTACAACCTGACATATTTGCTTTTTAATACGATTTTTGCCAAATATTTCACAATTATGTCTAATTATCTAGACTAGGGTGCTCAAAGAACTAATTCTAAGAACTGTAAACAAAGAACATTTATCTCACCCGTAATAAAATCGCTTACATTAGACAGAAACTAAGGTTTAAAAACCCTGATACAAATCCCATTTAACACAACTTAGTTTCTAAATAGCTAGATAGGGAACTTAATTAATAAATCTCTTAAAATGTAGCTAGCTAACTACATTTAAAGAGCTTTATTACTTAAATCCCGTTATGAGAAACTGTATAACACAACTGCTGTTTATGCAGTTTATAGTCCCTGCGTAAAATAATTCGTCCAGAAACACTTCTGTTGTGTTGTGGCTGGATTTGCAGCGCGTTTCTGAAATGTAGCGCACGCGTTGTCATTTTGATGCATTTGCTTTGCGTATTTGCAGCGCGTTTTTCGCTTGCATCGCGATGGGCTTTCAGGGCCACCGTACAAATGAGCAAGAGTGAGGAAGGAAGAAAGGAAAGGAACTTAAGGTGAACAATTCAAGTTAAGTGATCCACTCAATAAAAAAAAGGAAGCAATTCCATTTTGGATTCAAGGACGCCCTGTTTGGCGTCACGTCCCTCCCGTTTAGAGGCGGTCCAGCCTGCAGGAAAACATATATGGAGAAAAAATACGCTTCCGTGAACCATTTTAGATAAATCAAGAAAGTCCTCCCATAATGTCTGAGTTTGTTGTTGAAACACTCGAAAAGACTTTGGAAACGTTCATCCCTGACGCGGAACTCAAAGAGGTTAAACGAATTTTGTATGGAAGACAACTCAAGTAAGTGTCAGTTGTGTGCTGATTTTGACATTGCAAAATCGAGGCCATGCTCCGTTACTAACTTAAGAATGGTAGGCTAACTATATAAATTGAAGTTCTTATAAATTCGAAAGTGAATAGCTATATTAAGTCTGTAAAACCGAAATGTTCTACTGTTACGACCTTTTAGTTGTATCACACAAGGGTAAGGGAGTGTAAATGATTGATCTTGAACTTTGACAAGTCTCTGTACAAACAGCCTGAACGTCGTATATAGTTTATGCCATATCTGTTTTTCGCAAATCGGGTGCATGACTAACGTTATTCCTGGACTTCTTGTACTCTCAAATCAATCAGTGTGCCCATATTTTTATTAATTTCATCACATCAACTGAACTGAACACAATTCACTCTGCTTCATTATCTGTTGTACATTTTTGTTGTATACATTTGTTTTTCTTTTTAGATCAACAAACACAATTTTTAGATTGATAAGTAAGTATTTTAGGTCGGTAGCATAAAACAAGAACATTGCTTTTTATACATCTCAGCAAAGAGTGGAGAAATGAGGGGAACTGCAGTATTTACTTATAGCAGTACATTTGTTGCCAAAAATTCTGCAAACTGAATACATTTACTGGTAGAAGAATTCAGTAGAGATGGTATTCCTCTTGAATGATTAATCTATCCATTTATATATATATACATCATCGTACTACAGGCAATAGTTATAGCACATTTTTGCAAATTAGAAGTTATACAAACATATTTCATCTTGTAAAAAGTAAACCTCAGTCACATAGTGAATGATGTTAAAATCTTGGTTTGTTTTCAGTTGAACTCTCAGCTGGTTTAAATTTCATTGAATAAACAATTAAATAGAGTAAACAATGAATTGTAGGAAGTTGATTCTACCCCAGAAAGCAGTGGATGCGGCCTTGGAGAGGGATTTTGACCTGCAGGGATATGCGTTTGAGGCAGCACCAGAACAGCTCAGGACACCTAGGATTGTCCGAGTGGGGCTCATCCAGAACAAGATAATTCTTCCAACCGATGCCCCTGTGCTGAACCAGGTAAGAAAGCATAATCCCACAGCTCAGTATCAACCACCCACTTAGAATCACTGAGTAAGTAGCAAGATTTATTACCTGCTCATGCATGATACCATTTCCTATGTCTTACATATTCATCTGTTCATGCTGACTTCACTGACTATTGACTCACTCAAATCTCTTTCTCACAGATCACAGCTCTGCACAAGCGAGTGAGCGAGATAGTTGAAGTAGCTGCTTTTTGCGGAGTCAATATAGTTTGCTTCCAGGAAGCCTGGAGTGAGTAACTATGATGATCTTATTGTGATGGTGTAAAATTACATTAATTATCTTGAAATTCCTACTATAAGTGTTTGTTAGTTTGAGTTTTGATTATACTGCTTTTGAGCTAAAAAGTATTTCAGGCTAGCATAGTTTAATCACTGCTAAGTTGATACACCACATCAGTTAACTTTATATATTCATCTTTTTTGTATAATCTAATGACATGGCTGGATGACTGCATCAACACCTCAAATTAGCAGAAAATTCTATGACTCTTATTTGCATTAGATTATTTGAAGACTTGATTAAATAGGTGATTCTTAAGCCTGGATTTAAAGATTGGAATGGTGTCTGAATTTCAGATTGGGCTTTGAAGGAGAAGGCTCTGCAAAGTTCACTCGGACATTGTGGGGCCAGACCATTTACTGCTTTTAAATGTCAATAGAATCATTTTTAAATGAATTTTACATTTAACTGGGAGTGAGTGCAATGCTGAGAGAGCAGGACAAGGGAGGTAGGGTGAGGGGAAGAGACTTTAAGGGAGAAGACTATGGGGGGGGGGGGGGACTTCCTAATGTGAACTTCCTAGCACCAATACGGACTGAATTAAAAAGAAGAATTTTATGTAATTATAACTTTAAACATGTGTATGTTTCTTTTACTGTTACACTAGTACATGCCCCTGCACACACATGCCCCACCACATTTTCCTGTGACCTCATCAAACCTCAACATAATAGTCAGCACCACATCTTCCCTATCTAGAATCATTGGGTAGACCACCAAACCTTTGAGGGTTATTCTGCCTCTCTGGTTCCTGCCTGGACCTAAACAAACACATTTAACTTAAATGTTATTTTAGCGGTCAGCTAAGCACATCATGGCCTGATTGTTCTTCTATCCTGCGTAGTACTACTACTCGTACTTAAGCATTTAGTTCCAAATTACTTATACTTTTTACTCCATAAGCAAAACCAAGCATGTGTATGTCATCAAAAAATTTTTTCTCTTTTACAAAAATAATTAATTTTAAAAAAAGAATAACATTTTTTTCAGAACGCCATATTCACAATTTTTCAAGTCCAACATGCGCTATATTGCCAAAAGTATTTGCTCACCTTCCGTGACTCACATATGATCTTAAGTGACATCCCATTCCATAGGGTTCAATATGACGTTGGTCCACCCTTTGCAGCTAGAACAGCTTCAACTCTTCTGGGAAGGCTGTCCACAAGGTTTAGGAGTGTTTATGTGGATTTTTGAGCATTCATCCAGAAACTTCCAGAAATCAGGTTGAGGTCAGGACTCTGTGCAGGCCAGTCAAGTTCATCCACACAAGACTCTGCCATCCATGTCTTTATGGACCTTGCTTTGTGCACTGGTGCTCGGTCATGTTGGAAGTGGAAGGGGCCAGCTCCAAACTGTTCCCACAAAGTTGAAAGCATGGAATTGTCCAAAATGTCTTGGTATGTTGAAGCATTCAGAGTTCCTTTCACTGGAACTAAGGGGCCATGCCCAGCTCCTGAAAAACAACCCCACACCATAATCCTCCCTCCACCAAACTTTACACTTGGCACAATGCAGTCAGATAAGTACCGTTCTCCTGGCAACCGCCAAACCTAGACTCGTCCATCAGATCATGTTTCCCTTCAGAAGCACTCCATCCTGAACTGTGAGAAATGCCTGATCTGCCCAGTATTGCCTCTGTGTTGGCTCACTGTTACTGTTTTGAGCCCATCCCACACTGTCCCTCTTCATCTGCTCCCTCAGCATATCAAGGTAAGCACTGCTGGCCAGAAGGTTTTCCATTATGTTCATGTCCTTGAACAGCTCCTTCTCATCTGTTTGGCTCTCCCATCGTCACAGGAGCACGTAACAATGTGTCAGCTGTCCACAAACACTTTCCTGGCACATGTGAGATTGAGTAGGAATAGCGCATCAGTTGCATGTGGAAGCGGAGAATGCGAGGTGGGAGAAGCAGAAGCAGCTTGTGATGTTTCCAACTGAAAATACTTGACACTGAGGACATTTTGGAATCTTTGGCACACCTTGGTCAGTCCCAAGGCCTCCTTCTCAACTTGTGCATATCTCTGCTCCATCTGAGTGGGAGAACGCGACACGTAGGCCACCGGTCTCCACACTCCATTCCACTCTTGGAGTAGAACACTCCCCAGGCTGTAGGATGATGTCATCTTTGCACTCCCTGTTTGGGTCGTACATGCCTAACACTGGTGGGGATGATGGTGTATCCTTCAGATCTTGAAAGGCTCTGACCTGCTCATCGTCCCACACCCAACAGTTCTTAGAAAGGCTGGTCCCTCTCAGCCAACGATGGGATGAACTTCCTCAGCTCACTCACATTTGTGGGTTCTCTCATACACAGCTTCTGTCTTACCCGGATCACGTCTGATGTTGCTCGTGGAGATCGCTAGGAAGGTTACCTCTGTTTTGGACAGGGTACATTTTTCAATGTTTATCGTTATGGCTGCCTTCTCAATCCTTCCCAGCACGACATGCCAAACGAGCGTCATGCTTCACCTGTGTCCGGCCCCACAAAGCACCTCATCCATATGGCACACAATGCCCTCGAGTCCCTCTGCAACCTCCGATACCATTCTGTTTTGAAAATGTTCTGGGGCTGAAGTTATGCCAAATGGCAGCCAATTAAAATGGTATTGGCCAAAGGGTGTGAAGTAGTGTATTTCTCAGAATCCTCACTTACAGTAATTTGCAAGTTTCCCATATTTGTGTCCATCTTACTGAATATGCTTGCTCCTGTGAGCATCCCCAGTCTTCCACTGATGGTAGTGTATTTCTCCTAGCACCCAGACTCATTGAGGTGAGTGAAATCCACACTTATTTACTGAGCACCTGTCGTCTTGGGGACCACTACGATACCAGAGCACCATTCTGTTGGCTTTTGAATTCCTGCACACATGTTTAAAATGTCCTTTTCCTTCACAGGACAATCCTGCTGTGAATGGGTTGGAGAACTGCCATATTTTTGACACCAATTGCTTTTCCCCCTTTTATTCTGAGCAGTATTTGGGTTAGCTGGATGGTTGTTTGCTTGCTGCGTCCTTTGTTTTGCATATTTCTTGCTATTGCAAGAAACTCGAATGAACAGATTTAGTTTCACCTGTCTCTGTATTAGTGTCACCTTGCATAGAAGATTGTTGCCTTTTCACTTCCTCAATTTGCCTCGCCATGCTTATGGCTTCTTCCAGGGTAAGACTGGGATCTAGTTTGTTTGGACAACCATTTATCCCTCAGCCTGACAACAGGCCTGTCTCGAATCAACTCGTGTAACGCTCCGTAATTGCAATGCTCTGCCAGCGTGTATAGTGCAGTCACAAATGCATCCAGTTTCACTTTCTCCCTAGGAGCATATGTAACACTTTGCATGTTCATAAATTACGTTCTTCTTGACGACAAGTCTACATCACAATGTGATAATTTTCTGGATACTGCATTCTGTATTAGTTGGAGTTTCTTTAGGAACATTTTAGAGCATCCAATTCGAAGATTGTAGGGGTTTTAGTTATGATATTTAACTACCCTACCTGCTTGCCTAGAACCAAGGATGGAAATAGGTGCAGAAGAAGGATTAATGTGCATAAAAACTTAAAGTACAGCATCTGACTCCAAAATATAGTTAGTAAGAACTGTCGTGGAAATTTCCTGAAATAGATGAGGATTCAGATGTGGTTTAAAAAGAAATTTATTAACACTAGCACTGCAAACGCCACGAAAATCTTTGTCAGGAAAATCAGCCACCAAGTAGCCCACTTCCCTGCTGTGAAGCGATTAGCGCCCTTTGTCTTGCTAATGACATGGTGCGCGTTTGAAGCGCTGACCACCGACCCCCTTTCCAAGGAAAACTTTCAATACTGAAAATACCTATCATGAAGGCTGCATAGCCAGCTCATCTGTATAGCACTTTTGACACAACCCGTGAATCTATGCTACTTACTTTATAGCGTGAAGGTACTTATTCCTATGCTGAATAGGAATCCTTTGGTTTGAATCGCGCTTTGCACAAAACGTTCTAACTGTGAAAACGTATTGTGCGATGGCACATTCACTGAATCCCACTAAACAGTAAACAAATATATTTTTTGAATCCCACTCGCTGCAAATTTTTGTACAATACCAGTAACTATATTTTTTGTAATGAAACACTGTTGGAATTTGTGTATATGCGTGTTTTACAGTAATAATGCCGGTAATAGAACCGGTTGTAATACATTTTCACACACACCCCACCTAGTAATAACAACAATAAATATGTTGTTGGCTTAGCAATGACGGGGCAAAACGGATGTGATGCAGAACAACTTTATTTTAATTAGAAAATTAGAACTCTCATTAGAAATACAGTCCAGTGCATTGTGAGCGTCCTGCAAACTAACAGTTGCTACATATCCATTAGGGATGCACCGAAATGAAAATTCTTAGCCGAAAACCAAAAACGAAAACTGAAACACCGAAATACATTATGCCAATTATTAGTAACATTGGATTTATGGCTAACCTCACTAAAATCAAGGAATTGCTATTCAAAGAATAAATAAATTACAAAATTTGATTTGAAAATATTTATTTAGCACGGACATTACAGTAATGCATATTATAAAATAAAGTACAATTCAAAATAAAATATTTAACTTTACCCCACTCATGTGTACAATAGGGCCTGTAACTGACTGGCCTGAAAGATAAATATAAATTCTCTCATAAAAACAGTGCATTTAACCCTCTTAGGTCTAAGGGCCTTTTTTCTGTTTAAGCATGTTTTCCTAAATTTGTCTCTAAATATACTTATTCATAACATTACACCCATATATTTCATATCAAAATGTTCACAACAATCTCACCTCTCTTCCTAATGAGGTTACATTTGACTTAGTGTATTGCATAAATAAATTATATGGTCCTAAAGCTGAAAATATAGGTCCAATTTTTCAAATTGTTCTCATATCTCATATGAAACCACACCTTTACTGAAATGAACAAACTATACTGATGTTTGAAATAAGTTTGCAAAGGTGTTGGCTTCACGAAAATAGTGAAATATTTAAATAAACTGTATAGAAATGTGTAAAAATAATGCATAAAAATTATTTTTTACAATCACTTATTGCATAAAAGTGTTGTCTGAGGTACTGAGATAAAATGTGACTGATCAATGCTTTTTTTATTACATATCAAGCTTCATGGAGTATCAAAATGTTAATATTCATGTGAGCAAGCCGGGGAAAAAATTACAGCAACTATAAAAAAAAACAAGCAAACAAACACTGCAGAGCAGTGTTCAGTATGGCCAAAACATATCCACTCATCTATACTATCCATTCTATACTATTATTCTATACTTGCACACTCGGAAACATACAAAGTAAACATTTACTAATGGACAGTCAATATAGGCAAAAGTCAAAAAACGAAATGAGGATTATTTTATAATGAATCAATTACATGAATTTTGCACAGAAGCAGCTTCTAGCTAGCCAGCTAGCTAGTAGCACACGTCGTGCCTAAAGGTGAACCTAGCTGTTTACGTCCAGTATTATAGTGAGCGATATTGTATAATAACATTCATTTAGCCAATCTTTTATTTTCGTTTTCGCCTTCATCAATCAAACCACTCAGTGAATCAAACCACTCAGGGTTTCAAGCTCCCTTATCTTCATCACCATTATCTACTAGCATTAGCTAGCTAGGAAGATACAGACATCGTGCCTAAACGTGAACCTAGCTGTGTACGTCCACTATTATACTGAGCGATATTGTATAATAACATTCATTTAGCCAATCTTTTATTTTCGTATTCGCCTTCATCAATCAAACCACTCAGGGTTTCAAGGTCCCTTATCTTCTTCACCATTATCTACTAGCGACTACTAGCATTAGCTAGCTAGCAAGATACAGAACCTAGCTGTGTATGTCCACTATTATACTGAGCGATATTGTAAAATAGCATTCATTTAGCATTTTTAGCATTGATTTAGCCATCAATCTTTTATGCTTCTTCATCAAAAACCTCAGGATTTCAAGCTACATTCATCGCTGCTATGTACTGTAAAATTCGCTACGTTACCTATGTAGCTAGTTAGCTAGCTCCTGCTAGCTAGCTAGTAGAAGGTGTCGCTTCAGCAGCTGTTTGCAAAATATGATCCGCAAAACAATTCAGAAAAAAAATCTCGCCAGCCAACCAGATGTCGAATAAGAACAGAAGGTTCTGCCTTCTTCCGATACTAGATAGATACTAGTGATGTCATGATGATGTATTGGTCATGTAGTAAATGACACACAAGTCCCCCAATCACATGAGGGGAGAGGCAGGTGTAAATCCAAGTGACACACGAACGTACAAATAAAATTATTTTAAACCTCTATTCATTGGTTCATAACTCCGACTATGGCCAAAATTTAAAGAGCCAGACTTCAATTTCATGAAATGTTTTGAACCACTTTTCTACGATGTTTTTGCGTAGAGATATTAATCTAAATATCTGGACACACCCATGATGACGCACCGGTGCGTCAATCGACCTTAAACAGCTCAGGTAAACACACTTCTGAGAAATGTCGTCTGCTCGGCAAAACATAACAGGGCTCAATGTGCTCTATTAGCCTACAAAATCCCACATCCTCTACAACAGAGAACGGCTGATCGTCTAAGGCAATTTTTTGTGTAATGCCCTTTGCCTTTGGCGCCATTACTGGAAAACTTTTTTGCCTTTTCAAAAACGTCCACCACAGATGGAGTGGGAGTGCTCGGAGGGGTTTTCCTTTTCTGTGCTGCGTTCTTCTCATACTCAGATAATTGGTCAGGATGTTTGGCTTTCAGGTGATAAATTAAACCTGATGTGGAGAAACTCTATGCCGAAACACCCCCCCCCCCCCCTTGAAATTTCAGCATTGCATGTTTTGCAAATAGCTATCCTTGGCTCTTTCTCGAATATACAGAAATACGTCCACACCGCAGACATGCTAGCCTTTATCCAAATAAGCACGTGCAGCTGGCGATTTTTGCTTGCGTCATCACAACACATTGTTTCGGCCGTGATGTTTCGCTGATGAAAGTTGTAGGGGTTTCACCTACTAATCCTTTAAAGTAGATCAATTTGTTTTACCTTAATTATCAGTCTCATTCATTTATATTCAAATTATACCAGAACCACAACATTTAGTTCTCAACTAAAGGTAACTAATGGTTTGGTATCTGAAGGATTTAACTATGAATTCTTTGGAGGTTTTGGCAGCAACCACTTTTGAATAACATCACAGACAAATTGGTGAAAATAAATGATGAATTTATTTAAAACCAACTAATCTAAATGAACAGGATCAACAGGGATCAGCATATTTACAGTGAAGGCTCTGCATCTAGTGTGTGTGAATGTGTAAAAGGGGGAGAGTACATGTGTGCGCGCGCTTGGGCGGTCGTGCGCGTGTGAGGAGGCGATGTTGTAATCTCTGTTCTCCTATGGAGAACAAAGCAACTAAAATGGCACCAACTTTGAACAGTAGAGTACCGTGGCTGTATGTTAATGAGCTCAGCTGGTTTATTCTAACGTGGTCAGAACAAAGGATAATGGCGCTGGCTTAATAACTACAAATTAATGTGGTGTGTCCGAGAATGGGGAAGACTATATCAGTTACAAATTAAACAGAGATTGCATGCACAGCACAGAGAACTTTGTATGATCAAATCTGGATTGTCTTAAGGAAAGCTGAACATAAAAACAAAATGTCTTAACTGAAACTTGGTTAAGTCTGCAGTTCAAATAACCATGCCCTTTGAGAAGCTATGCCCAGCGGTTAGACTCTTGTGTGTTGAGGATTTTGGGTGGTTTCGTCGTCCTCGCTGAATTCTCCTGGAATTAGGAGGGAATTTCCACCACAGGTCCCTCATTGATAAAAGAGACGACGTCCTTCTGGATACAGAGTTCAGGAATGTGAGTCTCATCCACGGTTTAACGACAGGGAATTGATTGCCTTTGTCAGTCCGTGTGGCTGCGTTAGCAAGCTTGATAGAAGTAGGTCGGTGAATCTGTTGCTGTGGCGACGTTGATCAGTCGGTTGTTGGATTACACCGTTACTTGGGCTCGTTAATTAAGTAATACGACTTTCAGCTGTTTGCCGTTAGTCGTACTGGAGTTCGCGTGCTCGCAATAAAGAAAACCAGAGAGATATGGCGGATCCTCTCTTAAATAGGTCTAACCTCGGTGCGGGTCAAACCAGAGAGAGAAAGATGGCAGAGCTGATTAAGGTATTTAAACACATGAATTTCGCGCACTTTAGACACACCATTTCTTCCGTCGAAGCAAGCTTGTTTGATGTAATGCCAGTGGTACTGCCACCTACTGGTTTGGCATGGTACCTACAAAGTATTTTGGCCGAAAACTAAGCTGAGCTGTGATTTCTATTGCAGTGTATCTGCACCTGACACTG
This sequence comes from Brachyhypopomus occidentalis, assembly GCA_020368025.1. NCBI lineage: Eukaryota > Metazoa > Chordata > Actinopteri > Gymnotiformes > Hypopomidae > Brachyhypopomus > Brachyhypopomus occidentalis. Next base: position 68,451 of record JAGXOD010000132.1, read on the forward strand.
CGTCTTCTTTCCAGGAGCAGGCGGAGTTTGTTGCTTTTTCGCCATTGTCTTTTCCTGTAAGAATCAACGCCGAAGTTCCTCAGCAAGAGCATGTAAAAAGTCTCTTCTGCTCTTCGTGGACCCTGTGCATGCCTTGTACAAAACATGTGCGTTCATCGCTGCCAAGTCTACTATGTTGTAGAACACTGCAACTGGCCACCTGCGTGTTCCTGTGCGGACCGTATATCCACGCACCTTCTGGTCCATGATATCCACACCGTACTGCAAAGAAGAAATTTAAAAAGTTTTTTACATTATGAAAAAAATTTTTCTGACATATATGACCTAAAAATTCAATAATGTGACATTTGTCAACATATACACATACCTTCGTGATGTTGTAGTCTGTGATCGTGTTTGGTTTCCTTTTGCGGCCTTCGGAGATCGTCACTTGTTTGTGCATCGTGCTGAGAATGCAGACAGCCTTGTTTTTTTTTTTTTGGAGCATATGCAGTCAGTATGGCACTTCCTGATGTGTAGACATGTGTAGAGAATTCCTCACATCCCTTGGTGTTTTTTGAGGGAGGAGGAATTTCTCTTCTGATCTTGTTGATTGTCCCAAGCAGATCTCTGTTGCAGAGCCAGGGATGTGAAGTAGTTGTCGGTGGTGACGGTTATGCCCTTGTCCAGTTATGGCTCCATGAGTCTCATGACGACAGTCTTTCTCCCTTGGGACAACTGGGGACCTTTCCCAAATATGGAAGAGCATTGCACATATACTTGGTTTCCAAATCTGCAGCAATCCAAAACTTTATGCCAAACTTGTCAGGTTTTGTAGCGATGTATTGCAGGAAAGGACAGCGAACCTTGGTTGGAAAGAGCTGCTCATCGACGGTAATATGTTGTCCTGGCGTGTAACACAGAGTGCAGTTACGTACAAAACATTGCCAGATGTCTGTGATTGCAGCAAATCTGTCGCTCTTTACACATTCAGCATGGGTGTCCTTGTCATCAAAGCGCAAGTACCGCATAATTTCTTTATAGCGGGCACAGCGTACTTCTTAGACCAACAATCGGCCACCGGCCCAACCGGGCTGAGTATTGCCCGCAGAAAAAGCACTGCGATGAAAGCCATCAGCTTGCTGACAGACAGGTTCCAGCTCTGATCTGCTCTGCGGGCTTCATGGACCGTACAGTATGTGATGGTCCTCAGCATCTCTATGTCGATCAAACACAGAAAGCTCTGCAACCTGCTTGTGATTCTGCGCTGTATGAGTAAAAGAAAAATCACATTACTTACATGTAAAAAAAAAAAATAGCAGGCACAATTCAGATTAGTGTTTTTCTTCTATACACATCTACAAAAAGAAGAAATATAGCAGGCAAAATTCACCTCAGTACTTTCTTCTCTACGAAAAGAGATTTACGTTACCTTGGCATGCTCTGTAGGTCCTGCGGTCTCACTAAACGTAAAAGTGGTGTTGTCGTGTCCACAAATTCAATTCAATTTTTTTTCTATAGCGCTTTTTACAACACATGTTGTCACAAAGCAGCTTTACAAATTGCGTGGGTCCAGATCCCTAATGAGCAAGCCAAAGGCGACAGTGGCAAGGAAAAACTCCCTAAGATGGCAGGAATTTAGGAAGAAACCTTGGGAGGACCAAGACTCAAAAGGGAACCCATCCTCCATTGGGCGGCCCGCTAGCAATGTCCACATTCACAGTTCATGTATAGTCCAGATATAATCCTGTAGTTATGATTCTACTTCCAGGCCGAGTAGTCACAGTCCCTTCAGAGTAGATGAGCCTCAGGTGGGGGTTGCGATAATGGCACATCCAACCACGGCATCGGCACATCCACTGGCAAGCCAGACCATCTCCTAGATGCTTGTATGGGGTGGGTAACGGGAAAGGCTCGTCTTTCCTTGTCCCGGTATTTCTCGGGCAGCCATTGGGAAGAAGAGGGGCAATTAGTTCTATATGGAATATGTTAGACAAAGTAAATGTAAACATTTCTGGAGTGTGGCAGCGACTCTGGCAATTAAATTATTACAGCCTAGCTAAAGGGCAGAACCAGAAGGTAACACAGACTTGGGAGCATCCTGAGACACTGGCATCCATCCACTACACCGTCGACAAACTTGAGTGACCGCGTGCAGTGATAGGATGACAGCACCAGCGCCCCAGTTTTCCATAAAAACCCTTTGCCCATGAACCCCTGGATCTGTTACCTTATCTAAAGGGGCACATTAATTACCAAATGCTAGATCAAACAAGTAAGTTTTCAACCTAGACTTAAAGATTGAGACTGTGCCAGAGTCCCGGACATATTCTGGAAGACTATTCCATAGTTGGGGGGCCTTATAAGAAAAGGCTCTTCCCCCTGCTGTTACTTTAATTGATGGAACTAATAAGAGGCCAGCACCTTGGGATCGTAGTGGTCGCGGGGTTCATAATAAGAGATAAGCTCTTGGAGGTAGTCAGGAGCAAGTCCATGCAGTGCTTTATAAGTCAATAGAATAATTTTAAAATCAATACGGAATTTTACTGGGAGCCAGTGCAGGGCCGATAAGACTGGGCTGATATGTTCAAATTTCCTAGTTCTAGTTAGAACTCTGGCTGCGGCATTTTGAACTACTTGAAGTTTATTTATATTCCTATTTGAGCATCCTGACAGTAACGAGTTACAATAATCTAATCTGGAGCTAACAAAGGCGTGTACTAGTTTTTCTGCATCATGCTGGGATAATGCATTTCTTAACTTGGCAATGTTACGGAGATGTAGAAAAGCTATCCTGGTAGTATTATCTATGTATTTATCAAATGATAGGTCAGAGTCGAATAAGACGCCGAGATTTTTGGCTACCGAGCCAGGAGTAATGGGGTAATCTGCAAGATTTAACATTAGATCTGGTATTTTCTGTCTTGTGGCCTTTGGGCCCAGAAGGAGAACCTCCGTTTTGTCACCATTAAGATGGAGGAAGTTTAGCGACATCCAACATTTAATATCACTTACGCAGGCCTCGATTTTTCCTAATCTGGATTTGTCATCAGGTTTGGCTGATATATAAAGTTGGGTGTCATCTGCATAGCAGTGAAAGTTGACACCATGTTTATTTATAACTATTCCTAATGGTAACATATATAATGTAAATTATAGTGGTCCTAGGATGGAGCCTTGCGGGACTCCATATTTCACTTCTGAGTGTTTGGATGGAATATTATCGAGCTCTACAAACTGATAGCGATTGGTTAGGTAAGAATTAAACCATGACAGGGCTGTACCCGAGATTCCAACCCAGTTTTTTAACCTTTCTAGCAGGATCTTGTGATCTATTGTGTCGAAGGCTGCACTAAGATCGAGAAGCACTAATAGAGATACATAACCTTGATCAGAGGCAAGAAGGAGATCATTTGTTACTTTAACTAGTGCTGTTTCAGTGCTGTGGTGGGGCCTAAATCCAGATTGGAATTTTTCAAATATGTGGTTCCTGTGCAGATATAAGCATAACTGTTTGGCCACAGCTTTTTCTATGATCTTGGATATAAATGATAGGTTCGAGATGGGTCTGTAGCTAGATAGTACATTAGGATCAAGATTTGGTTTCTTGATCAGGGGTTTAATGACTGCTAGTTTACAGGATCTGGGCATGTGACCCATTGTGATGGATGAGTTAACTATATTTAAAAGAGGTTCGATTACAACTGGTAAAACCTCTTTGAGTAATTTAGAGGGAATCGAGTCTAATGTGCAAGTAGTAGAATTTAACGATGAAATTATTTTCTCCAATTCTAGTTGTGGGAGTGGATGAAAAGCTTCAAGCTTTTCTTCTAATGCTAGATTTTGTTCAATATCAGCCAATCCAGATGACAAACCAGATGAATTACCTATAAAATTATTTATATTTAGTCTAATATTCTCTATTTTATTATCAAAGAAATCCATAAATACATTACTAGTTAGGTTCCCTGGAATCTGATGTTCAGCGCTGGTTTGATGTTTTGTAAGTTTAGAAATAGTACTGAAAAGAAATCTAGGATTATTTTTATTTTTTTCGATCAGTGAGGCTAGGTATGTTGACCGTGCTTTAGTAAGTGCCCCTTTGTATTCAATAAGGCTATCCTTCCAGGCACAGTGGAATACTTCCAGCTTAGTAGAGCGCCAGTTCGCTCTAATTTACGTGCTATTTGTTTTAAATTACGAGTTTGGTCGGTGTACCAGGGGCAAGCTTTTTAAGTCTGACCCTTTTATGTTTGAATGGAGCTACTATATCTAGAGCTGATCTACAAGTATTCTCTAAGCAGTCGGTTAAACTGTCTAACTCCTCTGGATCTGTTGGCGAGTAGGCTAAAGTCGTTAAATCTGGGAGGGTTTCAGTAAACTGTGTGGCGGTTGACGAATTTATAGAGCGTTTTAAACAATTCCGAGGAGACTGGCGGGTATTTAGGTTAAGATGTAGCTCGAATGAGATTAGATAGTGATCGGAGATTGCTGTGGTTTGCGGAAATGTATTTATATTAGCTACGTCGGTACCCAGCGTCAGAATCAAATCTAAAGTATGATTGTGATAATGAGTAGGTCCCGTGACATTTTGAATAATACCGACAGAGTTCAATATCGAACTAAATGCCCTTTTCAGCGGATCCTCTGCCTTCTCAAAGTGTATGTTAAAGTCTCCTACCATTATTATTTTGTCACTACATACTGCTAAATTTGCTGCAAAATTACTGAAATCGTTTATAAAGTCTGAGTAGGGCCCTGGCGGTATGTATACATTTAGTGAGTGAGAGAGCGTCATTGTTTGTAGCCGGATTAGTTATATTAATAGATAGCATCTCAAAAGAATTGGAGAGATCATAGTGTTTCTGGTGGACTTCTAAAGAATTTCTGTAGATTATGCATATTCCTCCTCCTCTGCCTAACAATCTTGGTCTATGAATATAACTGTATCCCACAGGTGTGGCCTCATTTAAAGTTAAATATTCGCCAGATCGAATCCAGGTTTCTGTGAGACATAAAATATCAATTTTCTGGTCGTTTATAATCTCGTTCACAATAGCTGCTTTAGAATTGAGCGATCGAATATTGAGTAATCCGATTTTCAGATCGGTTATATTACTACTAATAATCGGATGCGAGGTTTGAATAGTAGTTAAACTTTGGACGGACTATTTTAATTTTCCTATGATTGAATTTAACGCGGGGCACAGACACAGTCTCAATCCTATAGGAACTTGGTGACGCCTTTTGGCAGCGTGCAGACAGTCGGGTAAGCCGGTTTGTCTGCGGCCTGGTCGGGACTCTGGATTGTCAGACCGCGCCGCATTGGGATGGGACCAGAGCAAATTACTGCATCGGACATCGTCTGGGCCAGTTTAACCACCTCTTTAATATTAGCTTTAGTCACTTCGGACTGCCGCAGACGTATATCGTTGGCCCCTACATGTATAACTATCCTGGAAAATCTCGTTTTAGCTAATAGTCTAAGATTGCCACTAATGTCGGTGCTATGGCTCCCGATAAACAACTGACTGTAACCGCTGGAGCCCCTAAAGGATTAGCTACTTTCACGTGCCGAACGATAGAATCGCCTATGACCAGAGTTCGTTCCTCAGTGGGTGTTTCACTGAGCGGGGCAAACCTGTTGGACACGTGAACTGGGGAGTGGTGTTCTGGTGGGCTAGCGTTGGCGTTAGCGTTAGCTGCAGCCCTCGCTCTCCGACTATGCCGCCTAGACGTCACCCATGCGCCCCGCTGTGAGGGCTCCAATACCGGAGTCGCGGAGGCACTAGCTCTCCTGGGCGTCCATAGCTACAGCTGACTCTTGCTCTCTATCCCTTAATAATGAGTGGACGCGGGCGCTCTAAACTTTCCACTTTTGCCGCGAGGGAAGTGACTAACTGGCACCTATTACAAATGCTATTACTATTATCAGCGGCGAAAGGGGCTAAACTAAACATGCCACACTCCGAACAGGCAAACAAACCAGCACCAGCCATAGATAAATCAAAAAACTGCGTACAACATCTGTATTTTCCCAAGCGGTTCCATCTTTTGCGTTTGTTCGTTGCAGGCCTACTGACATCCTTAGCAACAGAACGCTTCTTTTGTGGAGGGCTGAGATTTTCTTCATCCGATTTTTCACTCGTATCTGCGCCAGTTGAAAGTGCCAGATCGGAGTCTTCAGCACTAAAAGAAAGTTCCTCTCCTCCATCGGAATCACAGTCATCCATTGCATTCAGAAGAGCCTAAGCTTGCAAAGGAGTGTAAATCCTCTTATGTGCCATCGTAGTGTCAGTGTCTTCCTCACAGAACAGGAAAAATATATGAAATGTTTCACCTGTGTTCGTGTGTCTGTTTTTATCCCAGCTTGGAGAAGACCACACCCCACCCATCTTCAACAGGTGTAAATTTGTGGACGTTCACGTTGGTTGATGCAAAGGCTCTAATGACATGCATATAGATAACCGCTAATCACATTGAGTGATTGATTGATAGATACTTTATTGATCCCGAGGGAAATTTAGAAACATGCTAACCGATACTCCCGCATTTCCATATCTTTATATGAAAACAGATAACAATAGAAACAAATGACTTCTAAATTTTAACCCAGGGACTGACTGACTACCATCCATCCATACATCCATCAGATATAAAGATATGGAAATGCAGGAGTATTGGTTGGCATGTATTTAGCGGAAGAAGTATGCATCTTATTAGCGCATTTTGTCATTAGCGTATTTATTACTTGGTGGTGTGTGTGAAAAAGTATTGCAACAGTGGTTCTTTTACCAGTGTTATTACTGTAAATCGCGCATATACTCAAACTCTAACACGATTTGCAAGCATGTTACATTACAAGAAATATAGATAGACAGATTGACTGGTGTCTTACAAAAGATTGTAGCGAGGGGGATTCAAAATGTATATTTGTTTACTCTGTAGCATGATTCTGTGAATTTGACATCACAGTACACGTATCGCACACACATTGTTTATTCTTTAGTGCGAAGAAATAAGCATAAAATGCGTATGAAACACATACAAAATGGGCTAGTCAGTGTCTGGTTTGCCTTGTGAAAATCCTCGTACTTTTAGCCATATTAGGGCTAGAGCTGCTGCCTCAGTGCTCCTCTGTTGATGCATTTGAATAATAAAAGGATGGACAATGGCTCTCTAATTGCTGGCAAGAAGGAGGGGTGATGTCCTGGAGATCTTGAAATTTCAGTCTTGCTAATGTTAAAAACTAAAAAATAAGCATGAGAATTCCGTCTAGCACAGAAGCTCTGAGGAGAGGGTTCCATACCCTCCTGTTTATCTACTGTTTATATCCACACGCAGGTGGTGACCTTTATCAGATGTTTGGGTACAGTAGGGTTCAGTAGGCGGGTTCAGTAGGCATCTCAGTTCAGATTGGGTCAGCCTGCTGGACTGAACGAAGGCTGTGAGTTCTTCTCCGAAGCGTCGTCCTCCCATATCTGTGGGTTTGCCCAGGCCCTCTGCCACCTTCATGATGTCGTCTGCTGTCCAGTGACGGTGGACCATGATGACTCCTTCAGGACCCGCCACCTCTATCATCAGGAAGGTTGCTGCACATCGGGATGACCAGTTCGTCGTCATCTCTCTTTCTCTCTCTCCCTCTGACAGACTTTTCTCTTGGTTCGCGGCTTCTTGTGTGGGATTCCACGGGTGAGGCTGGTGGCGGGGGTGGCAGTGGGAGGCTTGCACAGTCCATTGCCTGGCGGACTTCTGCATACGGGGACGATGAGCCTGGGTACGGTGGGAGCGGTAGATCTTGGGCCGGTGGTGGCGTTGGGGGTGGTGGCATCGGAGCTGCTAGTGGCGGGGGTGATGGCATTGAAGCTTGCAGCTGTTGGACTGAAATTGCTGGAGCCGGCCTTGGTGCTTGCAGCTGCTGCGCTGGAATGGCTGGAGACCGTCTCGGTGGGGCAGCATCAAGGTCGGGATCAGCTACAGCGACACACTGAGAGACTTTGTTAGTGCATTTTTTAAGCCCTATCTGCTGTGCTTGTCTTTTCTCGGCTTCTTCAAAACATTTAGCTTTTTCTTCCATATCTGCTTTATGTTTAGCAAAGTATTTGCGCGCCTTCTTATTTGCGCCCTTGGCCTCTGTTTTTACTCTCTCAACTAGTCTGCATAGATAGCCTACGCTCAGTGTTCCCTTAGAACTAAGAGTTACATCTTCTCCATAATCTCTGGTCATTTGTAAATTTAAACTGCTATTCTGAGCCTCTGATATTTTTGCTTTTTCCCATTTTTTTTTTCTTTCTCTAAACACATCTTAAATCCCCTTGTCTTTAAATTCCCCCTTTTTGTTTTCTTTTAAACACGTCTTAAAAATGTCCTCAGAATCTGGTTCCGCTCCTCGTATCAACGAAGCAAACAGGTCCCCCGTCCTAATCGGAGTTCTCTGTTCGACCCGGGCCTTTCACTAAATTACGTCAAACAAGTGCGCTCTACCTGGCTGGGTTTTATCCCCGACTGTGTCGGCCGGCTTGGCTTGAGTCCCAGACTTTTAGGCGATACCTCTCTATATCCCTATGTTAGAGAGCCTAGACTCATAGGCGATATAACCCTATGTCAGAGAGCCTAGGCTCATAGGCAATATTATGCTCTATCCCTATCCAATAACCGAGAACCTCCTCCGAGCAGACACTGGTGGAATTTCTATGTTTAAGAATTTCTAGACTAAATATTTCCACTTACTCAGGTTCGTTGGATCGGGCAGAGAACACCTCCAGAGGCAGAAGGTGACGTCATTCCCTGGATAGGTACTTTCCCTTTTCTCGCGGGGTTCCCTCTTTTCTCAGCCCGACAGGGATTATTCCTTCGGGGAGCCTCCTCGAAGATCAGTCACCTTCTCTCCGGGGTGCCTCTTGCAATCCTTGTTCGTGACACCAATTTGTCGTGGAAATTTTCTTGAAATAGATGTCGACTCTGACATGGTTAAAAGAGAAATGTATTAACCTCTTTGTGCAGTTGCGCCCTCTAGTGGTCCCTGATTTGCAAAATCAGTTTTCCGCATAAAAATAACTAATAATATCGAAAGTTCTTAAAACACAAGCCCATCACACTAAATTTATTTTTTAGAACTAGTATAACTTACTGCATACAACTACACGCAACTGTTCGCGAGAAATCCAGTTCTGAACACACCGTGTTTTCACCATGTAGTTTACACGTTCAACTTGACTCGCCCTTTAAATTGTCCTTTTAAAAAGTCTACGAAGTAAGATGACTTCATGTTTTGTCACCTAAAATTAATTTACTATCAAAGCAAAAGTATCACACTTTCAAACAGCTTACGGAATGTTGGTAAATACCTTTATTTGCTTGCTCACGACATCTTATACAAACGCGTAATCCTTTCCTTTGCTGAGAACAACAAAAAATTATCGACCTATCAGTGACATCGGATCGTCGTTTTAAGTAGTCTGCTCTCCAATTGCAAAGCTACATCTGTTTACTTTTTGAATTGCGTAGTTTTTATTGGTCTGGAGGGTGGTGGTGGTTTTGAATGACAGCCTTTCACACCTCTGCCTGCCGAGGTGTAAAGGGGGAAGGGAGAGGGGGGGCTATCCAGTAACTGCAAAAGCGACAAGCTGACGCCTTCAAAGTGATTGATAGCTGTTCTAGCCAATAGCTCATTCAAAGCTGAAAAGATTAACACCTCACTTGCCGTGATTCGTGATTGCTTGTCTTTGGGAACTTCATGCGCAACACATCAAGACATTGCGGCATGCTCACCTAAGCTAGGCTAAGCTAAACTAAGATAAACTCTCCAGAGCACACGCGATCGACTCTGTTTGGCGAAACTGAAGCAGTCGTACATTATTTTGCTAGTGAATCATTTGATTGCATATATGTTTGGACATCATAGAAAAAGAAAATGTTTAGCTGGAGTTATGCCGAATTGTTTGGGTAGAATGCTAAACCGGAAGTTAGCTAAGAATGGCTAAGAAGAGCTACGAAGGACGCAGTTGCGCTTGTGAGTATGAATAAACAGTTGTGAATAAGAATTCATACTAAATATTAGAACATTAGAAGGATTAGAACTTTTGTTTTAGTAAAAAAAAATGTTACTAATGTTACTAAACAACATAAAATGTAACTAAATAAAATAATGTAGAAAGTAAATAAAATGGAAAACTAGTAGAATCACTACAACAGACATAGCTTAACTAAAAGCAGATCTAAACAGGAAGGTTTTGAGACTCTTCTTGAAGCTGTGCAGGGATGAAATGTCTCTGAGCTCCTCAGGAAGAGAGTTCCAGAGTTTTGGGCCATAGCGGCTGAAGGCACCCTCACCAATCTTTATCGGCTTTTAGGAATCACCAGTAGATTACTGTTTGATGACCTGAGAGACCTGACTGGAACATATCTAACTATCATTTCACTGAGGTAAAGAGGAGCAAGACCATGAAGACATTTAAGAACCATCACCAGAACCTTAAAATCTATTCTAAAACTGACAGGTAACCAGTGCAGAGAGTGGAGCGCAGGTGTAATATGATCCCTCTTTCTTGTGTGGGTCAGGACCCTCGCAGCAGCATTCTGAACTCGCTGTAGCTGAGAAATCTAGCTCTTTGGGAGAGCAGATAAGACAGCGTTACAATAATCAAGCCTTGATGTGATAAATGCATGGACAAATTTTTCACCATCAGCAGGAGGGAGCATATCTCGGACCTTAGCGATGTTTCGGAGGTGAAAATAAGCTGTCATGATGTGTGATTTAAAGCTTAGCTCATTATCAAAAGTGACGCCCAAGTTCTTAACATACTGTTTGGCTTTCAGATTAATTTAATTTAAATAAGTCTGAACATATTCCCTTTGTGAGTCACTACCAAGAACAAGTACCTCTGTCTTCTCTTTATTTAATTGCAGAAAATTGTGAGACATCCATGTCTGTATATCCCCTATGCACTCAAACAGTGATTACATTTCTCTAGAACCTAAAGCCCTAAAATCAAAGTTCAGTGTCATCTGCATATTGATGATAACTAATGCCATGTTTGTTAATGATATGTGGTAACGGAAGCATAGGTTGAACAGTAAAGGCCCAAGAATTGATCCTTGGGGGACACCACAAGTTAATTTTTGATGTGTGGAGGAAGAAGTACCTAATGCAACATAGTAATCGTGCCCAGTTAGATACGATCTAAACCGTTCTAAAACTAAGCCACTAAGACCTACCCAGCTCTGTAGTCGATCAAGAAGTATTTCATAATCAACAGTGTCAAAAGCGGCACTTAAATCTAGCAGAAAAAGGACTGAGAGTTTGCCTGCATCTTTATTCAATCTCAGGTCATTTACTACCTTAACTAGTGTTGTTTCAGTGCTGTGGAGAGCTCTGAAACCAGACTGAAAAGTGTCATTTTTTTTGGTTTATTTTAACATAATCATTCAACTGGGTTGACACAACTTTTTCAATGATTTTGCTAAGAAAAGGAAGGTTAGATATAGGTAATTATTGAGAAATGTGGGATCAAGATTTCTATTATTTAGTAGTGGTTTAACCACTGCAGTTTTAAGAATATTAGGGAACTGTCCCAGTTGCAGAGACTGATTAACAATCATTAGAACATCATTAGATAATGAGCTCAGAACCTGCTTGAAAAAGTATGTTGGTAAAGGGTCCAGTTCACATGTAGAGGATTTTAGTGATGAAATCACATCAAATAGTGTTACCATGTCTACTTCTTGGAAATCAGACATATTACAGTTAGGTTGCGTAACTGATATCAAGGTTGATGGTGTATTTGTGCTTATTGCTATGTTCTGCCTTATACTAGTTATCTTGTCCCTAAAAAATATTGCAAACTCGTCACATTTTTCTGAATAAGACAGCTGAATTATTATTGGATGAATCGACCAAAGTTGTAATTATTCAATGTTGTTTTATAAATATCAAAATGTACTTCCAATTTTGATCTTCGCCAGCGTCTCTCGGCCTGCCTGCAATCTTTTTTTTTTTTTTTTTTTTTTTTTTTTGGCCCACCTCCACCCCCCCCATCTTTGGAGGACAACTTTATTTTTATATTAGGATCAAATGAAATACATTTCACATATAATATAATACAGAACAATAGTGATGAAAATAATTGGGGTGAGGTGGACCATACAGGATAGTAGAGAAAAGAAGAGGAAAGAAAAGAGGGGGGAGAGAGAGTAAGTAGGGAAAAAGACAGAAATGCAGAAAGAACACAGCGCTAATGACCACTGTAATAGTTCATCAACTGCTGCTCCTGAAAGAAGAGCAGAAAGTGTGCCTAAGACATACAGCACAAATGACTGTGATGTGTGTGTACATGTGAGTGTGTGTGTTTATGTAAGTGCACCCTAGGATAGATGTACAGAATGCACTTACTAGCGAGGTTAGAAAGCTGTGACAACCTTCCGCCAGAGGCCAGAGGCAGGCAGAGAGAGACCAGGGAATCCCGCCCACCCGTGGCCCCTCCAGGGGCAGTGGAGCCCCAGGTCCGCACTTCCCAGTGATCCCGCATGCCCGCCCCAGCGGCCGGAGATGGAGACCCCGGACAGCACCCCTCCAACCACGGAGCGCAGGCCCAGGGGAACCAGAGAAAACAGAGCCACCCCCCCGGATTACCCCCACCCCCCCCAAGCACGCCCAGGGGAGCGGGCCAATCGCCAGGCCGGAACACCAGGCCGGGCCCCGAAACCCCAAGGCGCCCCCTCTCTGGAGGGGAGAAGTGACCACAGAGGAGCAGCCGCGTGAGGACCGGGCACGACAAGCCCCAGACCCAGAACCAGCTGTCCTCCCACATACACTCCATGTCATATATACATTCACTCCCATATATATACCCACACACGTTCACCCGCACACCTTCAACCCCATATACTCCCCCACACCTTTGTTCACACCCTTATACACTCCTACATACCTATACACACCCTTTTATATACACCCTCTTTATGTGTCCACCCACACACAACCATATATATACACACCCACCCATGCTCGCCTTCCTATATGGACCCTCACACATATATACACCTACACACGCATGTACATCCACGCAAACATATACACTCCCCCACACCTTCACCCCTCTCCATATACATTCTAACGTACATATATACACCCACAAATATACGTACACATTTACCCCAATACATGCACACACGCACTCATATATACACCCCCCCTCCCAACACGTACATATTCATCCACTTATACAAAAAGGGACAAGGACAAAGACACACACTCATCCACCTTCACGTCCCCTCCGCGGCGGGGGCAAGTGGATGGCCCACCCAGGACCAGTAGCAGCTACAGGATGCCAAGCCCCCGCACCGGCATCCAATCTCTGCCCGGCAGGGAGCAGGAAACGGGTGAGGGAGGGTGAGGGAGCCTGCCTGCAATCTTGCCTAAGTTTTACAATAGTTGGAGTGTTTCTCCAGGGCATCTTAATTCTACCAGAAATAGTTTTAGTTACCTTTGGTGCCACAACATCAATACAGTTCCTAACTCTGTGAGTGAATGTTTCAACTAACTCACTCCCTTTTTCTGAGAGGGGAGGGAGGGACTGCATCATGTCAGTGAAGGCCACGGCACTGCCAGCACTGAGATAACGCTTGGTTATTGTGCGCTTTTCACTGATTGTTCTAACAGGTAATGACGTATTGAAAAATACACCAAAATGATCGGAGATTGCAACATCAATAATTTCAGTATTATTAACATCTATGCATTTAGAAATAATCAAATCTAACGTGTGGCCATGCCTATGAGTTGGGTCTGATACATGTTGCATGAGATCAAAAGAGTTAAGCATCCTCATGAATTCTGAGGTGATTTGATTTGTGGATATATCCTTGTGGATGTTAAAATGCCCAGTGATTAAAACATAATCAAAATCAACTAAAATCCTAGAAAGCATTTCAGCAAAATCTTCAAGAAAGTCTGTATGTAGTCTGGGAGGATGATGGATAACAATTAATAGAACTGTATCAGTACTGTTCAGTTGTACTGCCAGATACTCAAACATAGAATATTCCCCTAATGAAATCTGCTTACAGCTGAATGCTTTATGATAAAAACATGCAACACCACCACCTCTCTTATTTACTCTAGAGACATTAAAATAGTTACAATTTTGGGGGGAAGCTTCATTTTCCACCACTGCTCCATTGCTATCAAGCAAAGTCTCTGTTAGAAAAAGAAAGTCCAGACAATAATCTTCAATTAATTTAGCTATTATAAAAGACTTGTTTGTGAGTGAGCGGACATTAAGTAAGGAAACTTTGAAGACCTGATGTGGTTGATCAACAAAGCTTACATTACTTGTGCATTTCACTGGGATCAAATTTTGTTAGTTTGTACTAGCACGTTTTCTTCTGATTACATTTTTGTTATGATTCTGAGAGCCATGCCACCGGCTATTTAAAAGAACTTGAATGTAACACTGACTAGGAGCATGGATTCCAGGGGGTCAGACCTGAGGATTCACTGAGTGTACAGGAGAGGTATGTGAGTTCCTACAAGACCGTAGACTGTAGTGTTGCAGAACCTCATCAATCTCCTGGAGTTTACCTCTGAGACAGTGAACAGATTCCCTGACAGGATTTGATGAGCTCCTGTGACTGACATCATTGCTGGTGGTTGGGTGCAAGTTCCACATGCGAGTGATTCCATACAGTAGATTATCCACAAGCATTCGAGTCCCAGCCTTATTAGGGTGAAGCCGATCAGGTTTAAAAAGTTCAGGACGCCTCCAAAAGATGTTGAAATTGTCAATGAAGTTTACTTTCCGATGTGCACAAGCTGTAGCGAGCCAGCTGTCTGGTAAAATGACCACTGCCCAGGCGTGCAGTTGGTATCGGCCCGGAAATGAACACTTCAGACTATGTTTCAGAATCTCAGACTGTTGTTTGTAGACATCGCTAGAGCCGACATACTGCAGGATCATCCAGCTATGGAGCGTCTGAGCATGTGTGGACAGTAACACGAGGAAAGCAAAAGGTCTTAATACTCTTGCTCCAAACATCTCTGAAAACTGAGTCCCCAATCAACAACTGAGTTTTGGGCTGCGGAGGTGGTCTTCGTCTCCTTTCACTGTTCATGCCGCGGCGGCTAACACAAGCCGCATGGTGATGGCTAACATGGTTAGCATCCTGATGGCTGACCCTATCACCATGCTTATTGGTTCGCTGTCGATTGCCATGGTTTGCAAGCTGGTGGTTGGGACATGTATGGCCACACTGATGGCTAAAACTCTGAATGTGCTTATTAGCATGTTGCCTAGAATGGCTGGAAGCATGGTGTCTGGCACAGGTGTTGTCATTCTGATGGCTAATACCGTTAGCATGCTTGTTAGCATGCCGCCGGCTAGCACGGTTGGGAGCCTGGTCATTGGTCCACGTGTGGCCAGAGTTATTTGCATGCTGATGTTTAGCAGCAAGACTGCAGTTGTTTTCCTGATGTAGATTAGTATGTGCTTGATGTCCTTGTTGTTGTCCCGGAGAGGGAGGCAGTATGTTGTCAGACTGCTCGACTTCTGCTACTTGAGTTGAGGTGAGAGCTTCGTATCTGTTATCTAAAAGAATGTCCAGTTCCGGAGATGGCTGCTTGCCACTGCTGTTGTGCTGGTTTCTGCTGCGTTCCTTTCCCCGAACAAGAGTCCAGCCCTTATCACTATTGTTGTTCACTGGGTTGGGAGTTGAGGCTTAGCCCCCAGTACATCCCAGCAACAATGCAGGGAGACCTCTCTTTTTTTGCCAATCATCGGAACGGTTTTATCAGCAGTTTGTGTGGCAAGAATTGAGTCCAGATATTCCTCATCTTCCCTTATAGAGTGTAAGGTATGGATTCTTTCCTGACGTTTTGCGACCTTCTGAAACAGCTTGACACACTCAGACCAAGTAGATGATGTGGCAGCATGAGCCATAATCAAAAATCAAAGCACTGGGCACACAAGGCTCAAATATCCAAATTAAAATTCTAAATGCAACTATTGACAGTCAGAGCAAAATTTCTGGCGGGTATTTCACAAACCGGGAACAATAACAGCTGCTGATGGAAACAGTGCACAAAATAGCTTACTCACAAGGTTGAGAAACAAAAACAGCTCGGTCGCAATGTCGAAGAACAGTCAGAATGTCTGAACGTCAAAATTGCTAAACAATCCTTTATAGATGAATAAAAAACTGAATAAAAAGATAAAAATATAAAAATAAACATTTTTCTCTACAGTTTATGTATGACAGGTAAGTATAAACGGGTTAATCGACATTATTTTTTTCCCTGAAGGTAAGTATAGCAAGTGAATACAGGCACCCATATTAAAGTGAAAACATTCATTTAAAAATAGTGCTTGCTTTGCTTATCTTCAGATGTTGTACATGCACATCCTACTGCATTGTACATAGTAATTTTGCAAAAGTTATAATTGCTTATCCGTAGTTGGGATCTGAGGATTTGAAGTGTGCCTTCAAATGAATGAATATGTGATTAGAAACTTGTAAACATATGTAATACCACTAAGCCATCAGCAACCCTAGATTGTACAACCTTGTCTCATACAGGCAGGGTTCTGAATCAGAGCAACAGTTGAGGTACATATTCTTTACCTGGTAGTCCTTGATTAACTCCTCTGTCTTTTCACCAAGGTACAGAATGAGGCCTCTGATTACCGTTTCTCTTTGGGACTCAATGTTGTTGTCCTACACAAACATTTGATATATAAGTGTAAGTAAAGACATCAGATTGCTACTAAAGCAAACTTCTACACCATTGTACATGCCTCGTTTAACATGTCAAGGGTCTCATCAAGTTTCTTCCCAATAGCGCCTCCCTTCCTCCTATACAGGCTTAAGAGTGGGTGTGTATTGGTCCAACTTCCCCAGGAATGCAGACTGTAATGGCTTCAGTGTGATCCTCCGAAATTCCTCCTCAATCTGAGAAAGACCAACAGAGAGATGGAGAATCATCACCCAAGATACAGCAAGAAAAGAAGTTTCAGGGCAAGAGGAACAGCACAGGACTATTTGTGCTTAGTTTAGTTAGTCGCTAAGTTTCACAATATGCAAGGGTTCCCTTTTTCACAGACACAAATGAAGCCCTCACTGTTCAGTCTAGTGTCTGAAGCAACTACAGCCCATCCAGCTAAGCCATTTATGTCTCGTTGGAGCACATGGGAATCAACAACAACTGCACTTAACACTACGTTTTGAACATGAAGATATGCAAGTTTACCTTGTGTGTGTGAACGTGTCAATTCAATTTGAAACTTGGCCATTAACACCTTGTACTGGGGAAACATGAGTAAAATGTTCAACGTACCTGGGAAAACTCAAACAGGGCAGGCCATCGAGATTTGAAGTTTATTACAGGTGGTTTCTTGAGGATTATTTTATTTCGACGCAGTGAGAAAGTTTTTGCCATCTTTTCACTGATAAGTTTGTTGTTGTCTCTCTTCTTGTACTCATAGAAAAGCTCTACTCTCTTATTTTCAAGGGTCACATCAGTTTCACCTTGAGGATGAGGTGGGAGGTAGTTTACTTCAGATTTCTTTGCCGTTTTCACATTTTTTGCAGGAGTTCTATCTGCAGTTGTTTTTCTCTTTAGACTGTTTACACTTAGTAGTCCAAGGTGTTTCACCTTTGCTCTATAATTGCCAAGCTTGTACTTCAGGCTGTTGTGCCATCCATATAACCCATTAAATGATACCGGGTCCCTCAGACATGGGTGCTTTGTAACCAGGGCTTCAGCAACTTGCTCTCTTTGTGATCGATAGGCAGTGTAGACAAAGATGCTCTCTGCCAGTTTGTCCAGAATGTTGGATTTTACTGCAGGACTGCTGAGTAGGGTTCCATCTTTTCTGTACGCTTCATTTGCAGCTTGTAGAATGAGTTCGGTATCAAGGGAAAAGGTAGGTATTTCAGATTGAGCTGACCAAGTCACAGAACGAAGGGAGAAGATGCCATCACTGGATGTGGTGGTACGTGAATCAAACTCTTCCGATAACTCACTGCAACTGCTACTAAAGCAGTCTTGGTGTGCTTTAGCAGTCAACGGATCCTCAAATGTTAATGTGATCAGTGGTTCAATAAAAACCACTTTGATGGTGTCTTTGTCCTTTATCTCGTTAGTTTCAAGGAGAGCAAAAAACTGATAATCAAAATCCTGGTCTTGGAACTGTATACTAAAATCTTGTTCAACTGCAAATGTCTCTTGTACAATATGCTTCAATTCCTCCACAGTCTGATGCATTCCTGAGGGCAAGGAAAGCTTGCATATTTCATTATTCAGTATGACTCGAAGTCTGGCAGACATGTTGACAATTCTACAGTGAGAAAAGCACATGAATGTTTGTAGTTAAGCCAGCAAATAATCAAATTACATCCTATAACAAAGGTAAAAAAAATTGTGTGTTTTGTGTTAAATACCTAAGTGCAGTGACCAGCATATAGACTCCTTCCTCTATATACTGGTCACTGCACTTAGATATTTAACACAATTCTCAGTTAAGACAATACTGGCTTTTGCAGTGTTTCAAGAAGAATTTTGTGTGAGTAAATAACAGCTAAGAAATCAAATATAATTAATTTCAAAACACATGGTGCCACCACATAGTTCAATAATATGACTTTTATGACAAATTACCCTGATGGTGGGCATATGAGATGGTTTCTTAATGATGGTGAATTCAGAATTCAGGAACATTTGAAATAGTATTAGTATATAGAATAGTATTATATATATATAGTGTATATACATATAGTGTATATATATATATAGTATATACAATATATAGTGTATTCAACTACCTAATCTTGCACAGGAATGTGACGCTTCAAGGTGACAAATCGCCTTCGCTCAACAGTGTATGCTGCAAGAGGGTAGGAGTCTGTCAATTCCTGTTGCTTGAGGACTCTCACTTGTCTTGTGGATTCCAATTCAAAAGCCCTAAGCTGTTCACAGTACCATGAATGTAGACACCTGGCAGCAAATACAGGCTGGCAATGAATAATGAGGATGAGACTTAGTTCAACAAATTCTGGAAGCCCTTCAGTGGATCCATACGGCAAGATCATTCCAACTGAGTAAATGGTTCCATAGCAGGTCACTGTATTGGCCACCTGGACACATGTCTCTCCAGGAAACTTTCTTAGTACTGCTTCCTGTATGTTTTCCTTGAGGATATCCACAGGCACTGCAGATACATTTGACACTGAGGGCAGGTCTGAGTATGTCTGTGCCATGCAGATGTTAAGCCAGCATGAACTGATGTTTAGCAGCAATAAAATGTTGCGAAAACAGCTTGTATGTCAAACAACACGTTTAAAAAATTATGTTTTGCTTCAAAGCGCATTGTCCATAGAGCTACAAGTGGTCCAAAAGCCTTGATTAGTTGTGGATAATGTTCAAGGAAATGGGGCTTTGGCAGAAGTTTTGCCCCTGGGAAAACCTGCATGTATCTATACTGGTGTTCTGATATCTTGATGTCAAGGTAGCGAATTGTGTCATCCGTGTGAAATGGTGAAACCAATATTTCAACAATGTCTTTAAGATCCATTAGAAGATGCCATGCTTGTTCATTCTCTGGTACTTTGAAACCAATGATAAGAGGGAGCAGGCGCAATAAAAGTTAAGTATCTTTTCTTTATCAGAACATCAAGGCACAAAGCCAACTCAAGAGGTACAATTCCCTCAAACAGGTCATGGAGCACGTCTGGGGGATACCCAGACAAAACATGAAAATATTTTAATTTACTTGTTAAGGCACACTGCCTTTTCACACCGAAGCAATGAGTGAGAGTTGGACTTTCTAAAGCTACTTGGACATGAAGAGTGTGTTCCTGCTTTGTTCTTGCTTGGAAAGATCCAGTTCTTACTACTTTATCCTGAAATTGAGAGAGCTCCCCCAAACAAAACCTGCAGACGTGAGATCCAGAGAAGCTTTCCAAAAAGCCACCAAGTGAATGGGCACCTAAATTGTCAGCTACTACACTATTGTGCCTTTGATTTTCTTTCCAAGCACAGGAAAAAATAGTCCTTCCTCTTCCAACTGGACAAGATCTTTTAACAGTGGTTCAAGCACTGCCTCAAAACCATACTTCTTTACATCCACAGCCTTGCAAGTACAGCTAAATAAATTGATTTCAGTGTAGCACAAAACTGTGGTGGAATATTTGCCAATATCCAATATATTGCTGTAATCTTGTGTTTTTTTCAGGATGTTCCCAGAGGGTTGCAAATCTCAAAATCATCAATATAGAGAAGGAGAGAAAGAGCTACGGTATCGGTGGACAAAAGTGCATTTTCTCTAAAATGTGTTCCATCATGAAATGACTCGTACCTACCCTCGTTAGCAGTGTAGGTAGAGTTGAAAGCTTTGTCCTGTATGTCTTTCAGGTTTAATATTTGTGACAATAACTGAAGAATGGGAACATACTGAAATCGACCTTCGACCTTCCTTTTTGTCCAGATTGTATTCAACAGGTTCTACCACATGAAATTTCTCCTTATAAAACTCCCGTCTTTTGTAAGATGTGGCAAGAGGACGATCCGCTCTTAAAGCTGTGGTAACAGGGTTTGACTCACTCAAGTCTTTGACTAAATCAGACACAACTAGGTCATCAAGCACAGGGTCATATTTCTTGACTTTACAGTCTTTCTTGCATGAGGACCTGACACTGAGGAAGATATAAACTGAAACTCTGCAACTACTTCAGTAACACATTTGCTTGGCACATTATAAATACTCTCTAATTTTAATAAAAGGTGGCCTAATGTCAGTTCAATTTCTTCGTCTTTCAGTTCTTCAGTTTCATACTCTCCTGAACAGTCATATGCTCCTGAGCATTTGGATGTCTCACAACAATGTGCTTCAATTCAATTCAATTCAATTTTATTTATATAGCGCTTTTTACAACACATGTTGTCACAAAGCAGCTTTACAAATTGCGTGGGTCCAGATCCCTAATGAGCAAGCCAAAGGCGACAGTGGCAAGGAAAAACTCCCTAAGATGGCAGGAATTTAGGAAGAAACCTTGGGAGGACCAAGACTCAAAAGGGAACCCATCCTCCATTGGGCGGCCCGCTAGCAGAAGTCCGCATTTATAGTTCAAATATAGTTTTATAGTTATAGTTCTAATTCCAGGCTGAGTAGTCACAGTCCCTTCAATGCAGATGGTGAGCCTTAGGTAGGAGTTGGCATCAGCATGTCCTCTTGCGGCAATGGCACATCCAACCACGGCATCGGCACATTCACTGGCAAGCCAGACCATCTCCTAGGTGCTTGTATGGCGTTGTCTTTTGTAGAAGCATGCAATCAAGATATAAAATACAGGTTGAGTATGTGAACATCAATTTAGACAACCATTGATTTAACAGACATACATAGCTCACGTGCCAGTGATTAGCATGTGACTCCGGCAGGCTTATCTATAGCAGCATAACTAAAGGGAGAGGCCTGGGGGTGACCACAGTCAAGAGGGCTTACTGAGACATTGCTTTCCACCCAAGTCATTGTCACAACAAGAGTGATCACATGACATGGCTGGATGACAGCATCAACATCTCCGATTACCTGAAAGCTCAATGACTGGAGGTTTGTTGCATTTTGGCAACAAACACTCTAAGATGCTATAATACTGGCGTAACAACAAGGATGAGTAGGCAAAAAAACACCTAATGCCCACAATGGAAGTTAATACCATGCCTACGGATGATTGTGCCCAGCGGTAGCAAATACAATGAGAATAATATGGTGCCCAATACAGATCCTTGAGGGACACCATATTTTACCTTAGAACGCTCTGAGCATTCGTTGTTTACTAGTACAAATTGGTAACGATCTGTCAGGTAGGATCTGAACCAGGAGAGTTCTTGACCTCTTATGCTAATGAGTGGCTCCAGCCTATTCAGTAGAATATTGTGATCAATGATGTCAAAAGCAGAACTAAGGTCTAAAAGTATAAGAAAAGATGTGTCCTTTATCAGAGGATATTAAGAGAACATTTACTACTTTAGTCAGCGCAGTTTCAGTGCTGTGGTGGGGTCAAAATCCAGACTGAAATTGCTCTAGGATATGTCTGTAAGAAAGAAGAGAGTTGCGAAGAAACTACTTTTTCTAGAATTTTGGAAATGAACGACAGATTAGAGATTGGCCTATAGTTGGACTGTTCCTGGGGATTAAGACCAGGTTTTTTAATTATTGGCTTGATGACTGCAAGTTTAAGTGATTTGGGGATGTAGCCTAGGCTCAGAGAATAGTTAATTATAGTAAGCAAGGATTCTACATTACTGTGCAGTAATTTGAGTAGATGAGACGGTACAGCATCTAGAATGCATGTGAAGGGTTTGGCAGATTTTACCAATCAAATAAACTCCTCACGACCAATTGGGGGAAAAAAAACAAAAAAGCACCAGGGCTGACTAGACAGCTGTCAAAGTGCATTTGCAGGTTGACAGGGTCTGAGATAGCATCACTAATTTTTTCCCTAATTTTATCAATCTTATAAATAAAGAACTTCATAAAACTGTTACTGCTGCACTCCTGTGGGATTTGGGATTCAATTTCTTCATGATTTCTAGTTAGGCTAGATACAGTTTTAAATAGGAGTCTTGGATTGTTTTTATGCTTTTCTATTAAAGCCAAGACGAGAGCAGTGTGAAACATGAAATTACTTTATTTAGCACTAATAAATGAGTAACATGTAATGAAGAAGTGTCAAGAGCAATGACTGACAAACATGGATAAACTCCACCCTTGGCTATGCAGAGAAATTCTGTCCATAAAAGTTATGAACAGAATTCATGATATAGTGCAGCCCTGGCAGAGTCCAACCCCAACAAGAAACCAGTCTGACTTACTATCTGCCATGCAAACCAAGCTCCTGCTCCATTTGTACAGGGACTGGATAGCCCGTAGCAGCGGGCCCAGCACCCTATACTTCCAGAGCACTCCCCAGAAGAATCCTTGAGGGACACGGTCGAATGCCTTCTCAAGATCCACAAAATACAAATGGGACTGGTTAAGCAAACTCCCATGCACCCTCTAGGAGCCTCACAAGGAGCATTATTCCTCTTTTTACTGAAGTTCGACTATCGACTGGACTCTCTTCTCCCATACCCCTGCATACACCTTACTGGGGAGGCTGAGAGGAGTGATCCCTATGGTCCACTTTCTTAAAGAGTTGACCCACAACCCCTATTTGCCAGTCCAGAGGCACTGCCCCTGATGTCCAGGCAATCTTGCAAAGATTTGTCAGCCAGGACAGTCCCACAACATCCAGAGCATTAAGGAACTCATTAAGGACCAGCTCTGCTCTATGGAAGGTGTGCTCGTGCTATTTAGAAGATAATTTTTTAAAGAATATAAATGTCTAATTATGGAGGCATCAAAACTAGAAAACAACCGCTGGTGGAAGAGTTAATGCTTAATAACATTCTATACTCATTTTTATATAGCAGTTTTACAGCAAAGATACACATTTAGTTAAACAAAATCTGATCCAACAGTGTAGTGGGAGATTGCAGAGAGTCAGTTTTGAGATGCATCTTACAGTTCTGCCTCATAAAGTTTGACTTGGGATGAAATGTGTAATAACTGCTACATTTTGCATTTATTCCCTCAGCAATGCCTTTTGCATTTTGTACCAGAGAGAAGGAGCCATGGACAGAGTTTGCTGAATCTGCTGAAGATGGTTTCACCACAAACTTCTGCCAAGAGGTGAGAATGTTTCTATATTAATGTGTTTCTATACCAACACTCAAAAAATAAAAACAAATAGTCATAACATAGCATGGCATTGACTGCTCCCAAATTCTGCAAATGAAAGCAGAGCATTTTAGGATGATCTGTACTGCCTCTCTATTTCATTAAACTGTACTACTTTCAGATTTTATATCAATTTAATTTACATGGTCTCTTTTGTGTATTTGTGACTGAGTAAATGGTTGTAAATTGGGAGGTTAATGCCCAAAATGGCAATGATACATACCATTCATATCTAGAACCTTTTAAGTAAGACTTTTAAGTAAGAGTAAGACTATTACTTATTACTTATTAGACGGTGTCGTTGAAATTCTGTAAACCCTTAAAATGGTGAGCACAAAAGAGTCAGAAGCAGTTGGGTGAAATGGTATAACAGAGTAAAATGAATTTATTAAGCAAGTATGGATTAATCCAGAGATCTCAATTACATACACACAAGGCGTCTGCAATAGAGAGCTAATCTCCCTATTCGAATCCTCAGGTTTTATAATCATTTTCCATGTACATGACACGTGCGTGGTGACCATGCGTTGATCACAGAATGCTAAAAGCAATATGATTGGATAAACAGGACATAATCCACACATGATTTGACATGCACACGCTGGCCTCTCCCTCGCACGCCTCGCACACCTGCGCTCCTGCTCGGACGTCAGGGGTCCATCCCGTGAGTGGATAAGAGCGAGGCCATCCTAGGAACATTGGCTTCTCGAAAACACCCGAGGCGCCAGGAAGGCAAGGATAGCTACGTAGCCAAAGCATTCTTGATTCAGGCCTACTGCCCATAAGTCAAGTCAAGTCAATTTTATTTATATAGCGCTTTTTACAACACATGTTGTCTCAAAGCAGCTTTACAAATTGTATGGGTCCAGATCCCTAATGAGCAAGCCAAAGGCGACAGTGGCAAGGAAAAACTCCCTAAGATGGCGGGGGAATAGGAAGAAACCTTGGGAGGACCAAGACTCAAAAGGGAACCCATCCTCCATTGGGCGGCCCGTTAGCACCAGTCCGTATTTGTGAACAAGAGGTGGTTCTACAGTTATAGCTTAAAGTTCTTGTTCCCCGGCCAAGTAGTCACAGTCCCTTCGGTGCAGATGGTGCACCTCAGGTAGGAGCCAGCATCAGCACGTCCCCTTACGGCAATGGTACATCCAACCCCAGCATCAGTACATCCACCGGCGAGCCAGACCATCTCCCAGGTGCTTGTAGGTGCTTGCATGCAGTCGTCTTGGGTAGAAGCATGCAAAAAGATGGACAATACAGACTGAGTGTGAGGATGTCAGTTTAACCACCATTGATTTAAATGTACATAGCTCGTGTGCCAGTGATTAGCATGTAGCTCCGGCAGGCTAATCTATAGCAGCTTAACTAAAGGGAGGGGTCCAGAGGTGACCACAGTCATGAGGGCTCACTGAGACATTGCTTTCCAGTCAAGTCAGTCACAACTAGAGTGATGCCATGACACAGCTGGATGACAGCATCAACATCTCAGATTACCAGAAATCTCAACGTCTGGGGGCCCCTGAGCCCCGCACCTTACTAGGGGAATATTTAACTGAAGGCTTGATTATATAGGTGAGTCTTAAGTCTAGATTTAAAGATTGGAACTATGTCAGAATCTCGGATTGGAGCTGGAAGGCTATTCCATAATTGAGGGGCTTTAAAGGAGAAAGCTCTGCCTCCGGCTGTAGTCTTACAAATTTTTGGAACTAAGAGAAATCCAGCATTTTGGGAGCGTAAAAGGGCGAGATGGGTTGTAGTAAGCAATGAGTTCACTCAGATATTGTGGGGCAAGACCATTTAACGCCTTATAGGTTAAGAGAAGAATTTTAAATTCAATTCGATGTTTAATCGGAAGCCAATGTAATGCCGCAAGAGTGGGACTAATATGATCGAATTTTCTAGCCTTAGTTAGGACTCTAGCTGCAGCATTTTTGTACAAGTTGTAGCTTCTTTATGGACTGTTTAGAGCATCCAATTAGAAGACCATTACAGTAGTCCAATCTTGACGAGACAAAAGCATGGACCAGCTTCTCTGCATCAGCTAATGAAAGTAAGTGTCTCAGCTTGGCGATATTACGTAAATGGAAAAAAGGCAGCCTTAGTGACATTGCATATATGTGTGTCAAATGAAAGATCCGAATCAATAGTGACACCTAAGCTTTTTGCGGTAGACTTGGGTGTTACTGAAAACCCATCTAGGGTAGGGGAATATCAGCCCAGCTGCTTCTAGCAGCTTTAGGCCCAAGAATCAGCACCTCAGTCTTATCAGAATTTAGTTGAAGAAAATTAGACGCCATCCAGTTTTTAATGTCCTGGACGCAGCTCTCAATCTTGAGAGTAGTGGTGATATCAGTCGGATTGGAAGATATATACAACTGAGTATCATCTGCGTAGCAATGGAAACTAATACCATGCCTACGGATGATAGTGCCCAGTGGAAGCATATATAATGTAAATAATATGGGGCCCAGTACAGATCCTTGTGGGACACCATATTATTTACCTTAGAACGCTCTGAGCATTCGTTGTTTACTAGTACAAATTGGTAACGATCTGTCAGGTAGGACCTGAACCAGGAGAGTGCTTGACCTCTTATACCAATGAGTGTCTCCAGCCTATTAAGTAGAATATTATGATCAATGGTGTCAAAAGCCACACTGAGGTCTAGCAGTATGAGAAAAGAAATGTGTCCTTTATCAGAGGATATCAAGAGATCATTTACTACTTTTGTCAGCGCAGTTTCAGTGCTGTGGTATGGTCTAAATCCAGACTGAAATAATTCTAAGACATGTTCTGTCTGTAGGAAGGAATAGAGTTGTGAAGAAACTACTTTCTCTAGAATTTTGGATATGAATGACAAATTAGAGATAGGCCTGTAGTTGGACATTTCCTGGGGGTTAAGACCAGGTTTTTTAATTAGCGGCTTGATAACTGCAAGTTTAAATGAACTGGGAATATAGCCCAGGCTCAGAGAGCAGTTTATTATAGTACATAAGTACAAGAGTGACTGAAATTATACATTACTAATGTGATTTACGTGTATGTAAGGTAAAGATCACTCAGGAATGCTGAAGTACAGATATACTAAAGCATATCATAAGGGAAAATGTTAAATTTTCACTCACAACTACACAGTGTTTCAAGACTGCAAGAACAAAAATAACACTCAAAACAGTGTGGTGCAGATCCATTCACACTAGACCAAAGCCACTCTCCACAGACTTCAGACATGCCAGCATGTCATTCTTTAGAAGCTGAGTAAGAGGTATAGTGGTTTGGCAGGCGCAAGCGCTCGTAGCAGGTGGATGAGCTGGGTAAATGATTCAGGCCTTTGGGTTGCACTACTTCCAGTCTGAGGCTATGGCATGGCAATTCCCAACCAGTCCAGAACTTCATGAGCTGCCGTAAATCATCTGAGAAAAATAACACTTTAGTGTATCAGGAATAACATTTTCACTTTAGAATACTCATGTTTTTTCCACAAATACCTTCTTCAACAAAGGTTCTGAAAAACCCTGTAATAAGAGTCAACGTCTCTGTCTGCATGTCCTTGTCGCTGTCCTCACTGTCATTTTGCCTTGCCTGAGGCCTGAATCCACTGGGCCTGAATACTAAAGCATATCATAAGGGAAAATGTTAAATTTTCACTCACAACAGGCAGTCATGGTCTGGTCGTTAGGGAACCGGTCTTGTGACCGGAGGGTCGTGGGTTCGATTCCCAGGCCTGATGCCATGACTGGGGTGCCCTTGAGCAAGGCACCTAACCCCAACTGCTCCCTGGGTGCCAGGCTAGGCTAGGGCACATGTGCACCACAGCCCCCTAGTGATCACTAGTGTGTGTGTGTTCTGACTGCACAGATGGGTAAATGTGGAGGACAAATTTCGATTGGGGTGAAAATCACAATTGACTAATGTGGCAATCTTAAAAAATCTTAAAATCTTATTACATGTGCTTGAGACCTTCTCTGTGAAGTGGTCGAACTCCTATTCATGTCAGTGTGAAATTCTGGGCCTTTCATATATCATGTTTGGTGATAAAATGACTCCAAGCTCACTTTTGTGATTAAAAGTGAAAAAGAGTGTTGACTATTTTGAATGTAAAATAAAGGTTTTCTGATGTTTTGAACCAGTTTTAAGAAATTGTCTTCAATACGCATTGTGTGTTATGCAATCTTTTCTCTCTTCTGGGATTATTGGTATTGGTATCTATGCCCTTCCTTAAAGTTTACCTCAATTCACAGTACAAAAAGTACATTGATTGATTTAACTTTTTTGTAGTTGGCAAAAAAGTACAACATGGTCATTGTGTCTCCCATTCTGGAGAGGGATGAGAGCCACGGAGGCATACTGTGGAATACAGCAGTTGTAGTGTCTAGCACCGGGAAGGTCCTGGGAAAGAGCCGGAAGAATCATATTCCACGTGTAGGAGACTTTAACGAGGTCAGTATGTTATTTGCTCTGTCAATCATTTTGTGAGAACAGTCACTCATTCCATAATAGCGCTGGTATCCAGTAGACCATCTATTGCATTTTAACTTTAACAATTCACACATTACTAGAGTGATAGTAGCTGTAGATTTGGACCTCAGGAAACACAGTGGACCAACACCAGCAGATGACACGGCGCACCCCAAGCCATCACTGACTGTGGAAACTTTACACAAGGTTCCACAGGAGCTCAAGTGAATTCTGTTCCTTTCCTCTCTTCTATCAGACTTTGGGACCTTGACTTCCAAAGGAAATGCTAAATTTACTTTCATCAGAGAACATAACTTTGGACCACTCAGCAGCAGTCCAGTCCTTTTTGTCTTTAGCCCATGTCTAGCATATGTCTGCGTGGTTCTTCTTGAAACACTGACTCCAGCTGCAGTCTAGTCTTTGTGAATCTCCCCTACACTTTTGAATGGATTTTGTTTCACAATCCTCTCCAGGGTGCAGGTGTCCCTATTGCGTACACTTTCTTCCATCACATATTTTCCTTCCCTTCACCTCTCTTTTAATGTTCTAATGACAGAGCTCTGCGAACAGCTGTATAATTTCACCTCAGTTTACAGGCGTGTGGTCGTCAGTGTCACCCAAACAGTTGGTGTGGCTTTAAAGCAAACCTACTCTTTGTATTCTATTGATTGTTTGGCCTACCCAACCCTGTTACGTCTTCACATTAAGTAATATTGTGCACTTATAACCTTATAGTCACGGTTGCCTTATTTCAAATCCAATGTATTGTATTTTCTCTTTTGCCTCTAATTAGTCTACATACTACGTGGAAGGCAACACAGGCCATCGTGTCTTTCAGACACAGTTTGGAAAGATAGCTGTGAATATCTGCTATGGCCGCCATCACCCTCTTAATTGGTTCATGTATAGCATGAATGGAGCAGAGATCATCTTCAATCCCTCAGCCACAGTGGGAGCTCTCAGGTTGAAAGCACACACCATTACCCTTTTTCCAGAAGAGTTCATTTTCTTCAGTTAACACATGTCCTGACATTTATTACAGTGAACCAATGTGGTCAATTGAGGCTAGGAATGCTGCCATTGCCAACCATTGCTTCACCTGTTCTATCAACAGAGTGGGCACGGTAGGTAACTTAATAAGATAAACTAACATATAAAGTTTGTTTTAGTACATTATAGCATTTACAGGGGTTGGACAATGAAACTGAAACACCTGTCATTTTAGTGTGGGAGGTTTCATGGCTAAAGTGGACCAGCCTGGTGGCCAATCTTCATTAATTACACATTGCACTAGTAGAGTGTGAAGGTTCAATTAGCAGGGTAAGAGCACGGTTTTGCTCAAAATATTGCAATGGACACAACATTATGGGTGACATACCAGAGTTCAAAAGATGACAAAATGTTGGTGCACGCAAGAGGAAGCTGTCTGAAAGGGATGTTCGGGTGCTAACCCGGATTGTATCCAAAAACATAAAACCATGGCCATGGCCCTGCCCAAATCACGGCAGAATTAAATGTGCACCTCAACTCTCCTGTTTCCACCAAAACTGTCCGTCGGGAGCTCCACAGGGCATGTTATACCTGCTATAGCCAAACCTTTGGTCACTCGTGCCAATGCCAAACATCGCTTTCAACTGTGTAAGGAGCGCACATTTTGGGTTGTGGACAATGTGAAACATGTATTGTCCTCTGATGAGTCCACCTTTACTGTTTTCCCCACATCCGGCAGAGTTACGGTGTGGAGAAGCCCCAAAGAAGCGTACCACTCAGACTGTTGCATGCCCAGAGTGAAGCATGGGGGTGGATCAGTGATGTTTTGGGCTGCCATATCATGGCATTCTCTTGGCCCAATAGTTATGCTAGATGGGCGCGTCACTGCCAAGGACTACTGAACCATTCTGGAGGACCATGTGCATCCAATGGTTCAAACATTGTATCCTGAAGGCGGTGCCGTGTATCAGGATGACAATGCACCAATACACACAGCAAGACTGGTGAAAGATTGGTTTGATGAACATGAAAGTGAAGTTGAACATCTCCCATGACCTGCACAGTCACCAGATCTATTATTGAGCCACTTTGGGGTGTTTTGGAGGAGCGAGTCAGGAAACGTTTTCCTCCATCAGCATCACGTAGTGACCTGGCCACTATCCTGCAAGAAGAATGGCTTAAAATCCCTCTGACCACTGTGCAGGACTTGTATATGTCATTCCCAAGACGAAATGACGCTGTATTGGCCACAAAAGGAGGCCCTACGCCATACTAATAAATTATTGTGGTCTAAAACCAGGTGTTTCAGTTTCATTGTCCAACCCCTGTAGTTACCAGTCAAGAGCTTATTGCACCGAAACAAGTGCCAAAAATAATTAGTCTAGGTTCACATGAGATGTATTAAAGGGCTGTGGTTACACATCTGAAAATTTCATCATTACTAAAAATCCCTTGTAGTTATAATTTACAAAACACTAAAATAAGTTAAAGGGAAAAATTCAGATTCTTGATTAATTATAATAACCTGCATCAGATAGAATCACTCAGACTTGGAAGTATCCCTTATTTTTTAAAAACACTAATACATGTACTACACATACTATGATTTTATACTTTGTAGGGCATAAGAAGTTTTATGTACATATTTGTCGATGAAACATTTCTGGTGAGAATTATTTTATATGTAGTGCTCTATAGTTGTTACTAGCTCATATGATATACTTTATGGAGAATATCAGTGCAGCAAAATAATTACATAATGTATTTTACATTTCAGGAGTATTTCAAGAATGAATTCACATCTGGAGATGGGAAGAAAGGTATTTTCCCTCAGCAATTGCTATTTGTGTCAGAGTTAATTTCATGTTCAGGGTTTTTAGACTATATCTGTATGTGGTATTTTTGGATCTTGTTTTTGGTTCTTTGGCTCAGGACAACACAATTTGTTGTGGATGATATTTAAGTTGCATCGGGCACTGGATAGAATATTCTTGGCTGGTGAGTGCCTGTTTTGAAGATGATAAGTTTTGTTTTAATTACAGGTGAATATACCACATCTCGGCAACATCTGGAAATGGGTACAATGGCAGGCTATACAATTCCACCACTGGCATTTCCTATGGCATTTTCCTAAGTTATAATTAGGGTTTCTATTTGATGGAGAGAAGTTGTAGGATGGCACTCGACTCCCTATTTTAAGAGTATACATGCCTTATATGACTACTAACACGAACAGCTATTCTTCCATATACTTCACATAGGTACTTGACAAGTTGAGTGAATCTTTAGTGGGCAAGGATAAAGTTTAAAACTTGTGAATCCAGAAGTCTGTCTGTCATTAGATGAAATCTTATACAGGAATATTTTAGTGAGATTCCTTCTATATTGGATTGTTTCCTTGAATAAGGTGGGCACCTTGTTGTCAAAGTAGAGATGCTTGTTATGTTAAATTGATGCTAGAGTTGCCAGGGAGTTTGCCAGAGCAGTTAAAATGTGCTAAGGTAAGTCTTAAGAAATCTTCATTGAGTGCTTAAGAATTTAAGTTGTAAAAGCAGGAAGGAAGTGGAATCCAGTCAGCTCAGAGAGCTCTTGAACACAGAGATGTCATATGCCAGATATTAAAATGGGAGGGCAGAGTTTGGCTCAGGTGATTCATAAAAGGCATTCAGTAAGTCTACACTATTAATTGAGCAAACCTTTGACACAAAGAAGCTGACATTCACAGACTTAGTAGCCGAGGTTGGGATATAGAGACTAGAGGATTTATAGCAAAGTCATCCACTTTGCTAGTTTGCTGAGTTGGATTTTAAATGGCAAAGAAAGAGTTCTTAGAAGTTGCTGAATGGGCTAGTCAGTGGCTGTAGTTCAGGAGGTCACAGATAAGTTGGGGGGATACGTCATAATGTGTCATGTGACCAGTAGAACTGGTGGGGCTGCAGCTTTAGTCACTGGGTAGTCATAATTTGGCCTAACTATGTGGAACTGGTGACACTGTGCATATGGCCATACACACCCAGAAGGCAACTGTTATAACAGTTGTTACAAAGTGGGTTTGGAGGGGGGTGGGTATTGAACCTTCTGGAGGAATGCCTCATGTGTATAATTGTATTTTCTGATATCCCTCCTATTGTAGCACATCATGAATTTGGTCACTTTTATGGGTCCAGCTATGTGGCTGCACCTGATGGCAGTCGGTCTCCAGGACTGTCCAGAACTCAAGATGGGTTACTGGTAGCAGAGGTAGATTTAAACCTAAATCGTCAAATGGCAGACAAGTGGAACTTTAAGGTGAGTTAGGAAACACAAACTACACAGATACATTGAGATCTATTTTAATTCAAACAGTTTGTAGACCTTAGTATTACAGACTTAATTTTAAGAATTTCTTAAGTCACAGATAATCTACATCTGTGATTTCTAACTGGTTTCTATTAGAAAGCAATTCGGTAGAAGTTAATTTTGATCTTCCAGAGACAATATACATGCATATATGTTATATAAATAATGACTTGAAATATTTGCACAAACACTCATCAGCCACTCATCACTCATCATGTACACCTGTCCAAATGTCCATTAACGCAAATGTCGAATCAGCCAATCACATGGCAGCAACTTAATGCATTTAGGCATGTAGACATGGCCAAGACGATCTGCTGCAGTTCAAACTGAGCATCAGAATGGGGAAGAAAGGTGATTTAAGTGACTTTGAACGTGGAATGGTTGTTGGTGCCAGACGGGCTGGTATGAGTACTTCATAAACTGCTGATCTACTGGGATTTTCACGCACAACCTTCTCTAGAACGGTTAGAACGGCAACAGTAACTCAAATAACTCGGTTACAACCTGAGGCATGCAGAAGAGCATCTCTAAACGCACAACAGGTCGAACCTTGAGGCGGATGGGCTACAGCAGCAGAAGACTACACTGGGTGCCACTCCTGTAAGCTAAGAACAGGAAACTGAGGCTACAAAATTGCACAATAGAAGATTGGGAGAACATTGCCTGGTCTGAGTCTCGATTTCTGCTGCGACATTCGGATGGTAGGGTCAGAATTTGGCGACAACAACATGAAAGCACGGATCCATTAGTACCAATTGAGCATTGTATGAACACCACAGCCTACCTGAGTATTGATGCTGACCATGTCCATCCCTTTATGACCACAGTGTACCCATCTTCTGATGGCTACTTCCAGCAGGATAATGCGCCATGTCAAAGCGCAAATCATCTCAGACTGGTTTCTTGAACATGACAATGAGTTCACTGTACTCTAATGGCCTCCACAGTCGCCAGATCTCAATTCAATAGAGCACTTTTGGGATGTGGTGGAACAGGAGATTCGCATCATGGATGTGCAGCCGACAAATCTGCAGCAACTGTGTGATGCTATCATGTCAATATGGACCAGACGCTGAGGAATTTTTCCAGTACCTTGTTGAATCTATTGTAGGGGTTTCACCTACTAATCCTTTAAAGTAGATTAATTTGTTTTACCTTAATTATTAATCAGTCTCATTAATTTAGAATCAGTCTCATATTCAAATTATACCAGAACCACAACATTTAGTTCTCAACTAAAAGGTAACCAATGGTTTGGTATCTGAAGGATTTAACTATGAATTCTTTGGAGGTTTTGGCAGCAACCACTTTTGAATGACATCAACGCAGACAAATTGGTGAAAATAAATGATATTTATTTAAAACCAACTATTCTAAACAAACAGCATCAACAGGGATCAGTATATTTACAGTGAAGGCTCGGCATCTAGTGTGTGTGAATGTGTAAAAGGGGAGAGTAAATGTGTGTGCGCTTGGGCGGTCGTGATGTGTGTGAGGAGGCGGGAGTTGTAATCTCTGTTCTCCTATGGAGAACAAAGCAACTAAAATGGCGCTGACTTTGAACAGTAGAGTAGGGTTGCTGTATGTTAATGAGCTCAGCTGGTTTATTCTAACGTGGTCAGAACAAAGGATAATGGCGCTGGCTTAATAACTAAAAATTAATGTGGTGTGTCCGAGAATGGGGAAGACTATATCAGTTACAAATTAAACAGAGATAGCATGCACAGCACAGAGAACTTTGTATGAACAAATCTTGATTGTCTTAAAGAAAGCTGAACATAAAAACAGAATGTCTTAACTGAAACTTGGTTAAGTCTGCAGTTCAAATAACTATGCCCTTTGAAAAGCTATGCCCAGCGGTTAGACTCTCACGTGTTGAGGATTTTGGGTGGTTTCGTCGTCCTCGCTGAATTCTCCTGGAATTAGGAGGGAATTTCCACCACAGGTTCCTCTTGATAAAAGTGACGTCGTCCAGGTGTCCTGGGAATCGTCCTTCTGGATACGGAGTCCAGGAATGTGAGTCTCATCCACAGTTTAACGACAGGGAATTGATCGCCTTTGTGTCAGTCCGTGTGGCCCCGTTAGCAAGCTTGATAGAAGTATGTCGGTGAATCTGTTGCTGTGGCGACGTTGATCAGTCGGTTGTTGGATTACACAGTTACTTGGGCTCGTTAATTAAGTAATACGACTTTCAGCTGTTTGCCGTTAGTCGTACTGGAGTTTGCGTGCTCTCAATAAAGAAAACCAGAGAGAGAGATGGCCTCTCTTAACTAGGTCTAACCTCGGTGCGGGTCAAACCAGAGAGCGATATATGGCGAATCTGATCAAGGTATTTAAACACCTGAATTTCGCGCACTTTAGGCACGCCCTTTCTTCCGTTGAAGCAAGCTTGTTTGATGTAATTCCAGTGGTACTGCCACCTGCTGGTTTGGCATGGTACCTACATTATGCTACAAAGGATTAATGCAGTTCTGAAGGCAAAAGGGGGTCCAACCCGGTACGAGCAAGACATTTTCTTCAATTGATGTAAATTTGTTATAATTATTTGTGGCCAATTTATGCTGAAGATTTATCCTGCCAAACAAGGCTAATGTACCTCTAATGAAGCCTAAGCTAGAAAGGGTGGCCCACTGTGATCATTTTAAAAATCTGCATCAGCATGTGCTGATCATTGTCTTGGACAGAGGTTCACCAATCAAGCTTACATAGCCAGTTCTCATACGTCCGACAGTGATTTCAACTGATGTTTGAGCAATATTTTATAATTACGCTCTGTTATATTATACAGTCGTATGTGAAAGTTTGGGCACCCTTGTTAATTTTCCTGATTTACCTTTATAAATTTGAATGTTTGGATAAAAAAATTCAGTTAAATATATCATATAGGGGACAAACACAGTGATATTTGAGAAGTGAAATGAAGTTTATGTGATTTACAGAAAGTGTGCAATAATTGTCTAAACAAAAATAGGCAGGTGCATAGGTTTGGGCACTGTTGTCATTTTATTGATTTCAAAACCTTTAGAACTAATTATTGGTGACCCTATCAGTGACCCTTGACCTCCATACGCAGGTCACTCCAATTATGAGAAAGTGTAGTTAAGGGTGGCAATTGTAAGTTTTTCTCCTCTTTGCATCTTCTCTGAAGAGTCGCAGCATGGGAGCCTCAAAACAACTTTCAAATGACCTGAAAACAAAGATTGTTCACCGTCATGGTTTAGGGGAAGGATACAGAAAGCTATCTCAGAGATTTCAGCTTTCAGTCTCCGCTGTGAGGAACATTGTGAGAAAATGGAAGAAGACAGGCACAGTTCAAGTCAAGGCTCCAAATGGCAGATGTAGGTGCGGGTCAAATTTATTAAGAATCAGTCTCATAAAATTACTTACGAAATGGCAGAAGCTTTGATAGCATTAACTTTACTTAATTTAAGGTAAACTTGATCTAACTAAAGTCTGGTCAACTTCCGCAGCCCAATTGGTTGGATAAACAAACTTTAAATCTGAAGGTTTTTAGTTCGAATAATAGTTCTTCAGGTTATAACGGAGAGACAACGACTCAGACAACAGCGTTTAACACAGAAGACATTTATTAAACACACTTCATAATAAACAGTATAACAAACAAGGGACTGGGAATCCAAACTAAGCTCTCCTCGATAGGCACAGACACGAGAAACTAAAACAATGGATGGAAGGGGGAAGTTTTACAGTTGAAGGGAAATTCACTGGTACGAAAACCAAACTAAGCCTATGGCGACACGGTATTGCTGGTCACTAGGCAACCCCAGCGAGAGTATAGCCAGACCCACGCGTAACTATAGTAACGTAACTATGGTAGTGGAAACCGTACAATTGATTACGCTTACTAGATTTTGCGCGCTAGTACCCAGTTCCACTGGCTTAGTACAACATATATGACATTAATACATTTAACCCAAGCATAAGCACAGGCGTAAACATTCACATTCAACAGGCGTACAGTTTTATATTAAGTCTGCCCAGATGCACAGTCTTACTTGGTGTTGTCCGTCTGCGGCCCGCGCAGTAGGCCAGGGTAGCCTCTTGAGGAGGACTCCTTCGTGCGCTTTAATGAAGAAAAGTTCCGCTGGATTGCGTTGCTCCATCCGGGGAGAAGTTCTGGTAGCTGGTCAATCGGCGGTCCCTCGACGTTCAGTGGAGGGGTTTTCACGGTGAGGATTTTAAGTCGACTTTTAAATGGAATTCGCGGAGGTCCCGCCGTCGCGCGAATGTTAAAACAGTTCTTGGATCCCAATGGCTAGCATAAGCGGTTAGGTAGACAAACTCCGCCAAAAGAAATAAACTAGTTTATCCTTACGACGGTCGTTTATTGCACGGGGCCTGAGTGCAGAACTAATACCGCTTTGTTCTCGAAGACCAGCACCAAAGACCTACAACATCATCTTGCTACTGATGGGGTCACTGTGCATCGTTCAACTATTCGGCGCACTTTACACAAGGAGATGCTGTATGGGAGAGTGATGCAGAGGAAGCCTTTTCTCCGCCCACATCACAAACAGAGCCACTTGAGGTATGCTAAAGAACATTTGGACAAGCCAGCTTCCTTTTGGAGTAAGGTGCTGTGGACTGATGAAACTAAAATAGAGTTATTTGGCCATAACAAGGGCCGTTATGCATGGAAGAAAAAGAACACAGCACTCCAAGAAAAACACCTGCTACCTACAGTAAAATTTGGTGGTGGTTCCATCATGCTGTGGGGCTGTGTGGCCAGTACAGGGACTGGGAATCTTGTTAAAGTTGAGGGACACATGGATTCCAATCAATATCAGCAGATTCTGGAGACCAATGTCCAGGAATCAGTGGCAAAACTGAAGCTGCGCCGGGGCTGGATCTTCCAACAGGACAACGACCCTAAACACTGCTCAAAATCTACTAAGGCATTCATGCAGAGGAACAAGTACAACGTTCTGGAATGGCCATCTCAGGCCCCAGACCTGAATATTATTGAAAATCTGTGGTGTCACTGTCCATGCTAGGAAACCATCAAACCTAAATGAACTAGAGATGTTTTGTAAAGAAGGATGGTCTAAAATTTATGCAAAAACTTATGCACCTGCCTATTTTTGTTTATACAATTATTGCACACTTTCTGTAAGTCATATAAACTTCATTTCACTTCTCAAATATCACTGTTTGTCCCCTATATGATATATATATATATATATGATTTTTTTATCCAAACATTCAATGATTTATAAAGGTAAATCAGGAAAATTAACAAGGGTGCCCAAACTTTCGCATACGACTATAATATATTCAATCAAGCCTCAAGTATGTCTCAACATTTTGCTAAGGCTTATACCTAAACTACATACATCTGACTCTGTAAAGCTGCATTGAAACAGGAGCTAAGTTTCTACCAACATTATTATTATTTTATTTATTTTTTTACAAAAATTGCTTTAGTGCTCAAGTGTTTGTCAATGTAGACAATTGAAACAAATTGGTAAAATTCTACAAATGTTTTTCCATTGAACTTTAGTGATAAAATATGTCAATACCTGACATTTTATGAAAAAAATCAAACTGAATTGGAAACAAAGCTGTGGGACATTGTAAATGGGAAACACTGAAAACACACAATAATAAAAATTAAATAAATAAATAAAACAACGATCCGTTAAAGAAAAGAAGTCTCCCCAGTAGTTTGGAAAGGTGCTGATTTAAAGTGTTTACGAACACATATTCGGTCTCACATGAACATACTGTCAGTTATTCACTTGCATTTTCATGACAATATTTTGATTTGCTGCTGTCTCATTTCGACATTAGATTATGCTCCCTGGGATTATAGGGAGAGATCAAAATGAGGTGAAACTTCAGATAAAGGTCCATCATGAGTACATGTATTGTTTGAATATGTATATGTCAATGTCTTGAAAATGGCTTTATTTCATATCACTGTGTCAGTTCTGAATCTTTCTCCAGATGACAGGGAGGTATGACATGTATGCAGAAGATCTTGCCAAGGCTATCCAGCACGACTTCAAGCCCAATATTATCAAGGAGTAACCTGAATAAATTTGACCTAAAATATATTTTCTTCCAGTGGTAACTAATAATGTATGAATCTATAATCTAAAATTTGTTGGTACCAGAGTGAAACAATTTATTTGCACTGTGTACTGTAAGTGAATCAGTGGATTAAAGACATGATACATTATTCATTAAAAGCTACATATTTATTATTGCAATAAATTTTGATTTCATTAAAACATTTGGAATATTTTGAAGTTTTACCATTTATTATTTTACACAAACAAAAATTGTGTTTTTGTCAGTTTAAATTATGATAGCCATTCATTCAGTAGCCATTTAAGGTGTCCTTTAAAATTATTTTGAGTAAGATTTTGAGCCTTAAAAGGTTACCATTTATTCGAAGCAGTTCTTAAAACAAAAACAAAAACTGTTTTTGTAGAACAGTAGTAAATAGTAAATGTTAAACTGAAAACACTCAGTCAACCTCTGTGAAACTGAATTTTACTAGTGTATTATTGAGGACTTTTCAGTACAGTACAGCTGTTAAGCTTGTATAACTAAAAACACATGATGAAACATTAGGAAAGAGGTGTATAGTGACCTTGCTTGATGTACTTCCTTCTATGCTGAAAGGTGGGATTTAATCTAATGCAGAGGTTCTCAATTCAGTCGATGTAGACCATCAGCTGTTCCACATCTATAGGTGTCCCAATTGCACTACACACTAATACTATGAGACTAATACTATATACTGATCTTAATAGTATGAGTTTGTTGGTTTAGTATACAAAATAATAACATGCTTCTCCATTTTGTACTAACAGGAATTGATGAAGCGTTACTATGCTGTTGATGTGCTAACATATGTCCTTGGAAGGTACAATTTGATAGGGATATGTTACAGATTTCTTACTAAAATATCAACTATTTGTTACATTTGGTAATTATTGTACTTAAAAAGGGAATCCAAATTGTACTCACATTTATACTGTACCCCTGACTCTTGAACCACTTAAGTTACGTTTTCCTCCATTTTTTCGAAAATTTCCAGATGCGAGTAGCTCCTCCTTTTCCATTGCATTATGGACCAATAGTGTCACTCAAACCATACTCAAAAATTAACCAGTTCAAAGTATGCATCTTGCATTTTTGAAGTTACTGGAGATTGGCACTTTTAACTATAATGCATACTAAAAACTCAAAAACATGTTTGTTATTAAATGGTATGCAGTTCTGACGCTCTTTATGTTCTGTTCAAGCTTGCTAAGACCCCTGAGCTTGAGGTGTTCAGGAGTTTTGCAGCCCTTCCTTTCCTGCTTGATGCATATTGTGACCTAGAATATAAAGTAGGTGGGGTTCAAGTCCCCTAAGACTTGACTGAGAACTAGTATGTCTGTATGAGTTATGAAGTACTGTCCTAATAGGCAAGGTTTATTTATATAGCACTTTTCATACACATCACCAAATGAGTTTTTCAAAGTCTCTTTTTCAAACTTTTATAATGGCAATTATAAAAATACTATAACATGCATTGTGTAACCTCATTTATTACCAGGCAAAGAAAATTCTAAAAGAAGTTAAAGAAAATAATCTCCTTGACTTTGCAATCTTCTAGCTACTGGGATTTATTTTTTCAGAAAATGTTAACATAATGACTATTAATTCCTTAAAAAACTGCAGGGAGGAATTGAAACCAGTTACAAACTAGCAAAATATATGTCTTACCCTGTGGCTGTTTAGCGCCATGATCTAAAGTAGGGATGTAAAAAAAAATTTAAGTGAATCACATTATACTTCTTCCATTGACAAGTGGACCAGACCAAAAAGCAGTGACATAACAAAAACACAGCCACAACTCACTCCTCATAAATGTCTCCATTAACCATAATATATCTAAACTATATATTTTCAATGCTAGGATTGAGCTTGTATCACATACAAAACAGATTAATAAATTGCAGTTAATTTTAAATGAATAATAAAAATGTTTTTACTGTAGAGATAAATATATAGTTCCCTAATGAACATTTGTTGATAGCCTTTAACCTAAACTGGCCCTGAGTTTACTGCTTTTGCCCTCATGAGGAACAGAGACTAACTGTCTATCCATTTGTTGGTATACATCTTGTATATCTTCTCAAATAACAATGAAAGCCAAATATTAGCTATACTACCTGTTATTTTCCAGTAGTGCAGGAAAATATGTGTTTGAAACCTGCAGCCCATCCAACCAAATTCTTATAGTGGTTAGATCAACTATCCTTGAAGATGAAAAGAATGTCTTCATCTGTTCCATAGCTCATCCTTGCTTCTTCAAAATTGCTAATACTTGTGCAGCACACACCTGCAAATCACAAAGATCGCCTGTAAGTCACAAAGTCATTCCAATTAATTACAAAAGGGAACTGAAGGTTCTTTTAGAGACACTTCATTTTGGTCAGTCTCTTATCTATTACTAAAAGAGAGGCTCAGTATCACCAGTTTGTGTTCACTCATATACAATAAGTACTCACGATCAGAGTAGGCCGGATTATTATAGAAGATGCATCCAGTGGTACGATTAAATCCACATACTACTACAAAGTGACCCTGGTAGTCAGGCTTCCTACAGAAACACTTCTGGCCCACAGGGAGAAAGCAGCAGTATTTGACAGGAGTGGAGCAGAGTTCACACACCAGCATTACAGCATTAACCAGTACAATGGCCACATGTCCTTGGTCCAGATGGGCCTGGATTTCCTGAATAGTTACAGAGCTACAGACAAAAAGATGGAGATTTTTGTTGTTAGGGGAAATTTGGCACTTGCCGACAAGACAAATAGCCATTACCAAGGTCAAATTCTGTTCTGGGCTCCATATATATACAATAGACATAGTAAGGCCACATATATTGATGTGCTTATTTGTAATATTCATGCTGAAAATGTGCTCACTGTACCGTTTTTTCACTACTACTCCTTTGCTCTCTGCTTTCAGAAAAAGTTCATTCACTCTTTCTTCTTCCTTGTCAAAATGCTTTTTGTAGAATGACTATATCAACAACAAAAACAAAAACAGTAACACTTATTTACAGCTGGGTCACAACAATTGTATCCACGCTTTGTTGCGATTTAGTTCTGACAGTCTTCATCTTGCATAGGATGACAGTTAAAACAAGCAAAACAAAACAAAAAAACAACTCTTACCAAATTTACCAAAAATTCATCAGAGTATGAAATGCTGTCCTGGGTAAAACACAGTATCTTGCATGCTGTAACTCCCAAGTCTTTTATGATTATTATGAAACTGAAACTATACCACATGTTTTTTTCTGCCCAACCACACCAAATTCAGTTTATGAAGGCACATATGATGGGCTAATTACAATGTATATAAAACATTTATAGAAAAAGTAACTTCTCTGTTAAAATATCTGATTTTTGTGATTTAAAAAAATAAGTCAGACTAAATCATGTCAGAACTTTTTCTACATTTGTAAAACCTTTAAATAAAAAGCAAGATTAATTTTAGGTGAAAAAACATAAAACCTGTTTTTTAGGATATTAATCCTAATATCAATGGTTACATCGCACCTTCCAAGGAACCCAATGTTGCTTTATATTTTACATACAGACATTTACATCCAGTCACACCAGTATGAAGCGGCAGCCCCTAGTACACACAGTAGCGTAAGCATGACAGGGTAGGCATGACTGGGTTGCATTCACACTCACCAGGACAATTTAGGTAGATAGCCAATAAACCTAATGGTTTTGGACTGTGTGAGGAATCTTGAGTCCCTGTAGGGATTTGAAACCCAATACATTTAATTATGGGTATAACGATGCAGAAATGTTATGATGTGCGT
This sequence comes from Brachyhypopomus occidentalis, assembly GCA_020368025.1. Classification (NCBI taxonomy): domain Eukaryota; kingdom Metazoa; phylum Chordata; class Actinopteri; order Gymnotiformes; family Hypopomidae; genus Brachyhypopomus; species Brachyhypopomus occidentalis. The sequence goes on from JAGXOD010000132.1 coordinate 110,859, forward strand.
CGTGGCAATGAACGATATTCCTTTTAGCTTATTTTATTATCAACTGCAGTTGCATTTTTTGAACACCAGAGGTTGACATTTGCACTTGACCTATGGCGAATGTCACAACAACACATTTTGATAGTTAAAAACCTTAAAATTCTTATAAATTCTTTGTATTTTCTTTTTATTGCAGGGGAATACAAATTCTTGCTTAATATTTGCACAGTATTTTGTTTATGCATAAAAACATTTTGCTTTTTTAATAAACCATTTGCTTGTTTAATAGAAGGTGAAGCTACATGTTCACAGTATATGTTTAACTGAAGCTCGGCAGAGTCAACCATTCATGCAGTTGGCGATTTGTTGGGTCAGGGCCCGGCCCTGGGGATTGTGAAGGCTGTGCGTGCCGTTGACCCAGAGGCTGAGGAAATTTTGAATGTCCTTGCGAGTGCCTTTAGAACAGCAGAGACAGGTAAGGATTTGTACTTTTCTTTCCGTCCATTCAGACATGATGCTAGTTCAGCTTAAGCTCCGGGACAGAAAGGAAAACCCCCCTTCATTTGTAGAGCTCCTAAGAGAAATCTGTGTATTTGAGGCTTCCCGGGCAAAGTTGACATCTGCCGTGTACACCTTCCAGGCCATGCAACAGAATTTCAAACCTTAATCCCATTCTGCAGAGGCGCTGTCAAATCATCGAAAACTCCAAACAAACAAGATAAATAAAAAATTTCCTATCCCATCTACATGCATACCGATTGTCAGCCGTGTCCGTTTAAAAGGCAGGTTTACAGCGTAAGATGACCATGTTTTGTCACCAAAAATTCATTTACTATCAAAGCATCAGTATTACACTTTAAAACAGTAGACGGAATGTTCGTGAATGTCTTTATTTGCTTGCTCACTTCATTGTATAAAAACGTACAATCCTTTCCTTTGAGAAGAATAAACAATTCTCGACCTATCAGCGACCATGCAGCGTCGTTTTACGTAATCTCAAATTGCAAAGATACATCTATCTACAACTTTTGAATTCCGTGGTTTCTATTGTACACGAGAGTGCTGGTGGCTTAGAATGACATCTTTTCACACCTGCCTGGCGAGGAGCGAGGAGGAGTGTGGTAGGGGTCCTATCAAGTAACTGCAAAAGCGACAAGCTGATGTGGGACATATCATTTTGACAGATGGCATTGCCACCAACCCTGCTAAGATTGAGGCTGTCACCCGCTGGCCTCAGCCAAAGGACCTAAAGTCACTGCGGTCCATCCTAGGGTTTTGTGGGTGTTTCCGCCGTTTTATTTCCCACTACTCCGCTACTGTGAAACCACTGACCGACCTCACTAAAGGGTATGCCTCAAAAAAGTAAGGGTGGGCACCTGGCAAAGACAGCTGAGACATACCGGAGGGAGTCAGAACAGTTTGGTGACTCTCACCTCAAAGTACGCCATTCTTCAACATAAGAGTCATGGTAAACGTAAATACTGGCAGTCAAGAGTACACCGTGCTATGAAAAAATGTATACCGCCCAAGCCTTGTCCTGACATATCAATCTCTGTGAAATGTTACCCAACACCTGGCTCATGTTTTACTTAAGGATAATTATTCTTGTAAGTATAGGCTAATGTTGTCTAAATGTTCAATTTGAAGCATACATTACTGTTTGTCTGTATATGCAGTTTACTTCGACAATAAGTGTTTATTCATCCAATCTTTCTTCTGTGTGATGATTCACAGGAATGTGTTGCGCAATTGAACATGAGGCAGCTTCTGTCGGTCGGAATGGATAGCCCCAATGTTAATTTTAAGTTCTTAGATCTCCTTCAAAAGGAGCATGCTGAGCTTCATGGAGGTGCTCAAGTGATAATGGTTGGGAGCTGTGGACTACATACCCTCCACAATGCCATGAAGGCAGGCTTTATAGCCTGGCAACTTGAAAAACGTGCGAGCGATTCATTTTCTGAGCTCATTACAAAATCCAACTCTCTTCGAAGAAGACACAAAGACAAAAAAGCTGAACTTATCCAATTGGACAAAATGATCGAGGAAAAGGCCAAACAGCTCAGGCATTTGTTACCTTGTTGAGTAACTCAATTTTACTGTTTGTTTAAATGAATGGAATACACATCTACACCTCTCAATTTTTGTTTTAGACCATTTTTGAGTTAAGTGTTTATCTTTAGTAGTAAGGCATAACAAAGAATTTACATACACACGGACACTTGCCCACTCGATTGCTCAAACACACACACACACACACACACCCATGCACATACTCACTCACCTTACTCTACAGAGATCTCTTTCTGGGCAGTTCTTGAGTCCAGTGATGACATTGTTATAATTAAAAATGTGTTATATCTTTGAAAAAAAAAATGTGTTATTTACTTTTCACTTAACCCTTTTGTGCGGTGGCCATTTTGAGCCAATTTCTAAACAATTTGTACTAATACACTTTAACACTAGTTATCTCAAGGTGTACATATAGCAAAATGATCATTCAGCATTCAAACTGAAGTAGACAGTTGAGCCAACATATTGATTCACTTCCAGGCTTATATTTCCACAATTTTGGCTCCACGAGAGCCTCTAAAACAGAAAAAAGTCAAAAAAACTATTTTGATTTGGGGGATTTAAAGTGTGTAAATGTACACTGGTGATGTAAAATCTGTCATGCTCTGCTTTTTCTGATTCAACAGGGTGTTGTCTGACAAAATAAACAATATTGAGCATATACATGGAAGTACTGAAGAGCTACACAGTATTTTCCACAAGGTGTCCAAGGTGCCACGCCTTTATCCAAACGTGCCACACCCTTATCCAAGACGTTGGCCACTATTCATCAAGAGCATTTTTTTTTACTAAAACAAAAGTTCTAATACTTCTAATGTTCTAATACTGCTTATATTCTAATATTTAGTATGCATTCACAACTGTTTATTCATACTCACAAACGCAACTGCGTCCTTCGTAGCTCTTCTTAGCCGTTCTTAGCTAACTTCCGGTTTAGCATTCAACCCAAACAATTCGGCATAACTCCAGCTAAACATTTTCTTTTTCTATGATGTCCAAACGTATATGCAATCAAATTATACACTAAAATAATGTACGACTGCTTCAGTTTCGCCAAATAGAGTCGATCGCGTGTGCTCTGGAGAGTTTATCTTAGTTTAGCTTAGGTCAGCATGTTTACTACCGAAATGGCTTGATGTGCTGCACATGAAATTCCCAAAGACAAGCGAACACGAATCACTGCAAGTGAGGTGTTAATCTCTTCAGCTTCGAATGAGCTATTGGCTAGAACAGCTATCAATCACTTTGAAGGCGTCAGCTTGTCGCTTTTGCAGTTACTGGATAGCCCCCCCCTCTCCCTTCCCCCTTTACACCTCGCCAGGCAGAGGTGTGAAAGGCTGTCATTCAAAACCACCACCACCAGACCAATAAAAACTACGGAATTCAAAAGTAAACAGATGTAACTTTGAAATTGGAGAGCAGGCTACTTAAAACAACGATCCGATGTCACTGATAGGTCGAGAATTTTTTGTTGTTCTCAGCAAAGGAAAGGATTACGCGTTTGTATAAGATGTTGTGAGCAAGCAAATAAAGGTATTTACCAACATTCCATACACTGTTTGTAAGTGTGATACTGATTTGATAGTAAATGAATTTTAGGTGACAAAACATGGTCATCTTACTTTGTAGACTTTTTGAAAGGACAATTTAAAGGGCAAGTCAAGTTGCATGTGTACACCACATGGTGTAAACAGGGTGTGTTCAGAACGGATTTTCTCGCGAACAGTTGCGTGTAGATGGCTGAAAATCGGTATGCAGTAAGTTATACTTGTTCTAAAAAATAAATTTAGAGCGATGGGCTTGTGTTTTAAGAACTTTCGATATTATTATTTTTATGCGGAAAACTGATTTTGCCCGGCGACGGGACCACTAGAGGGCGCAACTCCACAAAGAGGTTAAAGCCACTTCAGTAGCCGCTTTAAGTCATGCTGGTATTAAAAAATATTTTGTAGTTTTTATAAAGGTATTAAAAAGGTATTAAATTCAACTTAAAAATCTCTGTATATACCCTGATGGGGGTGGATCAGTGATGGTTTGGGCTGCCATATCATGGCATTCCCTTGGCCCAATACTTGTGCTAGATGGGCGCGTCACTGCCAAGGACTACCGAACCATTCTGGAGGACCATGTGCATGCAATGATTCAAACATTGTATCCTGAAGGCGGTGCCGTGTATCAGGATGACAATGCACCAATACACACAGCAAGACTGGTGAAAGATTGGTTTGCTGAACATGAAAATGAAGTTGAACATATCCCATGGCCTGATCAGTCACCTGGTCTAAATATTATTGAGCCACTTTGGGGTGTTTTGGAGGAGCAAGTCAGGAAACGTTTTCCTCCACCAGCATCACGTAGTGACCTGGCCACTATCCTACAAGAAGAATGGCTTAAAATCCCTCCGACCACTGTGCAGGACTTGTATACGTCATTCCCAAGACGAATTGACGCTGTATTGGCTGCAAAAGCCAATTCCTTACACCATACTAAAATTATTGTGGTCTAAAACCAGGTGTTTCAATTTCATTGTCCAACCCATCTATATGCCTACCCTACATGCCTCGAGTGTGACACTTTGAATTGGTTGTCAAAGACAGAATTGATTGAAGCACAGAAGAAAGATGCTCTTGTTGGTAGAGTAATGGAATGTATGAAAGATGGAGAGTGGCCAGAGGATAAGTCAAACCCAGACCTACTGCTACTGAAGTGAGAGGTGGGGAGACTCACAGTAAGAGATGGATTGATATATCTGAACAGCAAGAAACCTGACGGATGAGCCATATACCAGCTTGTACTTCCAACTGAGTTTAGAACCGTGGTCCTGCGTTCCCTTCATGATCAGATGGGCCATATGGGAGTGGAGAGAACCACTGTCCTTCTGAGAAGTCGATTCTACTGGCTTAGAATGAACAGTACATGAAGGATTCCATGAATGAAGGCAGCAGAGTTACACCAGATCACAAGCCACGGCCCAATGGACCGGGTGTGCATTGATGTCTTATTATTGGAGCCAGATACAAGAGGGATAGGCAACATATTAGTGGTTACAGATCATTTCACGCGGTATGCCCAAGCCTTCCCTACTAGAAACCAGACCGCAACCACCATGGCTAGGACATTGATGGAAAATTTCTTTGTGCGTTATGGGTTGCTTGCGAGAATCCATTCTGACCAGGGACGGTACTTTGAAAGTCGGTTAATCCGAGTCGGTTATACCTGATGAAAATGCTGGGTGTGATTAAGTCCCGCACGACCTACCCTCCAGGAGACCCTCAGGGAGACCCGCAGCCCGAGCATTTTAACAGGACATTATTGCCCATGCTTGGTACTCTTTTGGTGCATGTAGTACAAAGTGATGCCAATGTGTAGTCTCCCTATTTTCTGATGTTCGGAAGAGAGGCGCGGCATCTGGTAGACCTCTGTTTTGGAACCTCTGCTGATGGAGTTGCAGTAGGAGACCATGTCCAATATGTGGAGAAGCTGATTTGCAGGATGTGCAGCAAGCATATCAACTGGCCAACGATGTTGCTAAGATCATCAGAGGAACAAGAGGAATTATGATAGGCAGTTGAAGAGTCAAACACTAGATGTAGGTGATTGAGTATGAAACTTAGGCCTGCGGGATAAACAAACTCCAGAGTAAATGGAGTCCTGTACCTCATGTTGTAAGAGAGAGACTGCCAAACCTGCCTGTGTATGGGGTCACCCCCACGGGAAGCAAAGCACCTGCGGGAAGCACCTCCTCAGGTGTTGTCCTGAGGGGTGAACGCTAGTGTCACTGCGAAATACACGATCTCAGAGTAAGAGGCAAAGCCCATTGACTCCCCAGATGAGAATGGAATCAGAAGAGTCAATATCTTCAACATCTGATTACGGGTACAAGAGGGTGCGTAGGCCCAGGCCCAATTTCCCATAAGTATTGCCCCAAGGAAACAGGAGACGAGTAGCCCAGAGAGTCCGACTGACCCAAGCCGCCAGGCCGAGAGAGAGGTTAGCAGAAATCTTAATTGGGGCCAGTGAATTAGAATATGGACTTGAAGGGAAGAGAAAACAATTATGATATTTAATTTAACCCATCCCGCCTTCTGCGCTCCCAAAATGCAGGATTCTCTTAGTTCCAAAAATTAGCAAGACTACAACCAGAGGCAGAGCTTTCTCCTTTAAAGCCCCTCAGTTATGGACTAGCCTTCCAGCTCAAATCCGAGATTCTGACAAAGATCCAATCTTTAAATCTAGACTTAAGACTCCCCTATTTAATTAAGCCTTCAGTTAATATTCTACATGTGAATGTGTGGAGCTCAGGGTCCCCCAGTCATTGAGTCTTCTGGTAAATGTTGATGCTGTCATCCAGCCATGTCATGTGATCACTCTGTTGTGACAATGACTTGGGTGGAAAGCAATTGCTCAGTGAGCAGTCATGACTGTGGTCACCTCTAGGCCCCTCCCTTTAGTTATGCTGCTATAGATAAGATGCCACATGGCATCACTGGCACGTGAGTTATGTATGTTTGTTTAAACCGATGTTCACATACTCAACCTGTATTTTATATCTTGGTTACATGCTTCTACCAAAGACAATTCTATACATGCACCTAGAATATGGTCTGGCTTGCCAGTGGATATGCTGATGCCATAGATGGATGTGCCATTGCCGCAAGAGTATGCGCTGATGCCAACTCCTACCTGAGGCTCATCATCCGCATTGAACGGACTGTGACTTCTCGGCCTGGAATTAGAACTATAAGTATAGACTTAAACTATAAATATGGACTTCTGCTATTGTGCTGCCCAATGGAGGGTGGGTTCCCTTTTAAGTCTTGGTCCTCCCAAGGTTTCTTCCTAATCCCTACCATCATAGGGAGTTTTTCCTTGGCACTGTTGCCTCTGGCTTGCTCATCAGGGATCTGGATCCATACGATTGTAAAGCTGCTTTGTGACAAAATATGTTGTAAAAAGCACTATATAAATAAATTTGACTTTGACTATATTTGAATTATAAATACGGACTTCCGCTAGCAGGCCACCCAATGGAGGAAGGGTTCCCTTTTGAGTCTTGGTTGTTTTTTCCTGACACTGTCGCCTCTGGCTTACTCATTAAGGATCTGGACCCATACGTGTTGTAAAAAGCACTATATAAATAAATTTGACTTTGATATTTCCCCTAGTCAGATTTCGTGTTTTGAATTGAGTTCAGAGGTCCAAGAGGGGCCCTGCACTAGGTCCATATGAAAGGTGAAGCCCGTATTGAGGCTTACTTATGACAGACATGGTAGAATGTGTGAGGAACCCATAACAGTTGTGCAAAGAGGTATAGTTATTAAGCTATGTCCAAGGTCTGGACTAACTAAGTTAAAAAGAAAGAAAAAACAAAAGCCCATGAGTACCTACTCTAGTCAACACCCAGTTTATATGGTACAGTAAGATGGTGAAAGACATTGGTATTGTCTGATGAGGACATCCAGAAGGTTAGACAGGGGAGGGTGTAGCCCTGTGGTGGAACCATGATATTGGAAAAATTCCTCCATACATAAGTTTACTGATTGATGTTTTTTTTTTCTTTTCCTTCGGTGGTTCAGAAATATATAAAAATATAATACATTAAAATATATAGTTGGGTTTTCGGTCTGAAAATCTAATCTACCCGTGAGATGAGGACTACAAGGGAGTCGAGCACCAACATTTTCTTATGTTGTGGCTCTGGTCAAGCAGAAGACTTAAGTAGGCTAAGTAGCATTAGATTCTCCTGTTAGCTAGCTAGCTAGTGTGACGTGGACTGTTAGCAGTCTGATTAGCAGTCCGATTAGATATTGTTTTTCTTTAGCTGAAACTGGGGCTTTAATCAGAATTTAAGGAATAATTAACATCTCCAAATAAAAGTCAGATGAAGATGTTTTGACACTCGAGATGAAGAACTATCATCACAATGACAACCTAAAGCATGTCTCCAAACAAACAAGTAAATTAAACAAAATCAAAGTTTTGGAATGGCCCAGGCAGAGTTGCACATAAGATATGCCCAGACAATTTGACAGTTAGAATGCTTTTTGAAAGTAAGAGGAAAATATTACTAAGATGTTATATAAGTATTAGTATTAGTTTAGAGGTATGCCCACTTATGGTAGCAAGTTACTGAACATTCTTTTCTTTTGTTACCCATAAAATGATTCTTATTCAGTTTAGGGTGCAATTTCAAAATAAAATTAGTCTGACATGATTCATCTTGGTTTCATTTTTTACATAACAAAAACCTGCCATTTTCATAGAGATATGTTTACATTTTAGATCTCTGGAAGTAAGAGAAACAAAACTGCAGTGGGGGCAAGTGTCTCCAGCCCTACATGGGAAATACATTGAGAGGACGACTTAATATAATTGTTACCCAGCATTACACGTACATACACACTGTTCATGTAAATTGCATGTCATGTGGTTTACCTGATTTCTGAACCCCTTATCTACTCCTAATGTCTGTGTGCAGAAGCAATGCTTAACATCTAGATGACGCATAAGATATGCGAGGTCGATAGTCCACACACTTTCCGTCAATTTAAGATCCCAGCAGGCTTCTTGGAACTCCTCCTCACTTACTGGGTGAAGATATCTGAGCAAATTGAAAAAGTAGCGTCAGTGATGTATAATGAAGCACGTTAAAAAATTACCAGCATTACTCGACTCCTGAGATTTAGCACTTACTTTAATACCATCCTCGAACAGGCCAAACCGCAGTCCCAATGATATAGCTGCCGGATAACCGGTACATTTAAAACAACAACATCATCTGCGCAAAAAAAATCAATAAAACCCTTTTGACATTATACATTCGTTGGCTGCAAAACTTTACAAGCCAAACTAATGACAGTATGGGTAAAGATACAATAAGTCAGTTTTCTCATGGTGATACCTCTTAGCTAGCTTAGCAAGCTAGCTACTTTATTTGTAGTTATATATGAACAGCTAAAGCTAACTAAATTCGTGTCAGACAAGCTTCACAACTTTGAAACCAGGACCGAGAGCTGCTGATTCCGGTTATTCGAAATTTCAGGCTTCCAATGGCTGGAAGACATCAGGCACAAATATGCATTCAAATTTCAAGACATTTAACATTTCTTACCTGTCATTACGTAGTGATACTATCTTCTGCGAACAGCTAAACTAGTGCTTCATTCGGTAAATATTTTGGTGAATTCCCTGTAGCTTTCAATAGCATAACCTAGCTACTAGGCTGTAGAACCGTGTTTACCCTCAATTGAATTAGTCAGTGTTTTATTTTTGTAGTAAGACAAGGTTAGAAATCGACTGGTCTGAAGAAAACGTTGATTTTATTTATTGCATAAACAAACCTAATAGGTAGCCTATATAGCTAGCTAGCTTTGTACTTCCTCGTAGCAATGGGACGTTCTATACAGCACCGAAGCTCGTTCCACTGTTGCTAAGTGCCTCGACACGGCGTATAGAAGCCCGTATGAAAGATACTATTACCACGTGACTAGTGACTACCTACACATCGAAGGTCACCGGAACACTTGTTGGGGAAGAGACCGTTAGGAAAGTTAACAGTAAGAGGTTATAAAATCCTCGGTCATTTTTTTCTTGTAAAATTGAAAACAAGGAAACAACAAGGATTACCCAATATTGCATTCATATTTTCCATATGTTCAGATAACAAATGCCATTACAAATCTGTAAGTACAAATGTGTATACGTATACTACAGTCCTATCAACATACAAGATGTTATTCAGCTGATAAGTGTAGTACTCTGGACTGCAACCGATCTACAAGAGCTACATGTAAATATATTAAAAGAACCACTAAAACAACTGGAACAAAAAGATCAACTGTGAGCATTTGCAACGAAAAACTATATATGTGGCTTTTTAAATCACATAACCACCACACAAGATTGTTTGATGTCCTTTATTTGCCAATCGATAAAACTATTATCTTCCGCTAATTGGGATTTTTAGAGTGCTTGAAAATCCCTCTATTGTTATCCCTCATGTTTCTTCTTATTCATCTGCTTCTCTGTGCGTTTAATACAGTCCGAACTTAACGTACAGACTCCATTCAAACTGCGTTTCGAAGGTCTCGACGCTGTGACTTGTGCTATTTTTTAAGTGTACTGGATTTGTAGTTTTTAACAAAAAGTTTTAAAAAAATTTAAACTTCCCATAGGAATGAATGGCGGAATGTTCAGAATTTCAAACTAGATTTGCATTTCCTGAAGGAAATACTAGAGGGCTTGAAAAGGTGTGCCCTGTTCTGACTAACGTTATGGCTAATTCCTTAATGTTAATAATGTTTGTGTTTTGTAGTTGAACAACACCTTAGGTATGTGTCTGTTTGTGTGTGTGGTGTGTGAGAGAGTGAATGTGAATGAAGGTGTATATATTGCATGAAAAAAGGTGAGTGTGAGTTTGTGAATGTCGATGTGTGCCGTGTGTATAAAAGCGTGTACCGTGTGTACAAAGTGTGTGCCTGTTTGGAACAACATCTCCTTAGGTTTGTGTCTGTTTGTGTGTGTCTGTGTGGTGTGTGTGAGAGACTGATATGTATGTGTGTATGTGTGTGTGTGTGGGAGGGGGAGATGCAGGTTGTGAGAGGGTTATAGTGTAATATGTGTAGAGTCTAGTGTGCATTATGGTGTCTGGGAATGTATGTGGTATGTATGAAGGTGTGTTGGAAAATTGTGTATGAAATTGTGTAGTGTGTAATGTGCATATGTTGTGTGTATGAAGGTGTGCAATGTGTATTGTGTGTATGACAACACCTCTTTAGGTCAAGATAAATGCAAGATGGCGCCGTGGGTGGCCGCCTCGGCACAGAGCTCTCTAGCAATTTGTATGTTTTTATTTTTTTTGTGTGCTTTATGCAGCTCTAACCCCATTACGTACACCAGAGAACGACTACTTAGCATCAGACAGTCTACTACAAACAGTTTTTCGCCGGTTTTTGAGACTGCAGGAAGTTTTTTGGAGCTATGTGTTGCTGGAGTGGGGATTCTGTGGAGAGCGCGCAGGAGACGCAAGCGGGGCACGCGTGCCGGCACGGACGTGAAGCTTCGTAAGCGGGGATTCAGAACCGCTCTCCCGTCGATCCATCTTGCGAATCTCCGCTCTTTACCCAACAAAATGGACGAACTGCTTCTCCTCAACGGCACCAACAAGAGTTTTGCACGATCGGCTGCCCTATGCTTCACTGAGACCTGGCTCAGCGAGTCCATCCCGGACAGCGTTACATCTGCCCGGCTTTAATCTACTCGAGCCGATCGCGTTACGGAGCTATCGGGAAAGCGAGAGGCGGCGGAATCTGCTTTTATATCAACGAAGGTTGGTGTTCGGATGTCACATTGCTGAAAAATCACTGCAGCCCTAACTTGGAAACTATGTTCATTAATTGCAAACCGTTTTATTCACCGCGGGAGTTTTCTTCATTCATTCTGGTCGGTGTTTACATTTCTCCTCAAGCCAGCGTGAACGAGGCACTCCGCAACCTGGCAGAACAAATAACTAGTCTGGAACAAAAATACCCGGACTCACTCTTCATTATTCTCGGTGACTTTAACAGAGCCAAACTTAACCAGGAACTCCCAAAGTACAAACAACACGTAAAATGTCCCACCAGGGATAATAATACACTGGACCACTGCTACACTGTATTGAATAATGCCTATCGCTCTGCCCCCCTACGCAGCTTTGGGTCACTCTGATCACTGTCTCATTAATCTCATCCCGACCTACAGGCAGAAACTAAAATCTGCAAAGCCTGTAGTGAAGACAGTGAAAAAGTGGACCAGAGAAGCAAAGCAACATCTACAGGACTGTTTTGACTGCACTGACTGGAGTGTTTTTGAAGCCGCCACTGACAACCTGGACGAAATGACGGACACTGTTACATCTTACATCAGTTTTTGTGAAGAACTATGTGTGCCAACCAAAACCTTCTGCACATTCGGCAACAGCAAGCCATGGTTCACACCAAAACTGGGTCAGCTTCGTCGGGCTAAGGCTGAGGCCTATAGGAGTGGGGACAGAAAACTGTACAAAGAGGTCAGAAACACGCTGACAAAGGAGATCAGAATGGCTAAAAAATGCTACTCTGAAAAGCTGGAAAAACAGCTATCAGCCAACGACCCTGGCTCAGTGTGGAAAGGCCTTCAACACATCACCAACTACAGAAGACAATCCCCACCAGTTGAGGAAAACAAAAACCTGGCTGACGACCTCAACACCTTCTATTGTAGGTTTGAGAGGGACTCATTGACACCTCCCCAGAACCCTACAGCACCAACTACAACCAGCATCACACCTCCACCTACCCCCCCACCTCATTCTCCCCTTCCACCCAGACGGCACTTAAGGTCTGTGAAGCTGATGTGAGCCGACTCTTCCAAAGACAAAAGACCAGGAAAGCACCAGGTCCAAATGGGGTCTCACCTTCCTGCCTCAAAGCCTGTGCTGACCAGTTGGCTCCAGTCTTCACACAAATATTCAACAGATCACTGGAGCTGTGTGAAGTTCCACCCTGCCTCAAACGCTCCACCATCATACCTGTCCCCAAGAAATCCCCCATAACAGGACTGAACGACTACAGGCCTGTTGCTCTAACGTCTGTGGTCATGAAGTCCTTTGAACGACTGGTGCTGGCCCACCTGAAGGACGTCACAGGACCCCTGCTAGACCCCCTACAGTTTGCCTATCGGGCAAACAGGTCAGTGGATGATGCAGTCAACATGGGTCTGCATTACATCCTACAACATCTTGACTGCCCTGGGTCATACGCAAGAATCCTGTTTCTTGACTTCTGCTCGGCGTTCAACACCATTGTCCCAGACATTCTGTCCTCCAAACTCTCCCAGCTCACTGTTTCATCTGCCATGTGTCAGTGGATCACCAGCTTCCTGACGGGTAGGAAACAGCAAGTGAAGTTGGGGAATGTCATGTCCTGCACACGGACTGTCAACATTGGTGCCCCTCAAGGATGTGTTCTCTCCCCACTGCTTTCTCTCTCTACACTAATGACTGCACCTCTAATGACCCGTCTGTTAAACTTCTGAAGTTTGCAGATGACACCACTGTCATCGGACTCATCCGGGATGACGACGAGTCTGTATATCGGCAGGAGGTTGAACGGCTGGTTCTCTGGTGCAGTCAGAACAACCTGGAGCTGAACACACTCAAGACTGTAGAGATGAGAGTGGACTTTAGAAGGCACCCCTCAACACTGCTGCCCCTCACTATCCTAAACAACCCAGTGTCAGCTGTAGAGAACTTCAGGTTTCTGGGTACCACCATCTCCCAGGACCTGAAGTGGGAACCCAACATCTCCTCCATCCTCAAAAAGGCTCAGCAGAGGATGTACTTTCTGCGCCAGCTGAGGAAGTTGGGTCTGCCTCAGGAGCTGCTGAGCCAGTTCTACACCGCAGTCATAGAATCCACCCTGTGTACATCCATCACAGTGTGGTTTGGAGCAGCCACAAAGCAGGACAGGATTAGACTGCAGCGAACAGTGAGGACGGCTGAGAAGATCATTGGTGCTTCCCTGCCCTCCATTCAGGACTTGTACTGCTCAAGATCCAGAAGACGGGCGGAGAAAATCATTACGGACTCCTCGCACCCTGGTCACAACCTCTTTCAGCTTCTCCCATCTGGAAGACGCTACAGAGCCCTGTCCACTAAGACTGTCAGACACAGGAACAGTTTTTACCCTCAGGCCATCACATTCATCAACAGCTGATCACCATCATCAGCTATGGGCCATATTGATTTATTTATTTACAATTAATATATAACTACCATTATTCACCTGCATTACCATTATTCACTCCACATGTTTACAATTGTTGTGACACACTTACACATATTTAATCTGGTTATTGTTGTATACTGCTATTCTGTGAATAACACTAAAGCACACTGTATAGTAATGTCATTGTATAGTCTGTATACCGTGTATACTGCTGTTATCTGTTTACTGTCTGTAAATTACACGTTAGTATTTGTATATTGTCTAGGGAGACACAAACAGCCGGAAACAAATTCCTTGTGTGTGTAAACATACTTGGCCAATAAACCTGATTCTGATTCTGATTCTGATGTGTGTGTGTGCATCTGTGTTGGAGTGGGTATGAGAGAGATGTCTGGATGTGTGTGTGTGTCTGTGTGGTGTGTGTGAAGTGGGTATGAGAGAGATGTATGTATGTGTCTGTGTGGTGTATATGTGTGTGACTGTGTGGAGTGTGTATAAGAGAGATGTATGTATATTTATGAGTGTGTGTGTGTGTGTGTGTGTGTGGAGTGGGTATGAGAGAGATGTATGTATGTGCGTGTATGGGGGGGATGGGGGAGAGACATTCAAAAATAACTGTCGCTCTGTCACTGCTTCTCTTAGTGGAGAAACCTTGTTTTAGTCTCATTTGCACGACAAACGGTCGTACTTCGGGACATATTTTATCGCTTAACCGAAGACATTTTTTGAGAGAGGTCCCCTTGCAGATGATTTTGGTGTAATTGTGTGTGGTTTGACCCAATACTGTCTGATTTATGACAAGTTAAACACAAAGGCAAATTGTGAAAAAGCCAATTCTGCTTTTGAGAAATTTACATGGGAGCCAATGGGGCAGTTTTCTGTGCCTAGGGCCAATCAAATGCTCATAACTCTAAAAATAACAGCAAACTTCCTTTATTATTCCTTACAGAATCCCAAGTTAAAACAACACTGTTTAGTGACAGTAAGCATCGACCAGATGTGTTTGTTTGTGTTAGATTTTGTTATACTGTACTGGTTGAATCATGTTGATGTTGATGCACTTCAGTAAGCCATCCGGGTACTTTTTGTACTTACTGTTTAATGCATACTATGTATTCAGACATACTCGTTTACCGCTTTGGCGTACCGTACAGGAGAGAAGTACGGCATTTCGGACATAGCCATGCTCACAGGACACGCCTTATAGACTATATTACCAAAAGTATTCGCTCACCCATCCAAATGATCGGAATCAGGTGTTCCAATCACCTCCATGGCCACAGGTGTATACAATTAAGCACCTAGGCATGCACACTGTTTTTACAAACATTTGTGAAAGAATGGGTCACTCTCAGGATCTCAGATCTACTTTTGCACTGACTCTTGTAACTCTTGTATGTTATACCCCCAGGTTTTCTGGAGTACTGCCGGACACTCCAAAGAAATTTGGGGGGGGGGATAGTAGGGTAGAGGCTGTAGTACAGCCAGCGGCTAGGCAGCCTAGTGACCAGCTACCTATAGCCGCTGAGGAGCGGCCTGCACGAGTGCATGAGGTCCAGGAGCGGCCTGCGCGAGTGCATGAGGTCCAGGAGCGGCCTGTGAGCGCAACGACGGCCCAGGAGAGGCCTGTGAGCGCAACGAAGGCCCAGGAGAGGCCTGTGAGCGCAACGACGGCCCAGGAGTGGCCTGTGAGCGCAACGACGGCCCAGGAGCGGCCTGTGAGTGCAACGACGGCCCAGGAGAGGCCTGTGAGCGCAACGACGGCCCAGGAGCGGCCTGTGAGCGCAACGACGGCCCAGGAGCGGCCTGTGAGCGCAACGACGGCCCAGGAGAGGCCTGTGAGCGCACCGGAGACCCAGGAGGGGTCTGCTAGCTCACCGGAGACCCAGGAGGGGTCTGCTAGTTCACCGGAGACCCAGGAGGGGTCTTCCATGTCTACAGTGACCCAGAGGGGGTCGTCTACGTGTCCCGAGACCCAGAAGGGGTCTCCCACGTCTGCTGAGACCCAGAAGGGGTCTCCCACGTCTGCTGAGACCGAGAAGGGGTCTTCCACGTCGTCCGAGACCCGGAATGGGTCTTCCACGTCGTCCGAGACCCAGAGGGGGTCTTCCACGTCGTCCGAGACCCAGAGGGGGTCTTCCACGTCTCCCGCGACCCGGAGGGGGTCGTCTAAACTTCCTGTCCCCACGACCCAGAAGGGGTCGTCACTAGAACTTCCTGTCCCCACGACCCAGAAGGGGTCGTCACTAGAACTTCCTGTTCCCGAGACCCAGAGGGGGTCTTCTACAGTCCCCACGACCTGGAGGGGGTCGTCACCTACAGTTTCTGTCCCTGAAAAGGCTGCACTACCCCACTGTGGGCCAGGACTTGGACAGTCATGTGACGCTACTATTGACTTTTCATGTGTGATTCCCAGGCTGCCTTTTGTCCCCTGTTCTGTCCCTGGTTTTGTATAGGTCCCAGTTCCGGTTGTTATATCTGTACGCGTTTGCATACCTGTCCGTGTGTCTGTGTCCTGTGGCGTGTTTTCAGTCCCAGTCCCTGTGTCCGTTCCTCAAGTGATTACTCATTTTGTCCCTGTACATGTTTCCACAGTCCTGTCCCTTCTAGCCTCTGTATCCAAGCCCTCCAATGTTCCTGTCCCTAACTATGCTCCTGGGAATTCTGCAGTGTGTTAGTTTCTGGTTTTTTCTATGGTTGGTGTTCCTCGTGTTTGTGTGTTTTTTGGTTTTCGTGCGTGCCCCGGTGAGGCACGCTTTGGGGGGGGAATACTGTAACGGTGGGCTCCGCCCCCCGCCCCTGTTTTGGTTTTGTCGTTTTGTGTTCACGCCCTGTCTTCTGTTACTATGGTTTCCTTCTGTGTTTTCGTGTCGTCAAGATTGTCGTCAGCTGTTCCTTGTTTCGGTTTATGTATTTATACTTCCTGGTTGTCTCGTGTGCTTGGTGGGTTATTGTCGCATGTTGTCGCACGTCACGTTGTTCCATGTCCCGGTGTCTATATATGGTTGTGAAGGTAAATGCTCTGGTTGTGAAATGTTGAAGTAGTTAATGTCTAGCTCCGTTGTCATGTTCGAGTGTTTTCTTGGTTGTGTCTATACTTAGTAGTTTCATGTTAAGTTGCTCATTTATGGTTCACCCGTGTTTAGTGTATGTCGTTATTGTTCTGTCGTCTTTGGTTTTCCTTGTAGTTGTGCACTGTCTGTTATGGTTACGTTCTTGTGTTATTAAATATATTCTTATGTTCTCTTTACGTTCGCTTGAGTCTCTGGTTTAGTGTAATATAAATATACTTCCTGCGCTTGCGTCACGCCTTAGAGGGAAAACGTGACAAAGGCCATGATGGCTTTGGGATAAAAACTATTTTTAAGGTGGTTTGTCCTGCTTTTCATAGCCCTGTATCTCCTATCTGATGGTAATAGTTGGAAGAGAAAATGTCCAGGATGGGATGAGTCCTGTGAAGTGTCTATGGCGTTATGGGGGCATTGAGAGGTGTAAATGTGATCTAGAGTGGGGAGGGTACGCTGACCTGATGACCCTGTGGAGCGCTTTCCTTTCTAGTGATGTGCAGCTGCCGTACCACACACACAATCCGTACGTGAGTAGAGCTGTGTTAGAAGAAGATTTTTGGGGAGATTTTCTGTTTATTCCTGTCCAGTGCCTGTCCTCCTCGGTCCTGTGTCAGCAACTGGATGTACATATTACTCTGCAGTATAAAGGTGTCGGCGGGCTTTGTCTCTCCATCGTATTCCTCCGGGTAGGGGACTGGTGAGGGTAACGCAACATGGTTACCCCTAGAGTCTTTAACCAGGAACGATTGTAAATTGTTCAAACTTGCCTGAAAATAATTGTCCTCACTATTATGGAGAGAGAGTAGTCTTAAAAGTCCTTACAAATGTGTAAATGATAATCCACAAATTGCACATGTATCACAAATACATTTCACTGTTCACAAATAAATACATTTAATTTTGTGTCTCACAACCTGAAATTTGCACAAACACTGTTCAACTCATAAACACTAATTTCTAGTTTTTATATATACATCATAATTTGTATGTGAAACTGAATGCATTTCATTTACATTTACTTGCATTTTTTAAAAGCTTAAGTCTCATAATTTAAATTCATTTATAAAATGGTGCATCTGCATGTGTGGATCACGTTGTTTTTTTATTCATTTCCTCTCGCGTATTTTGGGTTTTGAGACTTTCCTTTCGCATTTCTGCACCCGATCCACACACAAATGCACCACTCCATTCACAAAGGTAGCGAACAAGCCGCCGCAAGGGGCGCTGTTTATTTTCACTGTGGTTGTTAATGGAGGTTGTCCTAGCTTACAGCTCTGCAACAACCAGTCAGACATCCCAGGACAGCGGCATGGCGAGTAAACCTTCATCATCTTTAAATGGAAATTCTACAGTAAGTAAAAATATAAAATATTCGACGGCAAATGACAGAGTAGACGACAAACTCCAAACCGGAAGAAGGTAGAAGGCGGAGCTTTTGAAAATGGCGGCAGGCCACTGCTAACAAACTTACAAGCAAATTTCTTTATATCCCGCTAGCTTCATTTTAGACAACTTAAAAATAAGTAGTTATTTCTAGGTGTTATCTTGTATATTCTAAATATTCCCAACAAACTCCACCACTCTGGAGCACAGCGTAGAGGATCTGGACAATATACTTTTCTATATAGACGATTGCTTTGAAAGATTTATCATGAGCAAACCGGACAGCAAGACGCCATCCACCAAGAGGAGTCTCCCCGAAGCTTCCCCGGGAGCAGCCTCCCCACATACCTGCAGCACGGCAGACATTCTAGAGTCCATTAACAATAAACTATCTAGGTTTGACGCGCGCCTGGCTCTAGTGGAAATTCTCCACCAAGAGTTCCAGGCTTTGCGGGAATCAGTAGAGTTCAGCCAGCAGCAGGTAGAAGCACTCGCTGCAGAAAACACGGTTCTCAGAGAGTCGGTGCAATCGCTCAACGAGGGAATGACCCGGCTCTCGGAAGAAAAAAAAAAATTAAAGAAACGGTCATCGATCTCCAGTCCCGCAGCATGAGAGATAATTTAGTATTTTCAGGAATTCCTGAGAAAGCAGACGAAGACCCCGAGATTGCAGTTAAGTCATTCATACACACTCACCTGAAAATCCCAGAAGACACCGTTAAAAACATCAGTTTTCACCGCGTTCACCACCTGGGGGGGAAACGGCCGGATGCACGACGACCCAGACCGATCGTGGCCAAGTTCGAACACTACAAGCATAAAGAACTACTAAAGAGCTGCGGCCGGGAGCTGAAGGGAACAAACTTCAGTATTAACGACCAGTTCCCCAAGGAGATCCTGGAACGTCGCAAGGTCCTGTTCCCCATCCGCAAAAGTTTCATTCAAGGAGGCTCCCGGGCTGTTATCGCAGTGGACAAACTCTACGTTAACGGTCAACTCTACCGCGACATAAGCGTCACACCATGGCTCTTCTAATCAGGTGATCTGTGTCAACACCGACGCCGTTATCCAGATTCTTTATGATGTATTACTTTTCACCTATTTCTTAAAGACATGTCTAAGATAAAATAACTAACACCGGTCTAATCGGCTAAGTACCGAAAAATTTAAATGTTTCCCTTCTTCTTAAATCTTAATTGTTTATCCCTTCTTTTTGTTGTATATGCACTTTCGTCTTATGTATCACCTTCTCTCCCTTTCCCTCTCTTTTCCTCTTTCTGCACTCAACCAGCGATTTGTTTACTCACTTTCAAGACTGTAAGGTATTATATGTGCACACACACACACATATACATGCAGGCATACCTACCAGACACACACATAGACATACAGCACACACACACACGGCCAATACAGGCAGGCACAAACACTTACAGACATATAGCGCAGATACATACAAAAACAAACAACACAGGTGCACAACACAGATGTACAACATACACATCTTTAGCAAACATCCAACACTCAAACAGCTAGTTTTAACATGAGTTCATTGAAGTTTGTTACATGGAATGTACGTGGAACTGGTTCGAGAGAAAAGAGATTAAAAATTTTTAATCGGCTAAACGACTTACAAGCAGATATTGTCTTCCTACAGGAAACACATATGTCCAAAACACCTACATACACACTGACCTCTCCTCAGTTCCCACATTTGTACTCAGCCTGTTACAACTCAAAACAAAGGGGGTGGCCATATTAATTAACAGAAGGATAAACTTTTCCATTAGCAACAATATAACAGATCCAGACGGTAGATTTATAATACTTAACTTGTCTATTCTAAATATGCATTTATGTATTGTTAATATATATGGGCCAAATGTTGACGACCCCTCCTTTTTTCATAATATTTTCACTGCACTCTCTGATCACTCTGACACCAAACTAATAATAGGAGGAGACTTCAATCTGGTATTTCATTCAGATATCGACAGGCTCAGTGCAGCAATGAGTCAAAGGAACTGGCAGTCTGCAGACACTCTAAAACAATATATGAACGATTTTGGGCTCTCTGATGCGTGGCGCTCACATCACCCCACTCTCCGGGATTACACCTTCTTTTCAGCGGTACACCACTCACATTCTCGTATAGACAACTTCTTAGTTAGCAATTCCATTATGAAAGATGTCACAGACACTCAGATTCATCCTATCACTATCAAGTCAAGTCAATTCAATTTTATTCAGAGCGCTTTTTCATCCAAATAACTGTGTATGGGTCCAGATCACAGTGGCAAGGAAAAACTCCCTAAGATGGCATGCGGGGAATAGGAAGAAACCTTGGGAGGACCAAGACTCAAAAGGGAACCCATCCTTCATTGGGCGGCCCGTTAGCACCAGTCAAGAACAAGAGGTTCTCTCTCTCTTTGACACAGAAAAAAACCACACCAGCAACTAGAAATTGGAGATTAAATACATCATTACTTAAAGAACAAGATTTCATTAATTACTTCAAAAAGGAATGGACAACATATTTAGAAAATAACGATCTGCCAGGAACTTCAGCGTGTGTTCTTTGGGAAGCAGGGAAGGCAGTAATGCGTGGGAAAATAATATCATACTGCACACATAAGAAAAATAGAGAAAAAACAATGGTATTATAATTGGAAGAAAAAATAAAATCTTTAGAAGCTGCTTATGCTGCTTCACCACAAGAACACACAATGAGCAAGCTAAGAAAACTCAAACTAGAATTAAATGAAATAATAGATAAAAAAACACAATTTTTACTGCAAAGGCTGCGTTGGCAGAACTTTGAATATAGTAATAAATCCGGAAAATTCCTTTACTAACCAGTTAAAGCTTAATAAAGAAAAAACAACTATCTCTTCTATTAAAGACTCAATTGGGAACATTACTCATGATCCACAACAAATAAATAAAGCTTTTAAAGAGTTTTACAAAACTTTATATTCATCACAGACTAACCCATCTGATACAGCTATTGAAGAATTTATTAATAATATAAATCTCCCAAAGCTAAAAAAACGAACAAGTTGTTGCCTTGGATTCACCACTTGCATTGGCAGAATTACATGAAGCTCTACAGCAACTACCAAATAATAAAGCCCCGGGCCCAGATGGATTTCCGGTAGAATTCTACAAAGAATTCTGGGCTGTGCTAGAACCAACTTTTTTAGAATGGTAACTCAAATTCAAAATGATCACATATTGTCCCCAGACATGAATTCTGCTAACATTAGCCTACTTCTGAAGCCAGGCAAAGACCCCACACTTCCTTCTAGCTATCGCCCAATTTCACTCATTAACGTAGATCTTAAAATTATTTGTAAAAGTTCTTGCCAGAAGATTAGAGAAAATCACCCCACTTATAATACATCCAGACCAAACAGGTTTTATCAAGGGTAGACAATCAGCCAACAATACACGCAGACTTATAAACACAATAGATTACTGCACAATTAACAAATTAGAGACAACCATTGTATCCTTAGATGCAGAAAAAAGCATTTGACCGGGTAAACTGGAAATATTTACTAGCAGCTCTACACAAATTTGGATTCGGTCCATCCTTCATAAACTGGATCAAAACTTTACATAGCTCTCCTAACGCACGCGTTAGGACAAATGATATCACTTCACAAAGCTTCACTCTGCAGAGAGGCACCAGGCAGGGCTGTCCACTATCACCCTCGCTTTTTTTTGTTATCTTCATAGAGCCATTAGCAGCAGCAATTCGACAAAATGCAAGTATTAAAGGAATTAATACAGAAACTTCCAACCATAAGATAAGTCTTTATGCAGACTATGTATTACTTTTCCTAGAGAACTCACAAGCTTCTCTTCAGAATACAATTAAACTTATAGACGGGTTTTCTTCTATATCAGAATATTCCATCAATTGGGGTAAATCAGTAGTTTTACCTATAAATTGTAGTTCCAGAATACGACCACCATCCCACTACAACCAGGAAATATTAGATATTTAGGCATACACGTCTCTGCTAGACTTTCAGACTTAGTACAGTTAAATCATGTCCCTCTATTAAAAACAATAGAAGATGATCTCAAACGTTGGAACGCTTTACCTATATCACTCATAGGTAGAGTCGCTACCATTAAAATGATGATTTTACCAAAAGTAAACTATTTATTCTCACTAATCCCAAATAAACCCTTGGTTTAAGTCCTTAGATTCAAACATCTCAAAATTTCTATGGAAAAGCAAGCCATCAAGAATAAGTCTGAAAACTTTGCAAAAGCCAAAACTCAATGGTGGCTTAGAACAACCAAATTTTTATCATTATTTCTTAGCCAATAGATTACAGTACATTTCAAAATGGATCAAACACGACTTAATAGACAGTCTATGGTTAGACCTAGAACAGGCATTTTGTAGGAAAATAAAACTCTCAGACCTACCTTACATTAGCCCTAATATTAAGTGTCATGATTGTTTTAAAAGCCTTAGCATAAATACTTCACTGACAGCCTGGTGGGAATTTCTAAAACTAACCCAGTCCCCACTTATCCCATGCAAACTAACACCCATTTGGAACAATCCAGACATTTGTCAGAATAAGAAAGTACTACATTTCACAACATGGTAAGGGAATAAAACATTTAGAACATGTTATTAAAGATGGAAACTTTGTCACATTTCAGGAACTTGTATCAGAATATGGAATAAACAACAGTAGGTTTCTTGAATATCAACAATTGAAGTCCATCATTCAGGAGAGATTTAATCCCAATCAACTGAATTTGGAAATATCAACATGGGTAACTGAATTTTTAAATCTATGTACTCCTAAATTATTATCAAAACTTTATAAATTATTGTTAAAATTTGATGACTCCATCTCCCTTCCGATAGCCAAATGGGAACGAGACTTTTCTATCAATCCAGATCAAAACATTTGGACAGATATATGTACGTATATAAGTATGTATATAAGTAAAAGCCCCAACTTACAACTTATACAATACAAAGTCCTTCATAGAACGCACTATACAGGACAAAGGCGCCTGGTGTTCCGGCATGGCGATTGACCCGCTCCCCTGGGCGGTTGTGGACACATAAAGAGGGTGTATATAAAAGGGTGTGTATAGGTATGTAGGAGTGTATATGTAGGAGTGTATAAGGGTGTGAACAAAGGTGTGGGGGAGTATATGGGGGTGAAGGTGTGCGGGCGGCTCGGGACTCCTTGGCGGGAGGGGGGCCCTGCTGGGTGTTGGGCGGTTCTCGGGGGCGAGGGGCGCTGGGGCCTTGCTACTGGCCCGTGGGGGGGGGGTCATCCAGGGGGGGATGGCTCTGTTTCCTCTGGTTCCCCTGGGCCTGCGCTCCGGGGTTGGAGGGGTGCTGTCCGGGGTCTCCATCTCCGGCCACTGGGGCGGGCATGCGGGGATCACTGGGAAGTGCGGCCCTGGGGCTCCACTGCCCCTGGAGGGGCGCAGGTGGGCGGGATTCCCTGGTCTCTCTCTGCCTGCCTCTGGCCTCTGGCGGAAGGTTGTCGCAGCTTTCTAACCTCGCTAGTAAGTGCATTCCGTACATATACCCTAGGGTGCACTTACATAAACACACACACTCACACATACACACACATCACTTGTGTCATTTGTGCTGTATGTCTTAGGCACACTTTCTGCTCTTCTTTCAGGAGCAGCAGTTGATGAACTATTACAGTGGTCATTAGCGCTGTGTTCTTTCTGCATTTCTGTCTTTTTCCCTACTTACTCTCTCTCCCCCTCTTTTCTTTCCTCTTCTTTTCTCTACTATCCTGTATGGTCCACCTCACCCCAATTATTTTCATCACTATTGTTCTGTATTATATTATATGTGAAATGTATTTCATTTGATCCTTATATAAAAATAAAGTTGTCCTCCAAAGATTGGGGGGTGGAGGTGTGAAAAAAAAAAATATATATATAAGCATCTGTAGTCGTTATGCAATAAACCATATGTTTACACATGAAAACTGCTTAACATGTTAGTGAGCCTAATTTTAGCTAGGTTAACTCCATCGTTTAGGCTGCTAGCCATCATAGTGAAACACAAAAATAACCAGTGCATTAGTTCCTTAAATGTGTTGCATGGCCCATACTTGTATTGTACATTTGTGTTGTCATTGCAAAAAAAGAATGTAGACCCAATTATGAATTATTTGGAAGTTTTAAATCTTGCGAATTAATATTTAATTACTATTACTTTTAATGCTATAACGCTAGCTGTTAGTAGGTGTTGGTAACAAAAGTTAAGCCAGTCTGTGTTCACCTTTAACTTGAAAAAATCAGATTTTTTTTTTAGATGATCATGTTCTAAGAAATTGAACATGGGTGGCTCCAATAAAATCAGTTGTTCAAACCTTATATAGTGATGTTTAAACATTAAGCATATTCACAGTTTCACATAATAATAGGATGGACATTTTAACAGTGTTATATAATTTTCAGAATATGGTGGAGACGATGGCTCAAGCCCTAGTTACAGCCCTTTCAAGAGAGCTTTCATCCAACCGTAACACTTCGGTTACCACATCAGTCAGGCCTCCTTGTTTCTCTGCTAATACCACTATGTCTCCTACCAACACACCAAGAGGTAAGATAAAATGTTATGTTTGCAAACTAGACAGTGTGGTCGTCTGGATTATCCAACAGCACTAATCAAGTCTAATGACTCACTCTGTTGTCTGTTTTTCAAAGGCAATTTCCTAATATGTTTAATTCAAAAACAGAAGCAAAAAAGGGTAAAGGCCGGTTTTGTAGCTCTTCTTGCTTGCTCTTGACCATTGCATCCAAGCATACAGACCTCACGGTTTATGTCCTGCCAGCCCCTACTTCTTTAACCCCCAAGGCTTCAAAAGAACTAGATCTTGCCCGTGCAGGGTTAGGAAAAAGAGTGATTACAGTTCCAGAAGACCTCAGCCATCAAAGAGGTAATTAATTACCAATACTGTATGATATTTTGAAAGGTATTTTAATTTGGGGTTCTGATTGTATATATTTGGTTAGACCTGTTTCATCTTCAAACTCCATGTTAGATTATTTAGTCTTTATTTTTGTATATGTTTTGTATATGTTGTTAGATTGTTACTCAGAGTTTCTCAAACTTCGCCCACTTCAATGACGATGGATGTTTTACAAAGCAACAGGTATGAACAGAGTTTTAAAAAAAACATGTAAAACTGTTAGTGTCCTTGGTTTGTTTATGTTCTCAATATTTTTTTATAATCCAGGAGGAAGCGGCCAAAGGAAGCTTTCAGTAATTCCCATGGACACAGAAGGCTACTCGGGTCGGCAGCTTCGGTCTGTTTCAAACAGTGGCTAGAATGTTTTTTTTTTGGCACCCCTACAAGAGGAGATGGACACTGAGCCTCTTCCACACAATGCAGCAGAATTTGCAAAAATGCCACAGGTTCCCTGTGTGAGCTGTAATAGCACCATGCCACTGCAAATGTTGGCTCTACATGCTGAAGAGTGTCAACAAACAACAAATGTTAGTTGTGTTTTGTTACAACTTAACTTTTTGTTAATTTAATTTGTTTTTCCCTTATAACATGTTGTTCACTGCTTTTTTATAGTTTCAATTTAGATCAAATTTCCCACACATTCTAAAGCATTACATAACAAATAACTAATCTCAAGAAAAGCTTTTAATCAAAATGAACAGCTTTTAGTCAGTGGTTGCATTAAATCACAGTAAATATTTTTAACAGGGACTGTAGTTGCTTAATTTTACTCAAACTTTTGGAAAAGATTTTAGTAAACTGTAGACCAGCATGTTTATCTAGTTTGCTTATGTAGGAGTCTTAGAAGTTTTTAACATAGCCTTTTTGTAGCCTGTAGTCTCTTCATTGCATATGTAATCACTGCAGTTGAGTGTGAACATTTGAACCCTATGAACATAATGTATTAAAGGATCAGACTGGTACTGCTAATGTGGAGGACAGAGAAGTGCTTGAGACTTCAGAGGAGCTGGAGGAAACAGAAACTGAACTTCCTAAAAGCAGCCATGGGGTAATATTATTCGTGTTGTTCACATGTGTTTTCATTTCACTGTAAATATCCCTTATGTGTATTTTTGTATTGTATCTATTTCTGTACAGATGTGTCCTATATGCCAGAAGGCGTTCCCTATGTCAATACTTCCTTTACCATGGCAGTGTTTGTGCAGAGAGGTAATATTAATGTGTTTAAATATATGCTTAGTTATAAAAGGTATAATAGCTATTAGGGTGTGCTGTTGTACAGAATCATTGCACACTTGGAAATCGGAAAAGAATATTGTCTCCAGGGTATGAACAATTATTTGTGCTGTAATTACATGCAACTGACCAAAACAGGACAATGTACATAAAATGTAAATGTAGCTCACCTAAACCTACCATGTCTTTTTAAGCTTAATTAGTATTGCATGCTGATAATGTGGCACTACTGTGTAGGCCAATTCCAGTGTTCGTAATTGTAAGGCAGACCCACGGTACCCACAAGTACACCAATCCGAAGCAAAACATTAAAAACATAGGTAACAGGAAAAACATGTTAGAACGTGTGGTTCTTTACTGTATCTTGAACAGTGCCATATATTTTGTTTCAAGTTCATTCACTGTCAACATGTCTGACATGGAACGCCCAGGACCATCTTCTCCTTCAGAAGCTCCTTCAAGTCCAGAAGTAGATTGTAAGTATAATATTATGTTGCTGAGAATACATATTTCTGCCTGAAGCTTAAGAATGTGCATTGGTATATTGTCTCCTGTCTGGAATTCTTAAAATTGATTTGATTGCAAGCCAGCTTTTGCATAAATAACCACTCAGCCTTGAAACTGAAGATTAGACATATTGTGAAGAGACAAAAGTATAAGAGTTCTAAACTTGTTTTTGTGTTCCTCAAGTATGGAAAACAGTTGAAGACCAAAAGGAAACTGTTCGCCTGTTCCTTGAGCAACTGAGGCGACAAGGACAGAGCCAACCATCTCTGTTACTGACGTTGGATTCCAGGGATAATGATGAAGAGCGTGACAGGTCCCTCATTTCTTTTTACAAGGAAAGTCATCAGAAAAGCAGATGGGCAGCACCTTTTCGATGCCGCATTCAAGGTATAGGTTTAAATATAAAATTGAACATTTAAGAATAACTCAACCTTTAAACACTGCACTTTATACCACTGTGTTCTACGAATCCCAGTGACTGTGGTTACTGTGAAGGTTACAGCACGCTTTATTTATGTGGAAACATTTAAATTCATTTAAGAAAAAAACTGAAGAAAATAATTTCTGTGAATTTGCACATTAAAGTTATTATAACATTTTACAATTTTATATGGGATGCTGCAATTGGTTCAGGAGTTACAAGACATATCCTGTCGTCTGCTATCACCAAATTAAAACATGGATATTAAAACATGGATTTAAACTTCATTTTGGTTTGTATATATTTAATACAATATATTTTGTTTTCAGGTATTCAAGTGCAAGAAGATGTCGTGATCTGACATGTCAGATGGGAAAATGTAAAATGTTGTTTGCAATTATTCAGGGAATGCAGCAGAGACCACAATGTTTGAAGGGGAAAAAGACCACCTCATTCCCAGCACATCAGCAGTACTGGTTGAGAGTGAGCTTTTTCTCATGGCTGGAAGGATGATGGGCCACTCAATCATTAATAATGGTCCTACCATGTCCGGGCTCAGCCTTGCCGTGGTAAATTGACAGGAGGGACTAAAGAAACGGCAACATCAAACCTCAGCCTAGAAGACTGTTCTGACATAGACCACAGAGAGACCATTCGTCTGGTAAGTACATCAGGCCATCTACATCATGCATACTGTATCTAGGTTCAGCTCATATGTAGATTATACAGTTTCGTATGTAATTGATGGGAATACTTTTATTACAGCATTTAATTATGAATTGTAATGTATCAAATTATTTGTAGCTACTAAAAGAAGAATGGACTGAAGAAGAAACATTGAGAGTGACCAACTTATGCCTGGACTGGTCGTACACAGTTCCAACAAAGGAGACAAACAGATTGCTGCTGTTTCAACAGTTGCTCTCTCATGCTGTAATATGTCAATTTTTATTCTGTCTATAAACACCAGGGATTAGCAGTTGTATCCACAGTGGGTCTTTCAAACAAAACATAAGCACACATGACCAATTGTTTTAAGGGAGAAAGTTGTGTGTGCCACACTAACCCTGTGTGGATAAGATTGAAGAACTTTGTCTATATACAAACTAGCTGAGCATTCCATGACCATATGGCTATTTTCGTATTACAAGCAGTAATGAAGAATTTTGTTAATTATTGATTTGGTACAAACAACCCAGAAGTGATATACATTTAGGTTATCAATAAATTAGTTTACTGTTCTTTGTTTGAAAATGCAAAACTAAATAACTTTTTTTTAACTACACAGGTCCTTGGTACAGTTCATGCACAAATAAAGCAGCTGAGGAAGGGATTGAAGGAGACTGGTATTTGGCATCTCATCACTTGTAGGCCTGATGTGGTGCCCCTGTTGTTTCCCAGAGAGTCAGATGCTGAACTTACTTTTCAGGTGAGTCAACAGGTAATAAGACACCTGTTGACTAAAATAAGACACCTGGGCTTTAAACATACTTCAGTGGTGCTTATATCAACACAGAGTTGTAAGATATTGAACATATACACATCTCGTACTTTCACCCAGATGGTGCGACAGTGGATTCAGGCCTCAGGCAAGGCAAAATGACAGTGAGGACAGCGACAAGGACATGCAGACAGAGACGTTGACTCTTATTACAGGGTTTTTCAGAACCTTTGTTGAAGAAGGTATTTGTGGAAAAAACATGAGTATTCTAAAGTGAAAATGTTATTCCTGATACACTAAAGTGTTATTTTTCTCAGATGATTTACGGCAGCTCATGAAGTTCTGGACTGGTTGGGAATTGCCATGCCATAGCCTCAGACTGGAAGTAGTGCAACCCAAAGGCCTGAATCATTTACCCAGCTCATCCACCTGCTACGAGCGCTTGCGCCTGCCAAACCACTATACCTCTTACTCAGCTCTAAAGAATGACATGCTGGCATGTCTGAAGTCTGTGGAGAGTGGCTTTGGTCTAGTGTGAATGGATCTGCACCACACTGTTTTGAGTGTTATTTTTGTTCTTGCAGTCTTGAAACACTGTGTAGTTGTGAGTGAAAATTTAACATTTTCCCTTATGATATGCTTTAGTATATCTGTACTTCAGCATTCCTGAGTGATCTTTACCTTACATACACGTAAATCACATTAGTAATGTATAATTTCAGTCACTCTTGTACTTATGGGCAGTAGGCCTGAATCAAGAATGCTTTGGCTACGTAGCTATCCTTGCCTTCCTGGCGCCTCGGGTGTTTTCGAGAAGCCAATGTTCCTAGGATGGCCTCGCTCTTATCCACTCACGGGATGGACCCCTGACGTCCGAGCAGGAGCGCAGGCGTGCGAGGGGGAGAGGCCAGCGTGTGCATGTCAAATCATGTGTGGATTATGTCCTGTTTATCCAATCATATTGCTTTTAGCATTCTGTGATCAACGCATGGTCACCACGTGCACGTGTCATGTACATCGAAAATTATTATAAAACATGAGGATTCGAATAGGGAGATTAGCTCTCTATTGCAGACGCCTTGTGTGTATGTAATTGAGATCTCTGGATTAATCCATACTTGCTTAATAAATTCATTTTACTCTGTTATACCATTTCACCCAACTGCTTCTGACTCTTTTGTGCTCTCCATTTTAAGGGTTTACAGAATTTCAACGACAGTAGTTTAATTAGAGTACCACATTTTGCTGTTCCTTTGGTAGTGGTTAAGGTCTGTTAACCATTAATTTGTTCTTATCTACTTGATGTCCATAGAATTAATGTTGAGGGGAAATGTTATGGCAGGACATTACACCTCTGGGGCGGCCCAAGCTACATCACCTAGCACCTGTTCTTCATGCAGCCCACTGCAGTTTTGTTGCTTTTCCATTTATTATGTTAAAGCCAATTAAAACATTATTTTAGTAAAGAAAAAGACTATGTTGCTTGCTGAATTCTCACTTGTACATGGTCACAGGACTGATTATAGTTTACTTTAATTTATCCCATCTCGCACAAAAATTCGAGATGGGATATTAACATCTCAGGTTAAATGTTTTATTGATCAGCGATTTTAGTAAAATATATTCTCTACAGAGAACACATTTATTTTTGCTTTAATGCAGTTATTACTAAGTTTAAAAAAAGTAAAGTTTTGAACTAAAAGGCAACTTCTCTAACGTGCCTCCAGCAAACTTTCCACATACTGGACTGTGTGGACATGCCATTTGACTCTGAGTTGCTCTATTTGTTGAGGAGTTAGTGGACAATCCAGCTGTGGTAGATTTACACCAGAATCTGAATTGTTAACATAGCCACTGTCCTCCCAGTCTATCTGCGGAATGTTCATCACCTGAAAAAGAAAGAAAGAAAAAAAAAAACAATTAAAGTTTAGTTCTTGTAGAGTAACTGTCATGGTTCTTTTGTCCAACAAAAAACAATCTGTTTGATATTAATTTGATATTTTACTTCAGTGACAATTTGTTGAATTACCTCTGGATTAGCAATGGGACTTTGCAAATTCCCAACTTTCCACAGTTGGTTTGGTGTGAGGTTATGCTCAGTCCTCAAAGCATGGTTGTCCCATCCTTCTCTAAATACCTCAAGGCTTGCTTGTAGACATGGCAAAAAGATGTAGTGGCAACAGAACAAGTGAATAAGGCTGCTGAGGTCCAACAGGCCTTCCTCCTCCAGACTATGCAAGATCTGATAGAAGACGCTGGTGACCCCCATCCAAATATCCTGCCACAACCGCTCTACACTGTATTGAAAGATAAAAAAATATCAACACATTAATTGTAGCTTTCACATATAGTCCGAAACTAATGGACCGTTATGCTGCAATCTTTTTTTTTTTATTGTTGTTAGAGCCTTGAATTGAAATTCCTGCAGTGTCAGATGCCTTTGCTTGACCAATCAGTACTAAGTACCCAAGCTTTGTTGTCATGGTTGCAGTCTAAACATATGAGCAGGAAAATTCAGAAAAACACATGCTTATGAGCATCTCCAATCAAAGTTTAGTCTTGTTTACAGTGCACACAAGGCAAAAAACATGTCATACTCAGTGTAAAGGTTACACTAAAGGAAAGTTTTAATTTAATCTGACTAAAGACCCTTTCACACAGATGCATTTGTTTTTTACTTTTATGTAATTAGAATTAGGTCATTATTTTAAAGCAAGCATAATATCTGAATGATGCTACAAAAGTTTGAGAATCTCAGGGTTAAAGGCTTTATTTTAGAGGCAATTTATGAATGGTCTAGCTTACCGTTGGTTGTGCACACTTTTGCCTGCTATGAAGCTTCCGCTGTCTGGTCCACGCACAGTAAGCATCAGGCGTGCGTTTTTGTGGGAAGTAAGTTTAGTCATGATTTAGAGATTGATTTATAGTGACTGACTTAAAACAGAATTGCTGATTAAATGTAAATAAAATTGAGATGATGGCAAATGTTTTGCTCACCTTGCGTGAAAAGCCATCAATACCAGCAAAAATGACTATATTATACCTGTTTGGGGGTGGGGGGGGACAATTAATGGTAGCCACACAGTAAACTGGAAACAAGAAAACCATAAATAAAATACTATGTACTTGGAACACGTTCAATTATGCAGTGTCTCATACACATACTGACTATTTACCTGATGAGCTTATGGTTTGTGTCTATGTGTACTAGATATTTGGGGCAGGGTACAGAATATGTTCACCTGATGATGCATCCTAATTGTGTCATTCTCCACAGAATTCCTAGACTGTCCACACGATGCTTTGACATGATCCCATTATACTCGGTGTCCCTGTGCTTCCAGAGTCCCCTTTACTAATCTATATCCAGCATGTGGCATTGTTTCTTTGATCCGTGACACATGTTCATCTAGTTCAGCATCTGTGTAAGTACTGTACATTCCCCTGATGGAAAGGTTGTTTTCAGCCATTCTTCTGAACAGAGTAGCACGAGACACTCCCAACAGTCTTGCAATAGTAGTCACAGGCAGCCCAATGTCGAGGAGATGAGCAAGGTGTTCAGTAGGTATTATTATCTGGGGCTGCCCAGTCTTGTTTCTTTTTTCAACTTGAACCACAGGATGCAGGTCTTGGTTGTCTCTATAGCTCTGAATTGCTCTTAGCTTTTGTTGAACATCCTGGGATACTTGAACACTCTGTGACACAGCATCAAGAAAAACTATTTCTTGCCTACATACAAACTCTAGATAATCAACATCAAGTGTTGTTTGCTTTAATGCATGTGCCCCACGGTCATGTAATCTCTGCAGGATGTGTTGTTTTAACAGTTCCTAGAAATGGAGCAACAACAAAAGCACAACAATTAATTTATACATGACAGAAATACAATTAACAGAAAGAGAGAAAACATTTGCAAATATGATTTAACTGGAATATAACTTTTACTTGGTTACCAGCTTATGAGATGTGTTGTAGTCTGTTACTGGCTTAGTCATATTGCTTGACCAACTCAGTCAAATTAATCATGATGGTTATCATGAAACCAATTAACCATCAAACATACACCAGGCTGGTCAATTAATCAATAAAGTTTTATTCAATCAGGTCAACTAAACCATCTTAACCAGTTTTAGCTGGCCATGCTGTATTTTCAGCAGACAGTGTCACTATTTGTTCCTAGTTGGACAGATCACTGCATAACAAATTTTATTAAAAGTATTGCTTCCTGAAAAGTTTTAGGTGATTGTAACAGGTACCTATAGGGTATGCACAAATATAGTTTTTGTTTTACTGCATCACATAGGAACTCTAAGAAATAGACATTTATATGTTTACCTATGTATTCACATTTACGCATTACGCATGAGCCATTAAGTTCAACAGAATTAAAAATGTTTTGCTCCTGATTTTCTTTTGTATTCAATGTCTGGTGCATCACGTTGCAGTGTCCAACAGTAGGCAGCAGGCATTGATGGATTCCAGTTGCCCTGTTATCGTTTCTCCATTGTAGCAATGTCCTGGTGAAACCGCTCACCGTGTTCGTCACTGACAGCACCAAGATTCACGGGGAAGAAGTCCAAGTGTGAGTGAAGGAAATGAATCTTGAGTGACATGTTGCACTTCATTTTCTGGTACATGCGGAGAAGTTTGTCTACGACTTCAACGTAGTTTGGCAACGTACTTCATACCTGGTGACAGCAGACACCATCCTTGCAGCCTGGAACCCAGTAACTCGGCTTTTGCTTTTGACAGACCCAAATCTCTGACCAAATCGTTCAATTCTGACTGTTATCAGATGTGTATCACCTGGGGCCTCATGTACAAAGACTTGCGTGGATTTCTTACTGAAACTTGGCGTACGGACAAATCCAGAAAATGGCGTACGCAAAAAAAAAATCTGGATGTATCAAACC
Source organism: Brachyhypopomus occidentalis (assembly GCA_020368025.1). Taxonomy (NCBI): domain Eukaryota; kingdom Metazoa; phylum Chordata; class Actinopteri; order Gymnotiformes; family Hypopomidae; genus Brachyhypopomus; species Brachyhypopomus occidentalis. The sequence continues at coordinate 144,616 of JAGXOD010000132.1, forward strand.
ATGCTTACGCCGTAATCCACGCACGTTTCTTTTGTACATCCCAATCAACATGGAATTTAGCACACAGAGACACGCCCCCTATAAATATGCAAATGAATTTAAATATGTCCTGTACCAGAGGAGTTTACTCTCTGATCGATCACAAAGCATGTCAAAATGGGGAAAGAAGAGAAACTTCATCGAATGTGAAGTGGAGACGCTCCTAAATGAAGTAGAGTAGATGTTTGTTTGGAACGCTGTGGATTGCTGTGGGGGTCATCAGCCACGTCTTGAGCGCATAGCCGCTGTCTCCTAAGTAATTTAACAATTACCCATGTTTTAAATTAATTATTCTAAGATGGCAATGTCAAATGCTTTAAATTTGTTGCTTATCAAGAAGCCACCCATCACACACTCTGCCAGTTTGTAATCTTATCCCAACCATGCTGTTTGTAAGGATGTACGAATCATGGGTTCCGGTAAACCCCATCCAAAACAGCTGGCATGGCACAGCTCAAAGATGACTGGGATATCCCCGACCGGTCTGCCAGTTCTCTTTGAAACGAGCCAGTTGCCAGGAAGCCGAGCGTCGTCAGCACCTGTAAAGGAACTGGCAATGCGCGACTCCTCGCGTTTCTCTCTCCAAAACTGGACCCAACTCAGCACAGAGTTCCAAGAGGACAGCTCTTGGAAATCTGAAACGGCTTGTAAGCCAGTCATCATCATGGGCCAAAAAATCATAATGGTCACTGAAAATGCGCTCTCGGCGACTTCGGCCATTAGCAATATCCTCCAGTAATGCTAACGCTGCCATCTCCCAAGAACTCAAGCGCAACATTTCATGCATGTTTATATAATCTAGGCTAAGTGGAAACACGTTGAATGATTATTACAGTAAGGCAATGAAATTGTTTGATTAATTTACTGTTTAATTGTCTAATTTACTTAATTTTACCCAATAAGGGCTTACTACAATGTGTGCGTAAAGGATATCTTAATAGTTGCAATGTTTTTGTACGTACGCACTTTTAGTACATGAGGCCCCTGATGAGCAAGGTTCAAAATCTGGGTCAATGTCACTGTCAGTACCCAGCACTGGAGTTTCTTCATGTGGTTCGTCTAAGGTTTCGGAATTGAGAGACTGTCGTCGTGTGGCACAGGTCTCATTGCTGAAGGCAGATTAGGATATTCAATTGACTTCTTGTTTTTGGCAGAGAAACCAGATACATTAGTCAAACAAAAATAACAGTCCGTCACATGGTCTTTTTGTTCTCGCCAGATCATTGGAACAGCAAACGGCATACTCTTGCGCGTCCCTCTGAGCCAGGCTCTTGACAGCGCATGTTGAGCAGCAAATATGAGGCGCCCATTCCTTGTTTTGGTCACCAATTTTGCAGCTGAAATACAGATAAGCTTTCTTCACAAGAGCAATTATAGAACATCTCTGAGACACAAGTGTATATTCGCCACAGATATAGCAGAATGTATCGCAGCTGTTACGACATTGACGAGACATATCGCCAGACAGCAAAATGACTATGGCATTAAATTTACTTACCGTTATATTGATACAGACACTGTACTTTACTAGAATGACGCACACATACACACTAGCTTTCTGTATTAACCAAATGAGCAGGATCGGTTTTTGCAAGCCACCTTTATAGCATGCTGAGAAAGGCCAAGCTCGTTCTGACTTGCCCAGGCATGCCCAAGATGTAATATTTCCACAGAAAAGCTTCCAACCTGGTCTGATACATGCCTGGACATGCGCAAGCTGCACAAACTGTTGCTGATGAGTCACTTACTGGAGTGAGATATTATTGTGATAATTATGAAAAAACTGAAGATTTCTCTTAAACAGTACGCGATATGTAAATTTTGATGTGATATTCGTGATCAGCACCCAAAAATCTATAAGAAACACCTAACAGTGTTCAAGAAGCAAAAACTTTGTTGTGCAGTGAGAGGATTTAAAACATACACCAGTACACCAGCTCTTTTCCCTTTGGGCAGGTTTGACTTTTGGTTTAGTTTCCTAGATAAATTGAGAACCCCTACATTGTGGAACTCTCCACTGATCTACAATCAGAAATCTATTATGTTTAATTAGTTAACCATCTAGTTACAGTAACTAACCTAGCTAAGTCACTTTGGTTAATTAACAGAAACTATGCTGCTAACGTAGCTATTTTCTTCCTTTACCAAACACTCAGCAATTTAAAATGTAACTAGCTAGCTGCGAATTAGAAAAAAAAATAGCTACATGTATGGACTCTTTCTGTTAATTAGCCTATGGTCCTAACTCACAACAATCAATTTACATCATGAATCTGTCAAATTTGCATGAAAACCAATGTAGAGTTTTCTAACTTACCCATCCGTCTTGCTGGTCCATTATGGCGACATTCAATCCAATTACTCGCTTCTACATGGTCGGTCTTACACCAAATCAAGAGCGCCCCTTGCGGCGGCTTGTTCGCTTTGTGGCATGAGCGCCCAACTGCCTAATGTAAAAAACGTACTACGCCACCCCTTGGTTTACTCCAAGAGCAAAGAGGAGCTCTGAATGAGTACACGCACAGGTTGTTTCTTTAGAGAAGGTACAAGTTTTTTATTAACCTTTGGTCACTATTAAAACTTGGCTGACTAAAAAAACAATTCTCTTTAATAAGTATGATAGCCAAGGAATACCACAACTTTATAAAAAGAATATAAATGTAGCCAAGGCCTCCAAAGACCTAGACTGAGCTCTGGGGGTGGAGTATACTTAGCTACTAATATTTCACACTAGGGAAAAGTCCAGTGCCCAGACTAAAAAAAAAAAGAAGAAAGACATAAGATTAATACTGGTAATAATGTCACTACAAACACACCCGTAGGTAGACACTTCACACCTCAAATCACTGCAAAAGCAACCTCCCAACAACTCCCAAGCCTTTGTGAATGGAGTGGTGCATTTGTGTGTGGATCGGGTGCAGAAATGCGAAAGGAAAGTCTCAAAACCCAAAATACGCGAGAGGAAATGAATAAAAAAACAACGTGATCCACAAATGCAGATGCACCATTTTATAAATGAATTCAAATTTTGAGACTTAAGCTTTTAAAAAATATGCAAGTAAATGTAAATGAAATGCATTCAGTTTCACATACAAATTATGATGTATATATAAAAACTAGAAATGAGTGTTTATGAGTTGAACAGTGTTTGTGCAAATTTCAGGTTGTGAGACACAAAATGAAATGTATTTATGATACATGTGCAATTTGTGGATTATCATTTACACATTTGTAAGGACTTTTGAGACTACTCTCTCCATACACTATAACCCCGTAAATTATTGGGAGTACTCTGTTCTTGCTGCGTCAGTTTATCGTGGTCGGTCGTTCTGTGAATCTGAGTGGGCAGGCATGACGCAAAGGCAGGATTTTAATAATTTCATTAAATGACCAAACAGAATACAAAACACGGGGAGAGAACTAGACACAGGGAAACACCAAGGACCGGGAAACACACCAACGCCAACACAACAGTCGCGACGGGAAACAAAGTAACTAATTTAAACTAACTAACCGATTGGTGAGAGACATTAAACTCAGCGAACATAAAGCGAATGGGGAACAGACATACGAACTAGGTCATTAAACATAACGAGAATCGACTAGAAGACAAAGGTGAACCAACGAAGAGTAACTGAACATAACAATAAGAGAAACACGGCCAACTGGAAACACTAGATGAATGAGGGAAAACAGGCTGTACAAGAACACGGGGAATCAAGGAGCAAAAGCATTGATTACACGGCATGAAATACGAAATAAAGCTAACCAGAAGGAGAGAGCGAAAATCAAGAAAGGCAACGTGAAGGACTTACAAACTAGTGATGTGTCGGTCACGAACGAACTGGTTCAAAGAGCCGGGTCTTTTAAGTGAACGACAAGAGCTGGTTCCCCTCTAAAACCGAGCCATTTTTTTCTAAGGTGTGTCATTCAACAAATCAGAGAACAACAACAAGCAGAGGAACCAATCATCGAAGGGTTATACCACCAAGCAAGGAGGGGAGGGGTGGATGGGGTGTGCACAGTGCTGGCACATGGCAAACTGGAGAGTGAAAAGGTAGAGCGGAAAGGAGAAAAATGACAGAAAGGAAAGCAAGCAGTATTTGGCTGCACTTTAAAAGCCATGATAACGCAACCGCAGAATATCTTATTTGCAAGAACAAAATATATTTTCGAGCAGGATCCACTAATAATCTTCATAGACATTTGAGAACGATACACCCCTCAGTTCAGCTGGAAGAAAGGCGAGCTAGCATGCCTTTTTCTGCTACTGCCTCTTCAACACCCGGGCCCTGGCCCGGTGCCAAAGCTGCTGCTCCTCCAGCACCTGCACCATCAGGTACACGTCAACGAACAGCAACACAGAGTTCTATGAACCACTTTGTGACAAATACATTGACACCAGCAAGACAGAACAAAATTGATGAAAAGTTGGCCATAATGGTAGCACGATGATACAATGTGTGATCATGTGAGTGTGAGTGCAATCAGTGAGTTATTACAAGGCAAGCATGGAAACAATTGGCCACAGAAACACTATTTTTGAGCTTTTTTGCACTGTTTTGTGCATATAGTCATGTAAAATGTAGGTAACATTGTTCTTTACCACTGTAAATAAGTGGCAAAACAAAGCCGTTTGGGAGCCGAAAGAGCCGACTCTTTATGAAGAGCTGAGCCAAAAACAGCAGACGTGTTCGAAATAGCCTACTACATACTACTGGCGTACTGCTTGGGCCCCAAATCAGTATGCCGTATGATTTGGGGATTAGGGATTTGCCGTACTAATGCACATTGTATTAATTACATGTGTTTGCATCTGTTCATTGTTGCTGTAGCAGCAACAAAATGAGGAAATTCAAATATAAAACTGATTTCAAGAATTTTGTCATCTGCACATAACACACTGTGCAATGGAATTCTTACTTTGCTAGACCTCTAACAAACATGCTATCAAGGCAGAGACTACATACATACAATACATTGTACGATATACAATACGATACAAACAAATATAAAAACTATAAACGAGACTAAACTGCCGCAGTACTGGCAACAGGCATTGTTAAAGTGCACTGTGCAGTATTGCAAACAGAAGTATGACAGTAAATTAAATAATGAGGTAGAATGAGTGCATGTATATTGATTAAAGTGCGGCAGTGTCTGTGTGTGGGCCAGGGAATGTTGGGTGAAGTGTTGAGAGACATGGGAGAAGGCAGTGTGGTGAATGAGTCGTTCCTGATGGCTTGTGGGTAAAAGATGTTTATGAAGCTGGTCATCCTGGACTTCACACTCCTATAACATCTCCCTGATGGCAGGAGTGTGTAGAAGTTGTTTGGGGGGTTTGTATTGTTCCTGATGATGATGAGTGACGTCCTGATGGTCTTGGTGTAGTAAATGTCCTGTAGTGAGGATAAGGCTGCTCCTTCGATGGACTGTGTGTTTTGATCACATGCTGGAGGGCATTGTCCTGAACAATGGAGTTACCGTACCTGATTGTGTGTGATGGATAAGTTGTAGAAGTTGCAGAGGATCTTGGCAGGCATGCCAAATAAGCCTTCTTAGGAAGTACAGTCTCTGCTGGGACTTCTTGATGAGCTGTTGTGTGTTGTAGAACTCTCTACTTCTGTCTCGCCTATTTGAGCAGTTCCTCCCTCCTACATAGGTCAACAATCATTTCCTTGGTTTGTCATTGTTGAGAGACAGATTGTTGTCCTGTCACCAGGCCACCAGATTAGCAACCTCCTTTCTGTAAGCAGTCTCGTCCTCACCAGCAGCCAGTTACAGGGGGATGGAGTCAGACCAAGGGTGAGGAGCTTGTCAGAGAGCTTGTATGGGATGTATCAGTAATTAATGCTGAACTGTAGTCAGTAAATAGCGTTCTGACATAAGTGTTCTTGCCCTCCAGGTGTGTAAGGGTAGTGTGAATGGCTGTGCTGACAGCGTTGTCAGTGGAGTGATTTCGATGGTATGCAAACTGCATGGGGTCCAAAGTGTCTGAAATGTTCTTTTGAATGTGTGTCATGACAAACATTCTTGGATATAATCTCTTGAAACTTTAGTACCCCATGTTCTCACAAGGATTTAAACTGCTTTTTCATATTTGTTTAAAATACCTTTTTAAAGTTGGTCAATTTTAATAGAAAATATAAATTGACAGCTTGTATTTTAAATCAAGAGAACCTTAGTAAACTTCATTAAATGTTAGCTTTGATATTTACTGTTTTTGATTTTAGGCCAGGAGATGGTATTTCTTACACCAAGTGTGTTTGTGCTGGTGGTGCTATAGGGACTCGGTTAGACTGGACCTGTTTTTTTTTACATTCTTCACTTATGTAGGTTGCTCTGGACAGGTCCATCTGCCAAATGCTGCAAATTCACATGCCAGAACGCCTCTCTGTCCCTAAATATTCAGCACACTGGATACCCAGTGGATACCCATGGCACCCAGACACAACTTCAAGTACTTAGATAATTACATAAGAAGCATAGAAACAGTCAAATACTTCAAAAACAGTGAAAATGGTAAAATGCTCACACTAGTAAAAGCATATGGAATATGATTTTGTATTTTCACAAAGAAAGCCAATATAGTTTTATGTTCCTGATTAGTTTTTTGTCTGTTTTAATACATGTGTAATTTAAACATTATAAGAAATAATGCATGTCAATATTTATCCATTACATTAATTTTTATTAGGTCACAACATATTACAATGGCAATATTCTATTTGTTTAATGTTGCACTGAATTATTTATAACAGGCTACTTTCTGTGTTCTGTATTTAATTTCACATTCCACTGGAACTCTATCTATGATATTTTGAGTATCATTCAACTGTCATTTGGTGTTACTGGATTTATCAAAATGTCATCCATATTTTTCAAAAGCAGTGTTACATTGCCTTTTTTCAATTTTGATAAGCCTAACATTTAACATGAAAGAACAATTACAAATTATAGATTTATAATCATAATCATAAATATAAGAAGGCAGTGTTCCTTTCCCACATCTATGGATAAGAGCATCATTAAAGGGGACCTACTTTGCTTTTCAGTTTTTAAATATTATTTTGGGGGTCTACAAGAATAGATTTACATGCTTCAGGGCTCCAAGAACACATTGTTTTTCTCATAGTGTACATCTCTAGTCACCTTCTGTTTGAAACACTCTGATAGAGCTGTGATGTCTTTAATCCCTCTTCATGATGAGTCCAGTCTCTCAATAGGTCTCCATTAGTAAAACTTAATTTAACAAAATATTTTGGATGTTACTTTCATTCCAGATTTACAGGAGCAATAATCTTTTATGCTACAATTTAGGAGTAGAGGTGATGATACAGACCTCTTTAATCCTATAAGCTGGGTGGGTGGCAGCAACAGTGCCAGCCTGGGCATTAATGAGAGCTCATAAATCAACACAGTATTAGATTTTAGGAGCACTACAAATATCCACAAGCAGTAGTGGTGTCAGAATGGAAGGCACTAATGGACCCTGAAGGCACTATATTTGCCATCAGGGCTGGGGTACTGATCCCTAATCCTCCATAAACAGCAACTAGGTATTACAGGAACAGCATCCATAGGTGTTTTTTCACCAAATCGCCACTTAATGTAATGTCCATAAGCCTCGTGGCGCAGTTGGTTGTTCTCATGCTGCTCTGCAAGAGGCATCTCATAGAGCAGAGCAGTCTCTAAGGTTGAACGACTGAGCACTAAAAGGTGAAATAGGGAGCAGGTGGTAATACAGGGCCCTTTACTCAGTCGACAACATACTTGCTCATGCAAGCTGGTTGAGTGGTGGCAACATCCACAATGACACCATTCAAGGATTCCAGACCAGGTCATCTCATGCAAAGATGTACCAGTGCCTACATCAATGTGCTCTGTAGTTAGACCTCCATCTGCTTTCAGTTCACTGCACTGGAAAGTCTGTATAGGTGGGTTGATGTTCTGCTCACAATGCTGGATGGACATCAAAAGTCTTTTGCCAGTCAGGTTATTCTAATATAGAAGATGGAGACAGACAACATGGCTTATCATGATTGGTGTTTTAGGTCTCTGCTGTTCCTAATTATTACATTTTGATAAGAACTCTGCCTAGAAAACAACACCCATGTATGCTAGTATTCAGAACAATTGATACTACACAATCACACTGCCATTTTCATTTCTTTTTAGTTAATTTCACAGATATGGCTAGCTTGAGTCTTAGTAAGCTAACTATCTCAGACTTTTAAATAGTTCCTTGTGCACTGGTCTAAGAAATGGTTAATGAAACTCTGGCAATATAATTTAAATCGAGTCATGCAAAATGCCACAATAATTTTACCTTGATGAGAAAAATTATGTACAACCACACCAATAATTTAAACCAGTCTATGAATGAATTTAGAATTCAGTATAGTTGCTCCAAGCCATGCCAGCTCCAAGCCCCCCTGGTCGGAGTCCTGGACTGCCTGGGCCACCAGCAAACGAAAACCACTGGAAGGTCAAGGAGAGGAGCCCTTCTCTACCTAAACCCTCCTCAGATGTACAGATGTAATGCAGATTCATTATGCAGGTTTCAGATTTTCAGATTATAACAAACACCTCCGTTACAATAATGCCTCTAAAAGTTAGTTAAATACCACCAAGAAAATTCACAAATGGAAAACAGACACAAGGATTAATGGCTTTTTGCAAGTGAGAATCAAGGAAACAAGTTTATGTAAAGTACCCTTCTAGATGCTCTTCTTTTTATTTTTGTGTTTGACATTTCCCAACGGCATAGTGAAATCTTAATTAATTATTACATATTTTTTTAGTGTGGTACTTCAAAAATATATTGTGGTTATTACATATTGGCTGCCTTTGAAATGATTTGAAAATGCAAATTGTTGTGGTGGCATAAAATTATAGATCTGTTGATTTTTACAAATTGTGTGCTGAAAAAAAAGTGCTGAAAAGTGATGATAAAAAGTTTAAACTGACAGTATTATGGTAAAATATCCAATTTCAACATGTTTTGTACCTGCGGTAAGGATTAGCATGCAGGATGTGAATGGAGTTTGGGGAAATGGGAGGAAATTACAATAAGTCATTCAGGCAAATGTGGGAACTTGTAAAGAGCCAAATCTGGACCGGATCTTGCGCTTAAAGTGTATTTCCAGTACAAACTCTGAACAATCTTGGCTATGGTAAGGTAGATATGGCTTTTCAGGCTAGGGCCAAATCAGATAGGCCATATGTCTGCTGCATGACTCAGCTGAATCTGAGTATTTGCCAGAGTCTGCCTAGAATTATTGGTCCATGCTGCGGCCTTACATCACAACCAAGACTATACCTACTGGGCCAGCATCAGGCCCAGGTACATGTGATTTGGGCTGTGTGTGTCTAGATACAATTTTGTTACCTGGGTAACGGTATATTCATATTGTATTGTATTACTGCTATGTGTCTATGAAGGTCTGACAAAGGTCTGAAATACTGTATGTGCCTCACCTTCCACTGGTGCAGTAAAACTGGCTTGGTTTCCTGTAGACTTTTCTTTTGTGACTTTTTCACAACCCTTAGCTGTTCCTCATCCACAAAAGATATGCACAGAAGGCACTGCAATAAACAATGAATTGAAATAGTGTACAATAGGAATACATTTATCTTTCAGTTTTATCAGTTTTATGATTTGGGGATGTATAAACAATTATAAATCATATATATTGGTTATGAACTGGGAGACACCAGGTGTAAAGGTATGTGTAAGTATGACTGTTTATGTGTTACCTCTTGTTGATCAAATACTGACTCAAACTTCTTTTCTGAGTGGTTCTGGTTGGCTTCTTTTGAGTAGAATTTTGTCCCAATAAGCCAGTCAATGAAGACACTGGTCTAACAGGTACACGGTACCATTTCATTATTTTATAATATGCTCAACTATATAATAAATATTAGTCAAAAAATTAATGAAAACAAACCAGGGCATAATACGAGAGTGTTGACCCAATGTAGATTATTAGCTGAATGATGCTGAATTTACCAGCCTGGTAAAAAAAAAAGAGCAAAAAGGATTTTTTTAATAGAAAACACTTTATCCAAACCAAAATACTTATCATTATGTTGCTATTATTCTTACCTTGCCAAATACCATGACATCAAATCTAATGCCATATACTTTAAACAACGTCCTCTGTTCAACACCATTCATGGTAGAGTATCTTGCAAACCTGTAATATAGTATGAAGTCCAATGTACAAATGAAAATAAAATATCTTCTTAAGATTAATAGTAAAATTCTGTACATTGGAAGTGTCTTCCGTATTTTTCATTACCTGAAGCTCAGCCCTGGATACAAAGTTTGGTTATTCTCCTTCTCATCCAGACGACGAAATGAGTATTTGGGCAGGCAGCTATGGAAGAACCTGTTCAAGTCGCAGTCCCAGTTGATCTGGATCCCAATTACACCACCCTACAAGAAGTGGATAACTACTAGCATGGAAGAAAATTTAATATAACCGAAGTGCTGAAAAAATGTCAGTCAGAAAAGAAAGTCTTCTGAAAGATTCTAACCTCCACAGCCATATCAGAAAAATTCTCTTTGGCTTCATGCACAATGTCTCCCAGACGGAATACAGGACAATATGGCTTGGTGAAGCGATGGTAAATGCAACCTTTCAGGTCACTGTCCTTCATTTTAGGTAGTATGTTTCTCCTAGAAAACACATCTTTGTTGCAGATGAATTTTATACAATATTATTTTTCCTTTCTCTAAAGTCAAGCATAAACATTTTAACATACATGCATGCCCAACAGTGCAAAATATACGAGTAGTGTTTATGATTGACTTTCTACCTTATGTAATTAAAGGCTGGGAACCTGATATTATTTTTTATTAGCACAGTGAAGTTTTCTGCAGATGTTAAGAGGGCAGGCCTGTGTACATAGAAACAGGTTAGCATTATTTTTGGAAGACTAATATCCAGAACAAGTACATATTCCACCAACACAATACTTCATGTAGACCCACATGACTGACTCAGTGTATAAAATGTCAAAGTTCCTCTTAAAGGTTCTTGAAAACAACCTTTTTGCTACCACTGCAACACCAATAAAACCACTGATGCTTACACTTGTGAACATTAAAAATCTGCTGTGGACCTAAATTACCTATTCTTTATTATGCATAGATATGATTCTATGGATTATAAACCTCTAAACTGCAGACATTATTTTTTTATTACTTCACCTCGGAGGTCTCCGTTGGCTCTCAACAGGGCACCAAGCTGCTATTTCACATGTCTTTCTCAGGATGTCATACTTCACACATGACCCTGTCCGAACCCCTGATTCACACACAAATAAAGGTACAAATAATTTAGGATGTAAATAAACTAGGCAAACATGGTAACAGACATGATAGTACCATGGCTTTGCTGGTCTGAGAAGCCTTTCTCACAGTCCATATCATATTGGCATAGACCCCAAGGTGGAACCTGTAATCATAAAGAAACAAGTCCATTTAAAATGATAAAATTACCAATATTAAGAATAAGTGAACTCCTATAACTCCTATCGTCTATACATACCTCTGGGCATTTAGCTTGTTTTTGGTTCTTTGTGACAATAACATTTGTTGCCACAAAAAATGAATTTTTTCCCTGAAAAACAAACAGAGTCCTCCAAAACACATAACTATCAACAAAATATATGTATTGTACAAATACTGAAATACAATGTAAACTGTCAGTACTACCTGAGAGGGTCCGCTGTAGTCTACTACATCCCACACTTCACCAATGTCAGGGATATCTGTAAGTGCCACTCCTTTGACCTTTGTTGTTACAGAACTCATAATCATGTCATACTCTTGATATTCCTTATTCCATAGCATCATGAAACTGTTAAAAATAAGTTTTATTATTATTATTATTAAATTATTATGCTTTCATGTGAAAAATACGTCATCTACTCACGATAATCCCCGATGCCTAAAACATCACTGCCAACGAGTACGATTTTGACTTCTTGATTTATTAATATTATAAATATTTTTTTGTTAATACGGTAAATACGAGCGCATCCCACTCACCAAATAAACATCAGGATAATTCCATTTAAAGTCCATTTCAACGTTCCGAGTTTTACGCTCTGGATTCTCACAAGTTTATTTGTCTCATATTCGCACAGATTCAGCAATCTGCAAGTCATTTTTACGAAATGGCGAAAAAGTCACTAGAAGTGCTGCCCAGGCCCACCCCCTCTTCCTGCAAAAATAAAGTCACATGGCCATTCGCAGTCACAAGGCTTTTTTGAGACGAACTGGGTCAGATCAGTGAAATGAGGAAAGTATAATGATTTCAGCATAGTCTCTATATACGATATACCGGACAACAACGGGTGAAAAATGAAGCCACTATATATTTTACGTCTTCTAGTTGCTGTCTGCAATACAAGTATTGATCTCGTTCATTCTTATGATACTGCTCAGACACATTTTCATTTCTAATGACAAAATATATATTTTTGAGGGGGAATAGTGTTCTATAAATTCTATAAACTCTCCTAACTCCGAATATTTTTCTTTGAACGACGGAAGAGTTTAATAGAAGTAATGTGACGATGCAGTGATGTAGCGATGAGATGAGACTGACTGTTTCTGATGCTGGCGTCAAACGCGAAGACAGGTATGGAAGCTTATCACTACCAAAATGAACATGATAATGTAATACGCAAAATAACTATGTAATTCTATGTTTGAATTTAAACGTTCTACTTATACTTATACTATTTGGATGCTTAAGTGTATTCGTGTATTTCCTTATTTGAATGAACATGTTTCAAGTGATCATGTCACAACTGTGTCAAAATTATGAAAATGTCATATGCACTTGCACTCAATGACTGCGTTTCAAATGTAATATCCAAACTCACCACCACGCTAGAAAGATGCCAAAACTCAAATGTTAAAGGGGAAGCAGTGCCTCTCCGGTCCGTGTCACGTTATCAGTTCGTTTTTCAGACTTGTCGAAGCAAAATTGAAAAGTGGTGAGATTCTTTCAAGAAAGATCCTAATACAAATTATAAAACTAGAGTTGTTTTTGCTCATTCCAAATGTGTCAAATGGCCCATATCTCCTAAAGTTAAAGAGACTCCTTTCAAAATAAAAAATAAGATATATCCTATAGCCATGTTTCTTGAATGAAGATTTAAATTCGATGCTGATTCATGTGCCTTTTGTAAGTCAGAAGATAAATGGCTGAAGTATTTGTTTTTTACATGTCAATTTACATTTACATGTAAGGCATTTAGCAGACTTACAAAGTGCACACTAGGGGGCTGTGGTACCCAGGGGAGCAGTTGGGGTTAAGTGTCTTGCGCAAGGGCACTTCAGTCATGGCCTAGGGTCTGGGAAATAAACCAACAACCCTCCAGTCACAACTGGTACCCTAACCACCAGACTATGACTGTAAATATTCACAAAGTTTTTGGATGGATGCCATTTTATTTTATGCGGAAAACTTATATACAGATTTCTCTGATGCCATAAATGTAGTCGTACATTTAGCAAAATACCACATTCACTGCCTCTGATTTATGAATAAATTTAAATGATATTATTCTTCATTAAGTAGATTAAAATACTGGAAAATATCTAGAATTTGCTCCTCTGTACTCTGTATGTATGTATGGTCCGTGTAACATTTATCAGTTTGATTTTCAGACTTCAAGTTCTTGATTTTCCATGTTTGCATTCTGTAACATAAAGTGGAATGACTGTATCATCAGAGACTGGGGTGGGGGTGAACACCACATCTGCATGTGATTGGTCGGTGAGGTCGCACGCCATTGCTGGTCGGCCATACTGAGAGGTAATATGAAGTCATGAATAGTTAGTCCTCTACTTACGAACGTTCGAGTTATGAATTTCGGTACATACAATCAAACTCAAGTTCAAAAGTAGTTTGTAAGGGATAGCACGTAAGGATAGCAGGAGGGAGCATGGGTATGCACGTCTTAAACAATAGCATCTCTCTCACTCTACCCATGCGGTCTGATCTTATTATTGTGACTATTATAATTATTTTACCTATACTGTAATTATAAACTATTATTTTACTATTTGTATTATTATATTATTATTTATATTATCTACGTTTATTTATAAACTTTATTTCATGTGCTTGAAGGCTGTTTCCTTAAAGTACTTCAGAAATTCCAAGATACTACAGATGTGTCACGGTGAGACGGCTGGGACGCCACCAGAGGGTGCGCGCCCAGCGTGGTTCCCATGACAACACACACACGCCTGCTACTCACAAGCCCCTCCGACACACGGCACTCCCCTTATCCAATTCACCTCAGTATTGACACCTGTATTTAATTTAAGCACGTAGATTTAAGCCCACAGGATCTGCAGTCCAGTGCTGCACATTGAAGCTCCTGCAAGGACCTGCAGTGTCTACGCCTGCATCCACGTCACTGAACTGTTCCTGAGGACCGTGCTTGCGAGTATCTTGAACTACGACGTCTCTGCTTATTTATGCAGATGCTCAGATGCTGCTCAGATGGGGAAAAGAACATCTGAGCAGACGCCCTCTCACGCTCGTTCCCTGGCAGCACGGAATCAACTGGCCAGGAGCCGGTTCTGCCCACCGAATGCTTCGTTAACGCCGTCGAATGGAGAATCGACAGGGCCATCGAGGCGGCGAATCCACACCCAGGGTGCCCCCCGTATCGCAGGTACGTCCCTCCTGAGCAGCGTATTGCTCTAATTAGTTGGGCTCATTCGTCCCTAGGTACGGGACACCCTGGATTCACGAGAACATCACAGCTCCTGGGGGCGTGATATTGGTGGCCAGGGATGCACCGCGACATTTTACACCACGTCGGGTCCTGCCCTGTGTGCGCTAGGAGCAAGATGCCACGCACTCCCCCCGCAGGAAAGCTGCTACCAATGCCAATCCCCAGACATCCGTGGACGCATATTGCTATGGATTTCATGAAGGACCTACCTGTATTGGAGGGTCAGAACACCATAATGATGGTGGTCGATAGGTTCCCCAAAATGGTGTGGTTTATACCCCTGTCCAACCTGCCATCAGCCTAGGAGACTGCGGACCTCCTGTTCAGACACGTCTTCAGGCAGTTTGGTCTGCCTGAGGACATTGTGTCTGACAGGGGTCTGCAGTTCACGTCGCGGGTCTGGAGAGAGTTCATTAAACATCACTGTCAGATTAAACATCACTGTCAGCCTAACCTCCAGCTACCACCCCCAGGCCAACGGACAGGTAGAAAGGATAAATCAAGAGCTGGGGCGCTTTCTTTGAGCGTACTGCAGTGAACACCCGGAGACGTGGTGCTCCCTGCTTGCATGGGCGGGATATGCCCAGAACTCACTCACGCAGTCCAGCACGGGAAAAACCCCGTTTGAGTGCGTGTATGGCCATCAGCCCCCTCTGTATCCCTGGAACGCGGCATCCTCCGATCAGCCAGCAGCAGAGAACTGGTGCAAACTAAGTGAAAAGGTATGGGAGGAGACACATCAGCGAATGAAAAAAGCGGTTGAATGATTCAAACAGAAGGCTGACCGTCGAAGATCCAAGGCGCCCTCCTAACGCGTCAGGGACCGGGTTTGGGTATCCACCGAAGATGGACGGCTGGGCTCCCGAGGGAAGCTGGGTGACAGGTACGTAGGGCCATATGTTATTACTCGCCGCATTAATGCCGTAACATACCTGGTCAGTCTTCCTGGCAACCGCCGGGTCTCCAGGTCATTCCACGCGTAGGCTCTGAAGCCTCATCGGGAAGGGCCCTTGGGAGTTTCGGGATCTACGCCGCTGCCCCCTCCGCGACAGTTGCCAGATGGTCCGGCGTATCCAGTGCTGCACATTGAAGCGTCTGCAAGGAACTGCAGTGTCTTCGCCTGCATCCCCTTCACTGAACTGTTCTTGAGGACCGTGCTTGCGAGTATCTTGAACTACGACGTCTCTGCTTATTTTATGCCCCTTTTGCTTTTTGAGTCTTTTAGTTTGCATTATGGATAATAAAGATTTCAGTTCTTGGTATCTGAAGGATTTTACTATGAATTCTTTGGTTTTGGCAGCAACCATTTTTGAATGACATCAACACAGACAACTTGGTGAAAATAAATGATACATTTATTTACAACCAACTATTCTAAAACAAACCGCATCAACAGGGATCAGTATATTTACAGTGAAGACTCGTCATCTAGTGTGTGTGAATGTGTAAAAGGGGGAGAGTAAATGTGTGCGCGCACTTGTGCAGGCGTGCGCGTGTGAGGAGGCGGGAGTTGTAATCTCTGTTCTCCTAGGGAATTGATCGCTTTTGTTTCAGTCCGTGTGGCCGCGTTAGCAAGCTTGATAGAAGTAGCGTGAATCTGTTGCTGTGGCAACGGTGATCAGTCGGTTGTTGGATTGCACAGTTGCTTGGGCTCATTAATTAAGAAATGCGACTTTCAGCTGTTTGCTGTTAGTCGTACCAAAGTTCGTGTGCTCTCAATAGGGAAAACCAGAGAGAGATGGCGGAGCCTCTCTTAAATAGGCCTAACCTTGGTGAAGATCAAAACAGAGAGAGAGAGAGATGGTGGAGCTGATCAAGGTATTGAAACACCTAAATTTCGCATACTTTAGACACACCCTTTCTTCCGTCGAAGCAAGCTTGTTTGATGTAATTCCAGTGGTACTGCCACCTGCTGGTTTGGCATGGTACCTACACAGGTGAACAAATGACTATGCCTCATCACAGCTTCACTGACAACAATGAGCCTGTTTTGCACTACACATCTTTTCAAAACGGGGTTGATCTTAGTATTGCCACTCTGAAGTCATGTTCAATGTTAAGCTGAGATCTGTACTTTGTTTTCAGTGAAGCAACAGCTGAAAAGCCAATTTCACAGAGACAGGATGTGGCAAAGGGAGGAAGAATGCCCACAGCTCTCTGCCCAATAAGTGGATACTCCCTTTCCACTTCAAGCCAGAATTGACTGGGTGTCTCAGATGTAAATCTTAGTCTCAGTGTGGGGTCAGAGGTCGGCATGCAGACTGTTTTTTACAAATATTTTTGAAAAATGGGTCGCTCTCAGGAGCTCAAAGCATTCCAGTGTGGAACTGTGATACACTGAAAAAAATTATTTTTTGGCCCTGTAATTATTATTTGAATTGTCTATATAAATTTTACAAAAAAATATGAATTCAGTGCTTTTACTTTAAAATAGCAGTTTTTCATGTAGTGCATTACTTGGTGATTGTTCGTAGTTATGTGACCTCAGTTTTGTATGTAAATTGAATCATTAGATCCAAGTAATATTTACTAAACCAGTTCATTGGCTTAATTAGTTGATATTTCCAAGTAAAATGTAATTGAGTGACATCAGTGAATCTGAGAACCTTCTCTGCAATCAGAGCATGACGTCAAAGCCCCTCCCAACATTTCATCGGACACGTACCTCCTTGGTCGACAGTTGGCATTTTGGCAGAGAAGATCTTGAATATGGAACCATGAAGGTACGTTTTAAGCAAAATAAACTTTTACGTTCCTGTTGGTTCACCTACTTAAGTCAGTTTCTCCGCGACTGTAGCACTAGCAAATAGTGCAATTTCCTGCTAGCTAACTAGCTAACTAACTTTGCTGGCGCGAGGTTTGTATTTGGTGACCGCCTAAGCAACACACGCCTGCCGCCTTAACACTAATGTCTTTAAATAAATAATTAAATACTTTAATTGTTTCATCAAGATCCAACACTTATAATGCGGGAAATTCATGCATACATTTACAGCGATGTATATTAAACCTTGTTTTGTGCACAATTTTGCTTGGGTGAGCTGGCTTTGCTGTAGGCCTATTGTCTACACATGTGCTCTGCCTAGCCGAGCACGTGTTGTGGAGCTAGCATGCTTTCTTCGGCAAGGGTTGATTTGGTATTTGTTTGTGGTATTTTTGTTACTCCAGCTCGTAAAGTCTGCAGCCGTCATGACAGGGAGGATTACTTATTTCATGTTTCATTTCAGAATAAACCGAGTGAAAAGCAAGCCCTTGTGTCTGAATATTTGTGACCGAACAGTGGTCGTCACACATGGTAGAGTCAGAAACATAATGAAGTCACAACAGTCTTTATAGGAGCATGAAAATAAAATATTTAAAAAAATGAAATATCAATGAGCATCCTTGAGATAGTAGAAATTAGTTGAAAAGCATATAGATAACCTTTATTTTTATTTATTTTTTTTTTTTTGTTACAGAACATAGGACCTTCTGAGTGCTAATTTGGACTCCACGACTGACACAAGGTAAGATCAAATTAGCAATGAGTAGGTTTAATTTGTCACAATTTCTTTGTGTGGCAGTTTGTTTTAATTTTGATATGTTTAATTTGTATGTTTTAGGTGCCACATCATGAGATCGTTGTGTAAGATATGTAGCTTTGAGTCAGAGAAGAGGTTGGAATTGTTAAAACATTACAGACTAAAGCATGGAAATGGTGGTCGCAGCCAGTCAATCCCTTGTCTTCTCGCTGATTGCCCTTGCTCGTTTAAAACATTTAATGCCCTTCAGACCCATTTGAGTTGACACCATGTGGAGATGGTCACACAAAGTGGACCCCTTTCATTTACTTGTCTACTTTGCTGCTCTGTTTTTTTTTATTCAGAGAAACAGTATTTTGAGCACTTACGAAAGTTCGAAGCAGTTGCATGTGTCTTCAAAAACTGCAACTTCAGTACGAATATTTATTCCACCTTTGCTACACATAGACACAGAAAACACCAGTCACACAGACTTGAGGATTTTAAAACTGAAGTTTTAAAAAGGCAACCTTATGAACCCATGTTTGCTCAGGATGAGACCTGTGAAGAGAGCTCAGAGCTTTGAGATGGTGAACCACAGGAGTTGTCTCAAGATATAAAGGAGAAATTTGGCCTTCTCTTTTTAAAGCTTGAAAGCAAGTTTAATGTCCCGCACAAATGCATTGATGAAATAGTAGATGAGCTTCAGTTTATGTCCACCTCTGCATCTGGTCCACTTTTAAGAGATGTGGTGGTGTCCACCTTGAATAACCATAACTGTGATCTGGATCCAGCCATTATCTCAGATTTAGTGAAAAATATTTGTGACACACCCTATAAGTGCTGCATTGGGGACAAGTGGCCCTTTCACAACTTCATAAGAGAAGAGAATTCATGAAGAAGCATTTTTCAGTTGTTGAACCAGAAGAACACATACTTGATAAAATGAGGGCAAAACCTTCCAGTATGTCCCAATATTGCCCTCCTTGTTGCAGGTCCTAAGTAAGTATTTTCAAGAAAACATGTTTGAAGGTGAAAACAAAACTAAAAATGACTAAGTACCAGACATTTCGTGATGGATCTCACTATCAAAAAAACAAGTTTTTCTCTGTAGAGAACAGAGTGACTCTCATCCTCTACATTGATGACTGAGATATGTAATCCTCTTGGGACATCTCGAAAAAAGCACAAAGTCACAGCTGTCTATTGGGTGTTGGGAAACATTCCAGTGCAATTACGTTCAACATTGACATCAATCTACCTTGCAATCCTGTGTAAGGCTGAAGACACCAAGCAGTTTGGATTCCAGCGAGTTTTAGAGCCACTGTTAACAGATATCCAAAGCTTGGAGAAAGATGGTCTTTTTGTTCCAGCGTTAGGGAAAGCCATTAAAGGGACTGTGGTCAGTGTGGTAGCAGATAATTTGGGGGCGCACTCTGTGGCAGGATTTGTTGAAAGCTTTGCAGGGTCATACGTTTGCCGGTTTTGTGTTGGGGAGCGATCCAAGTTTCAGTCCGATGAAGTGAGATCAGAATCAGGTTTATTGGCCAAGTATGTTTACACACACAAGGAATTTGTTTCCGGCTGTTTGTGTCTCCCTAGACAATATACAAATACTAACAAGTAATTTACAGACAGTAAACAGATAACAGTAGTATACACGGTATACAGACTATACAATGACATTACTATACAGTGTGCTTTAGTGTTATTCACAGAATAGCAGTATACAACAATAACCAGATTAAATATGTGTAAGTGTGTCACGACAATTGTAAACATGTGAAGTGAATAATGGTAATGCAGGTGGATAATGGTAGTTATATATTAATAAATAAATAAATATGGCCCATAGCTGATGATGGTGATCAGCTGTTGATGAATGTGATGGCCTGAGGGTAAAAACTGTTCCTGTGTCTGACAGTCTTAGTGGACAGGGCTCTGTAGCGTCTTCCAGATGGGAGAAGCTGAAAGAGGTTGTGACCAGGGTGTGAGGGGTCCGTAATGATTTTCTCCGCCCGTCTTCTGGATCTTGAGCAGTACAAGTCCTGAATGGAGGGCAGGGAAGCACCAATGATCTTCTCAGCCGTCCTCACTGTTCGCTGCAGTCTAATCCTGTCCTGCTTTGTGGCTGCTCCAAACCAGACTGTGATGGATGTACACAGGGTGGATTCAATAACTGCGGTGTAGAACTGGCTCAGCAGCTCCTGAGGCAGACCCAACTTCCTCAGCTGGCGCAGAAAGTACATCCTCTGCTGAGCCTTTTTGAGGATGGAGGAGATGTTGGGTTCCCACTTCAGGTCCTGGGAGATGGTGGTACCCAGAAACCTGAAGTTCTCTACAGCTGACACTGGGTTGTTTAGGATAGTGGGGGCAGCAGTGTTGAGGGGTGCCTTCTAAAGTCCACTCTCATCTCTACAGTCTTGAGTGTGTTCAGCTCCAGGTTGTTCTGACTGCACCAGAGAACCAGCCGTTCAACCTCCTGCCGATATACAGACTCGTCGTCATCCCGGATGAGTCCGATGACAGTGGTGTCATCTGCAAACTTCAGAAGTTTAACAGACGGGTCATTAGAGGTGCAGTCATTAGTGTAGAGAGAGAAAAGCAGTGGGGAGAGAACACATCCTTGAGGGGCACCAATGTTGACAGTCCTTGTGCAGGACATGACATTCCCCAACTTCACTTGCTGTTTCCTACCCGTCAGGAAGCTAGTGATCCACTGACACATGGCAGATGAAACAGTGAGCTGGGAGAGTTTGGAGGACAGAATGTCTGGGACAATGGTGTTGAATGCCGAGCAGAAGTCAAGAAACAGGATTCTTGCGTATGACCCAGGGCAGTCAAGATGTTGTAGGATGTAATGCAGACCCATGTTGACTGCATCATCCACTGACCTGTTTGCCCGATAGGCAAACTGTAGGGGGTCTAGCAGGGGTCCTGTGACATCCTTCAGGTGGGCCAGCACCAGTCGTTCAAAGGACTTCATGACCACAGACGTTAGAGCAACAGGTCTGTAGTCGTTCAGTCCTGTTATGGAGGATTTCTTGGGGACAGGTATGATGGTGGAGCGTTTGAGGCAGGGTGGAACTTCACACAGCTCCAGTGATCTATTGAATATTTGTGTGAAGACTGGAGCCAACTGGTCAGCACAGGTTTTGAGGCAGGAAGGTGAGACCCCATCTGGACCTGGAGCTTTCCTGGTCTTTTGTCTTTGGAAGAGTCGGCTCACATCAGCTTCACAGACCTTAAGTGCCGTCTGGGTGGAGGGGGGAGAACGAGGTGGGGGGGTTGGTGGAGGTGTGATGCTGGTTGTAGTTGGTGCTGTAGGGTTCTGGGGAGGTGTCAATGAGTCCCTCTCAAACCTACAATAGAAGGTGTTGAGGTCGTCAGCCAGGTTTTTGTTTTCCTCAACTGGTGGGGATTGTCTTCTATAGTTGGTGATGTGTTGAAGGCCTTTCCACACTGAGCCAGGGTCGTTGGCTGATAGCTGTTTTTCCAGCTTTTCAGAGTAGCATTTTTTAGCCATTCTGATCTCCTTTGTCAGCGTGTTTCTGACCTCTTTATACAGTTTTCTGTCCCCACTCCTATAGGCCTCAGCCTTAGCCCGACGAAGCTGACCCAGTTTTGGTGTGAACCATGGCTTGCTGTTGCCGAATGTGCAGAAGGTTTTGGTTGGCACACATAGTTCTTCACAAAAACTGATGTAAGATGTTACAGTGTCCGTCATTTCGTCCAGGTTGTCAGTGGCGGCTTCAAAAACACTCCAGTCAGTGCAGTCAAAACAGTCCTGTAGATGTTGCTTTGCTTCTCTGGTCCACTTTTTTCACTGTCTTCACTACAGGCTTTGCAGATTTTAGTTTCTGCCTGTAGGTCGGGATGAGATTAATCAGACAGTGATCAGAGTGACCCAAAGCTGCGTAGGGGACAGAGCGATAGGCATTATCCAATACAGTGTAGCAGTGGTCCAGTGTATTATTGTCCCTGGTGGGACATTTTACGTGTTTGTGCTTGGGGAGTTCCTGGTTAAGTTTGGCTCTGTTAAAGTCACCGAGAATAATGAAGAGTGAGTCCGGGTATTTTTGTTCCAGACTAGATATTTGTTCTGCCAGGTTGTGGAGTGCATCATTCACGCTGGCTTGAGGAGAAATGTAAACACCGACCAGAATGAATGAAGAAAACTCCCGCGGTGAATAAAACGGTTTGCAATTAATGAACAGAGTTTCCAAGTTAGGGCTGCAGTGATTTTTTCAGTAATGTGACATCCGAACACCAACCTTCGTTGATATAAAAGCAGATTCCGCCGCCTCTCGCTTTCCCCGATAGCTCCCAACGCGATCGGCTCGGAGTAGATTAAAGCCGGGCAGATGTAATGCGCTGTCGGGATGGACTCGCTGAGCCAGGTCTCAGTGAAGCAAAGGGCAGCCGATCGTGCGAAACACTTGTTGGTGCCGTTGAGGAGAAGCAGTTCGTCCATTTTGTTGGGTAGAGAGCGGAGATTCGCAAGATGAATCGACGGGAGAGTGGTTCTGAATCCCCGCCACGAAGCTTCACGTCCGTGCCGGCACGCGTGCCCCGCTTGCGTCTCCTGCGCGCTCTCCACAGAATCCCCACTCCAGCAACACATAGCTCCAAAAAACTATCTGCAGTCTCAAAAACCGGCGAAAAACTGTTTGTAGTGGACTGTCTGATGCTAAGTAGTCGTTCTCTGGTGTAAGTAATGGGGTTAGAGCTGCATAAAGCACACAAAAAAAATAAAAACATACAAATTGCTAGAGAGCTCTGTGCCGAGGCGGCCACCCACGGCGCCATCTTGCAAAGTGTCAAAGAGATATGGGTCTTTTCATCAAACAACCAAAGATCAGCATACACTGCATGTGCAGACAGCTTTGTCTAGTCCAGATCACACTCCTTGTCATGGTGTAAAAAAACAGTGTACATTATCAGAAAAACTTGAACATTTTCATGTTCAAGGTTACCCTCCAGATGTTTTACATGATCTGCTGGAGGGTATTGTTCCAGTAGAACTGGCTTTGGCATTTGATAACTTGATCAAGAAAAAATACTTTTCTCTCATGGAACTGAATGATGCCATTAGCAATTTCCCATACATGTGTAGTGATAAAACAAATCACCCTCATCTCATACCTGCTAACTTTCTGACTCGAAAAACAGTAGGGGGCAACGCACGTGAAAATTGGTGCTTATTACGTCTTTTGCCTCTGATTATAGGTTTAAAAGTACCTGAACAAGAGCCTGTATAGGAGATGCTAATGACACTGAAAGACATTGTGGACCTTGTCATGTCTCCAGTCCATACAGAAGAAAGCATTTGCTATCTTGACATATCTTATCATTTCAGAACACCGAAGCAGATTCCTTGATGTTTTCCCCCCAACATAAGCTCATTCCCAAGCACCATTTCCTTGAGCACTATCCTCAGCTCATTTGGGAATTTGGCCCCCTAGCTGCCCTCTGGACAATGAGATTTGAGGCCAAACACAGCTTTTTCAAGAGGGTGGTCAGACACACCGGTTGTTTCAGGAATATCTTGCTGTCCCTTGCCAATAAGCACCAGCTCATGGTTGCATACCATCAATCACATGCTATCAAACCATCGCTTGCAGTCACAAAAACAACAGAGGTGTCTTTAGATATGCTTAAGGATGATCTAAAAGACCTAGTGAAAAGCCGATTCCCTGCTGTTACAGCTGTGCATGTTGCCAATAATGTGTGCAGTTTAGGCACCAACTATGCAGTGGGAATGTTGTTGTGTTGTGGTTCCACTGCAGGACTGCCTGACTTTTCTGAAGTGTTGCAGATAATGGTGATTTGTAACGAATTGACGTTTTTTGTGAGACAACAAAATACATGGTACAATGAACACCTGAGGAGTTATGAGCTGGAGAACACAGGAATTGTGCAGTTACTTGAGCAAAGAGAGCTTAAAGATTTTTATCCTTTGGCTCTATACACCTTTGCAGGAAGATGCCTGACAACTTTGAAGCACCACATTTGCCTATCCTTTTAAGTATGAGGAGAGTAAGTGTCTTTTTTTTTTTTTTTTTTTTTCTTCTGTTGTTGCAGCTTCTTCCTGTTAATATGGCACCCTCAGCAAAATTGCGGATTATTTTTGGGGAGGATGATGTCCGCAAACTCCTTTTACCTGCAGGCATCCCAAGCACACTTCAGGACCTCAATGATGTTCTTCGAGAGACATTTGATATTACAGGACCATTCACTGTTATGTACCAGGACATGGATTTCGATGGTCAGTTCTTCACTTTGACCTCGATTGAGGAAGTACAAGATAAAGCTAACCTCAAAGTAGTAAAAACTGAACCGGTGATCTTGAGCCTCACTCCTGTGGACATGTCAGAAGCCTACTCTCCAGTTCCAGTTCCATCCATGGAAGCAAGCTCTTCCTCATCTGGATCCAACACAATCCTGTTGTCCTCCCCAGATAATAGTGGACCATGCTACAGGTCTAAGCCATGGCCATGTAAATTTGAAATACCAGTCTTTTCTTATGATGTAGACCTTGCACTGGAAGCAGGAAAACAAGCTTATGAAAATGATGGCACACTGTTGAACAACCCAAGAGTAACTAGTAGTATTCTTGAGAAGCTCGCAGAGACTATATTTGGCTTCACAGCATATCCAACTGGTGTCCAGATTTTAGCTGTTGCTGAAGCCTTGGAAGAGAAATACCCATGCCTCAAAGAGCCAGGGTCTTTTAATGGCCTATATGGATGGCAACAGAGGATAAAATATAAAATGGGCAACTACAGGGCAAAGTTAAGAGGTCGCCAGTTAGCCATTCCAGAGCTCGAGGTGACTGAAAAGACGATGCTTCAGTGAAGAGGGTTCACCTAAAGGCTTTAAAAGGCCAAAAAAAGCTGGTCAACTATCTGCCACCACTGCCATTTGGTGAGACTGAGGAAACCTTAGAGAAGGAGAGACTAGATTTGCTGAAGGAAATAAAGAAGAACAATGAAAGAGTTTTACAATTAATGAGAAAATGGAGAAGTCTTTCGCTCTGAGAAGAAGAGAGGTTGTCGACGATTGCCCCGAAATCCAAGACCTCTTGGAGAGATGGCCTTCCCTGTTCTGTGAAAATCAGGTAAATCCAGTTCTTATTCATGCAGTAATTAAGTGTATGCGAGATCTCATGAGTCATCTTTAATACGATTTTGTGTTTGTATCTCATTTCAGATCAAAGCGGAGTTTAAACGAATAACCACGATGGATCTGGAGCGAACCTTTTTGTCCAGACTGGACATGTACTCCACCAAACTCCTGGAGATATTTCAGAGGAAGGGCGGGACTGCAGGGACCAAAATAAAACCAATGCTGGACTCAGTGAATGAGGTAAAATTTCAAATTATTTTAATTACATAAGCTAGTAATGGGGTCATACACACTGAGAATGTATTACTCTTTTATTTAATCTGATCAGTGTCTGTGTTGTGAAAAATATATTTGCAATGATAAGGCAGAAAACTTCCCTCAGTGGGCAGAGGCAGAGTTTGGGAACCCACAGATTTTGACATGCACTAGACTTTGACTCTTGCCTCAACACACATCCTAAAGAAATCCATGTTAAGTTGCACACTTCACGTTAGAATGCAGAAATTGCAGGCTTACATTCTTGTGAGATCTGTATGTGCTGTTATGTATGTATATTACTTATGTATTCTCTGCAATAAATGTTCTTTTTGTGTTTTAATAGCATCATGTCGATGGCAGAAGGGACATTATCATGCGTTGCTTAGTTGAATATCTTGGAGAGAGTGGAGAGGAGCTGATCAAGGACTATCAGGTATCTGATCATTATGATCAACATGAAAATATTTGTCCAGCCTTATAATGTGGTCTTCACATGTGATATTATATTGAAGGTCAAAGATTCTCTACACTTGTGATGATTTTTAAAAGAGATTAGATGTATATTTTTAATCAGCTGATTTCTTAAATTCTTTTTATGTTCTTACCCTTTTTTAAAAGATCATTTAATCTTTATCTATCTTAAACTTTAACTTGCCCTTTGTCTCTGTTTTTCTGACAATTTAACAATCACTTATTAACTTTATTTTATGAGCAAAAGAGTAATTTATATAACCTATTGTACTGATTTAATCCCTCAGTTTTCAGCTTGTGTTTCCCCCACGGGGACCTTCCACACAGAGTAGTTCTGGTGCTGTCCCATGGACAGATCCAGCCTGGGTGGCTGGAGGGCTCTGCACCTCTGTGTGGAGTCTCCTGTCTGCCTGTGGCAGCACTCCCTGTGGTTGTAGGCGTTGACTCCTCTCAGTCTGGATGGCCCCCAAAAGTGACTTTCTTTCTCAGGGTCAGCCTCTGTAAAGCACGTTGTGTAACTTTATGTATAAAAAGTGCCATATGAATATTGTTTGATTTGAGTACACTAAATTGAGTATACATCTTTGTTTTTATTTTCGCTTGTTTTTCTCTTAACCTTTTCTTTTACTTTGAATCTATTCTTAGTTATTTCTAATTGTGGCTTATTTGCTTTCACAGGATATCAGCCAAGAAGCAGTGAAAGAGGACTGCAGTAATCACATGATGATCACAGTCATCCACCCAAGTGTCGCACAGGAAACCCAAGATCCCGTGTACGTGTCAGTCATCATTGAGGGGTCAGAAGTTCTGGATGACTGCAGAAGTGTGACAAACGCTTGCCTCCTGCTCATGGGCGTCATTTACACTGTCAACTTAAGGTACCCACTGAAGCTGAAATATACGTTTGAAGTATTTCAGAAGCTGTTTCTTGAGCTTGACATCCTTAAAATGTCAGCAAAGGTCCAGTCTCTCCACAAGAAACTTTTAGCGTGAGTATTCCAGTGTCATTTGTGCTTATGTCCAGCACAAACAATCTCTTTACATTTTGTCAGTGATTCAGTGGCAGTGATTTCAAGTGGTGGTCTTTTATGTAAGCTCTTTTTATCTTGATCATCCTGAAAATTTTCAGTCTCTCCACAAGAAACTTAAAGCAGCAGTGTTAATTTTGCTTTTGTACAGCACAAACTGTTTGCATTTTGTCAGTTTTCTAATTCAGTTTTATACAAGTTTTATACAAGTGTCCTGAACATCCTGTGAATGTCTGCAAAGGTAGTGATTGAAACTGTTAATGGACAGAGTTCATGTATTCTTTACTCTTCTGAAAATTGATTAGAAGAAAGGGGACAGTGCACAAGTTTTTGATTAGCATTTTTCCCCATCTATCTAATTGTTTGAAACCATGATGATTTTATTTTTGCACTGTTTTGAAATTTGCTATACTAGTTCTATGGACATGTTTGTGCTCATTATGTATTTTAAATATATCTATGCCATTTGAAATAAAAGCTGCTATTTTTGGAAAATATTGAATTATTATTTTATAGAATAGTAAAATATTTACTTGATTAATATTAACTAATAATTTCATAATAAATATGACTTAATAATTACATAGAATATAAAGAAAAGCTGAATAAGAAACACAAAAACATTTATTAACTTATGTAATTAGATAATCTGATAATTAGATACCTAATTAGATAATTAGGTAATCTGAGTACAAGTTACAATCTATAGGTGAGTATTGCCAGTGCAATTTACTTGTTTTTCGTAAAAAAAAAGTGGTTCTATTAAGTAAATATTACTTAGAAATAGCCTGAGTAAATATTACAAGCACTTTCTGTGTGGAAAAACTTGCCAAGCTTTTTTTAAGTAAATGCCACTCCAAATTTTTTTCAGTGTAGGATGCCACCTGTGCAACAAATCCAGTCATGAAATTTCTTCGTTCCTAAATATTCCACAGTCAACTGTCAGCTGTATTATAAGAAAATGGAAGCGTCGGGGAATGACAGCAACTCAGCCACAAAGTGCTAGGCCACGTAAATTGAAGGAGTGGGGTCAGCGGATGCTGAAGCACATGGTGCAAAGAGGTCACCAACTTTTTGCAGAGTTGATCACTACAGACATCCAAACTTTATGTGGCCTTCAGATTAGATCAAGAACAGTGCGCATAGAGCTTCATGGAATGGGTTTCCATGGTTGAGCTGCTGCATCCAAGCCATACATCATTGCAAGGCGTCGGATGCAGTGGTCTAAAGCACGCCACCACTGGACACAGCAGTGGAGGCACGTTCTCTAGAGTGACAAATTGCACTTCGCCATATGGCAATCTGATGGACGAGTCTGGGTTTGGAGCACGGTACTTGTCTGACTGCATTGTGCCAAGTGTAATGTTTGGTGGAGGGGGGATTATGGTGTGGCGTTGTTTTTCAGGAGCTGGGCTTGGCTCCTTAGTTCCAGTGAAAGGAACTCTGAATGTTTCAGCATACCAAGACATTTTGGACAATTCCATGCTCCCAACTTTGTGGGAACAGTTTGGAGCTGGCCCCTTTCTCTTCCATCATGACTGCGCACCAGTGCACAAAGCAAGGTGCATAAAGACATGGATGGCAGAGTCTGATGTAGATTAAATTGACTGGCCTGCACAGAGTCCTGACCTTAACCCGATAGAACACCTTTGGGATAAATTAGAGCGGAGCCTGAGTGCCAGGTCTTCTCGTCCAACATCTGTATGTGACCTCACAAATGCGCTTCTGCAAGAATGGTCAAAAATCCCCATAAATACACTCCTAAACCTTGTGGACAGCTTTCCCAGAAGAGTTGAAGCTGTTCTAGCAAAGGGTTGATCAACATCATATTGAACCCTATGGATTAGGAATGGGATGTCACTTATCATTTGATAAATACATAGATAATACTACTAGGATAGCTTTTCTACATCTCCGTAACATTGCCAAGTTAAGAGATGCATTTATCCCAGCATGATGCAGAAAAATTAGTACACGCCTTTGTTAGCGCCACATTAGACTATTGTACTGTCAGGATGCTCAAATAGGAATCTAAATAAACTTCAAGTAGTTCAAAATGCTGCAGCCAGAGTTCTAACTAGAAAATTTGATCATATCAGCCCAGTCTTATTACTTAGCTACATTGGCTCCCAGTTAAATTCCGTATTGATTTTAAAAATCTTTCTATTGACCTTTAAAGCACTGCATGGGCTTGCTCCTTGTCACGGTGAGAAGGCGGGATCGCCACCAGAGGGCACCCGCGAGGACACCTCGTACACGTCACACCCTCACTTGGCACCGACACACCCCCACACAGACCCGGTCACTCCCACCTTCCCACTCACCTGAGTACTGACACCTGTGCACGGTATTCAAGGTTATTATTTAAGCCCACAGGTCCTGTCGTTCAGTGCTGCACATTGGCCCTACCTGGAAGGAACCCACGCTGCTGACATTCCAGGAGTTCTGCTGCTGTCCTGAACGACACCTTGCATCTACGAAGACTCTCTTTATTGTTTCTCCTTTTTGGGCAGAGTGCCTATATTTGTGTTGTACCTTATTCTAAAGAATGGAAGATAATAAAAGTCAAGGCTCGCTACCCTCGCCTCCTGCTGTGAACCTAAACCCGTTACACTCCTGACTACCTCCAAGAGCTTATCTCTTGTTATGAACCCCCATGTCCACTAAGATCACAGGGTGCTGGCCTCTTATTAGTTCCAACAATTAATAAGGTAACAGCAGGGGGAAGAGCCTTTTCTTATAAGGCCCCCCAACTATGGAATAATCTTCCAGAATGTGTCAGAGACTCTGACAGTCTCAATCTTTAAGTCTAGGTTGAAAACTTACTTATTTAGTTTAGCATTTGGTAATTAATGTGCCCCCTTAGATAAGGTTATAGATCCAGGGGTTCATGGGCAAAGGGTTTTATGGCAAACTGGGGTGCTGGTGCTGTCATCCTGTCACTGCACATGATCACTCAAGTTTGTTGACAGTGTAGTGGATGGATGCCAGTGTCTCAGGATGCTCCCAAGTCTGTGTTACCTTCTGGTTCTGCCCTTTAGCTAGGCTGTAATAATTTAATTGCCGGAGTCGCTGCCACACTACAGAAATGTTTACATTTCCTTTGTCCAAATCTCACACCAGTTATGCTGGATGTGACAAGTGTGTTCAGGTTTGTAGCGGATATATACTGATAATTCTAAGTTATGAAGCGGGGCACCACCCTGATAATTAAGGGAAATATTTAATTGATAACTGTAATAGATGAAATAATGATATATCAGTCTCATTACCGAAGGTTTGAATTCTAAATCCGCGTAGCAACCTAATACCATCGACCAAATTATGTATTTACCACCGTAACCAGGTTAATGAATCAATGTTCACATTTATTGAATGATTAACAATTTAAATATTACAGGGAATAACACGTGAAAGGTTTGGCTCAGTAATGTAACTAAGTCTAACCTTAAAACTACTAATCTAAACCAAAAGAAGAGTAACAAACAAATAATACCTATTATTTGATTATGAGTGGGTAGTATGGCTAACGGAGTACTTAATGGTACGAGTATGATCAAGGATAAAGGAGAGATTAAGAAGGGTACGAAACTCCAGACAGAGGCTAAAGAAGCGGCTTAAATCTCTTAAATTAAGCCTAAGAGCGATATTTAAGAGCTAGTAGAGCACCCCAGATAGCATGTTATTATCAGTGTCTTACTTTGCCGTAGAGATGCGTTCGTGAATGGTCAGCTGCGAGACGACGATTTAAATCGTAGCGCTAATGAAAGCGTGGTTCTCGTTGGTAGCCGGTGTTCTGAAAATCTAACCTACCGGTCAAACCTTCCTACCAGTGTGTACTGCGCATGCGCGGCTCACATTTACGTCACCACTCTGGTAATTGGCGACATTCCCGAAAAAACAACCTACTTTTGGAGATTTTCTCGACGTAGACAGGTAATTTGGAGTTTATTCTGGTTTTAACGATACTTACTTATGTTAAATGTGTTTTAGAAAGCCAGCTACATGTTACTGATCGCTTTATGGATTCATAAATGTGCATTTTAGTTTTTAATCGTAAAATATATAACTTATTCATCATCTCGGCATACTTTTTATCAACCTGTAAGCATAGTCACGTGTTATGGCGATTTGGAACTAATTTGGTACTACACACATTTAGAGGCTACTTTTTCCTTCATCATTCGTTGTACCTATAGAAACTTTTCTTTAAGTTTTCCAAACGCTTACGCAGTAAGTCTGAATACAGTCTTTGTATAAAATTTTTTTTTAAAAAATACATGACGGATGAAAAACCTACAAGCAATAATATAATAAAAAGCAGATTTTTGTTCTTGTAAGATGATTTGTGTGTTTTATTCTAATAAAGTATTTCTTCATATTTTATTAATTTATATACCTGTTTTTATATTTTCAGCAATGGAAAAGTGGAAGAACGTGCACACGTTTCTCACTGTAGGGTCATATCCCCTGGATTATGACAAGTCTCAGCGGCAAACTCTTCGCAGATATGCCTCTAAATTCCAGATCAAGGGTTAGTGTGTATGAATCTCTCTGTCAATATCTCACTTTTTATACATTTCACACACATGTATTATGATATGTTATTTCGAAATCATTTCAACAACCATTTTTAAATGTAACTTCAAACCCTGCACTTAGCACTACCTATACAGCCTAATAACACTATAAAACAATACTGGCATAATGGTAGGATACTCTGACAACCTAAAGAACACCCTAAAACAATACTCCCGTCATTAAATCTGGTGGTAGGGTAATTTGATAGACTACATAGCACCATAAAATAATACTTCTATTTTCAGTCCAGATTTTGGTAGCTTTTTATAATCAAAGTTTTAATAAACTAAATTTTTAGAATACTAACTACTTTGAAAATGCTAGTACATTAATCTGCACTATAATTTAAACAAGGAAGCATGTACTTCCCCCTCGAAATACAAAACTTCTTTAATAAGTGTTTGAATATTCTACAATAGCACTTATTAGATACATCATGTTGTTGAAATGTATATTAAATTCATACCATTGGAGGTAAACATTGGTTATATGCTTCAAATCTTTACCAGCCCTAATAATCTTATAATAATGTGGTTTCATTAGATGGAGAACTCTTCTTTGGCAGCAACCGAAGAGTTATTAAAAAACATGGAAGAAGCCATGTTGTTATTTAAAGAATTTCATTCCTCTCCCATCGGTGGGCATTCGGGAATAAGGAAAAGGCCATAAACTGGCCCCTTTGAGTTTTTGTTACTGGTCCATTTTACAATTGCCTAATTTGTCTTAAAGGTTTTGGAATGTGATCAGTGCCAGAAATTGGGCAAACCTTTGATTGCTCCACAACTGTTTGTAAATGTTTAACTTTTTAAAAGTAAAAGTTTATTTTTAATCTTCAGACTGCCAATACATAAATTCTCTTTTATTCAAAGGTTTCTGCGGTCTGGGAGCTTGTTGGGATAGACCTGACTGGTCCACTCCCGATAACTGCAGATGGCTTCCAGTACATCCTGACGGCAACCGATTACTTTTCAAAATGGGTAGAGGCCTTTCCTTTGAAAAGTAAATCTGCAGCTGAAGTTGGAAGGCATCTTTGTTCCATGATTTATAGACATGGATGTCCGAAACGAATCCTCTCGGATCAGGGACGGGAATTTGTGAATGAAGTAAGTGAATTTTAAAAATCCATTATATCTCCAAATTGGAAGCTTTATTTAGCCCTTAGATGTTTAGGGCTCATAATGGCTGTAATGAGGCAGCAAATGTAAATGGGGCGGCATGGTAGGTAGCGTCGCATTCACACAGCTCCAGTGATGGGGAGGTTTCGGGATCAAGTTTTCCTCCTGGTGACTGTGAGGTGTTTTGAGTGCTGTCCATGTGGCTTTCCTCTGGGTGCAACAGTTTCTTCCAACAGTTCAAAAACACACGTTGGTATGTGGCTTGGCTTTTCAAAAAGTGTCCTTAAGTGTGAGTGCGTGAGTTAAGTTACTGTGGGCAGGCACAGACCCACTGCCAACCCACTGCCAAATGGATAAGCACTTACAAATAATGAATGAATGATGATTTTAAATGTTAATGCTAATGGAATGTTCTTTTTCATATATACATTAGTTTACTAATTTCTTGTTTAAGCTTAACCACAGACTTTGTGAAGTGCTGCAGATTGAAAGAAGTGTGACAGCAGCCTATCATCCACAAACAAATGGCCTGGATGAGAAAACAAATGACAACATAAAGCGGTATGTTTTGTTTGTTGCAGAACCAGGGTGACTTCTAGTGTAAACACCTTGATCAGTTTTTTAATTATTAAATATATTTTGCTATATCACTGATTCAAGCCCCACTACCACCAAGTTGCCTCAGTTGGGCCTTTGACCAATGCCCCGTATGCTTCAGTTGCTCAAAAACTGCTAAATGCTGTAAATGAAATGATTTAAGGTGTTTTTATATAGGTACATTATAACAACCATTATTATTATGCTTTATTTATTTTTACAATTTAGAGCCCTAAAAAAAATTGGTCAACGAACAGCAGAGTGACTGGGACGTCTATCTAGATGCCACTTTGTTTTCGCTGCGCTCGAAAGTCCACACCACCACCAAGCACTCACCATTCCTTTTAATGTATGGAAGAGAAGCAGTGTTCCCGTCAGAGGTTCCTGTTGATATGCCAGTAAGTGCATAATACATGTCACCTGACTACAGTTATTTACTCTTAGTTTTAATTTATTTTTGCGTATTCGACAAATTGCGCATTAGCTGTTTTTTGACCTGTTAATAAGTGTCATTCTTAACCTGTGTTAATGGAAGTGTTTCATCTTAGTTGCAAACATTACTGTGCATGTTACACATACAAGGAATTGAACTGGTGTACAGCAGTATTAACCAGTATTAATTATTAAAATAATACAAAGTAGTGATTTACAGAAATTAAATCTGTTCATATGCAATTTGGAATACCTGTGCATTTTATATATAATCCCTTATTCGTTTATATTTTGAAGATATTATATCCAGAAATTTGAGTAAGAGTAAAATAATAGTAATTGTATAAATGTGATTTGCAGAATTTGCGCTTGGGGTAAGTGTAAAGCATATTGCTTATGGTAAATGCTTAGTCATTACTCACTGTATATCATACTACCATACTACACCTTTAGTTTTCATTGATTTTTGAGTGGTCATACATGTCCTTGACCACTCCCAAAGGTGGTATGAATTATCAGATCAGAGTGTTTTGAGACACACTGGCTACCATTCACACCTTTACGTGACTCTGTTTATGATCGGATCACCCATGATGTATGCTTTTGTGCCATATAAGCATTATACAAAAGTCACATTCATCAATCACAGCCTACATGGAAAAAGTATCGTTTTCTATTTGTTCTATCAGGTAATGATACTCAATAATTAATTTGATTGCTGTATTTTCTTTTTTTTTTTATTTTCTTGTCCCATTAACTGTTTTTCAATGTAGCTTTCCTCAGTCATTCTTCGTGACGAAGGATACAGTGAGTTTGCTGCTTTAAAAACGAAATCAATGAAGGATGTTAAAAAAACAGCAGAAGAAAATATATTTAAATCGCAAGAAAAACAGAAGGCGTCATATGCCAAAAAGACACAGAAGAAATACCAACATGTTGTTTATGATGTTGGAGATGAGGTACTTCTTCTAAACATGAGGAAGCGTGGAAGGAAAGGAGGAAGGATTGAACCAGATTTCACTGGTCCTTATGTTATCCAGGCAGTGTGTGGCAAAGTTGTCACATTGAAGAACTCTCAAGGAGTGATTTTAAAAAACAAATACAGCACTAGCCATTTAAAGCCCTATAAGAGAAGCCAAGCTGGAAGTAACAAACATAGTTCGCTATCCAGTCACCCAGTTGACAGCTGCAGCAACAGCAAAACTTTCATCTTGCCTCCTTGTTCTCCGCAATCTTCAGCCAAGGACAAGATTATAGAAGACTGGACCGGCCCCATATTACAAAGGTCTTCTGTCATTCAATTTTGCCCCAAAAAAGCAGAGCAGATGATTGATGTACCAGTGAAATCCACCACTGTAGATGAAAAACTGGCAATGGAGAACACATCCACTGTAAAGAGAAGCACGCTAGATGAAGGTCTTATATCTCCAAAGTTTTGACCTGTTGGTCAATTTGTTACCAGTTTGGCGTTCCACGTGAGGTCTTTCTTTGGTCATGGAGGTTTGCCCATGACACACTCTTCGTTCGTGTTGGCCCGTTGGCCATGCCTGTCCTGTTGGTTATAAGTTCACAGTTTGACCTATAGGGTGGACAAGATAACCTATGTTAATCAAAAATATTTTAATATGTTAAGGGAATATGAATGCATCTACATGTATGATCTCCAAAAATTCTACAGCTTGTTGAGTTGTGATTAAACATTTTGGATAAAGCCAAAGTAAGTTTCCAAACCACTGAGCTGGATTCACAACTGTATGTAGTCATCTTGTGTAAACCTGTGGGTATTTACACTAATCACAATCTTATGACGTAATGCACTGTGTTCTACTTATCCTGCTAACAAGTTTGTTAAGCAAATTCTACATTAGCATATTGGTTATAATGTCCACCCCTTTTATTTTTCATTTCCATTGTTTGCATGATGCCTGTTGGGCATGTCTGTTATAGACTGTTCATTTTAAGTTGCTCTGTTGGCTCAGTCTTGTTACCAACACTTATGATGACACTGATGTTTACATATTTACTTTTCAGTATTTCGACTCTGGGCTTCAGAGGACAGTGGTCGGGTGGAAGCAGTTGTTGGGCCTTACAAGCTGTACGATTCCTCTTTTCGGACACTTCAAGGGACAGAGTGGCTGGCTGATGAAGTAAGAATTAGATATTACTGAGGATGAATAATATTAATAATCATTATTATTATTATCATTACTGTTATTATTACTGGTGTTATTTTCTATGAGGAATCAGATCTCTTGCAGTTGTGACAAGGTCTTCTAATAATACAGTGGTATGCCACCGTTTGGGCACCTCTGATCATTTTCATGAATTTCCTTTATAATAGTTGGTTGTTCAGATTAGTAAACTTCATTTCACTTCTCAAATATCACTGTGTTCGTCTGTTATATGATATATTTAATTGAAATTGCTGAACCAAATAACCAATAATTAATAAAGGAAAATCATTAAAGTTATCAGGGGTGTCCAAACGTATGTACTGTATGTTAAACAATCTTTCAAAGGATACACTTCTGTTGTATTTTATTTTACCGTCATTCACATAAAATTACAATGTTATTTGTTTCAATTATTTCAGGGGAAATGCATTGTCCTACATAATAGTCACCATGATGCACCAACACCAAATTGTTTATTTATTAATACTTTCCATATGTTTATAGGTCATTGATGCATACCTACACCATCTGATAGAAGCACATAAGGCAAGCAGAATTTGCAAATGTAGCTGTCTGGAGTTAGCATCCGTCATTCATTTAACAATATATATTTGCGTTGCTTTTGTTTTTGTTACAGAAGCCAGCTTATCACCTGAGTGCAGTGGTTGCATCTTCTTTGTTTGCTGGACAATTTCGATGTGTTAGTCAGGTAATATACTTGCCTAGAAAACAGTAGTTAGTTCTTTCACAATTTTGAACAATAACTAAGATTTTCTATCAAACCCATCTTGCAGATGAAGTTCCCAGTAGAAGACATTTGGTTGTGCCCTGTCAATACTGGAGCACACTGGATTCTTGTGGTGTGTTCTCACATACTTGCATTGCTAATTTATAGACATTGTAAAAATTAGTCATGTATTTTATTGTACTGCCACAATAATTTCAGTGGCAAAAATAAGTATTGAACGCTTCAACATTTCTCAGTAAATACATTTCTGATAGGGCTATTGACATGAAATCTTTGACAGATTTTGGTTACAACCCAAATAAACCACACATACCAATAAATCAAAACAAATAATTCCATTGTATGTGTCGGAGTGGAATGCCCAAGGAAAAAGTATTGAACACATCAAGAAACTGAGGAATGGAAAAACAGAAACCAGCTAAAATCTGTTAATTCAAATGAATGTGAACTGGTTTAGTCGTAATTGATGGCATATAAAAAGGTTTCTCATTACTAATGTGTCAAATTGCTGCTCCTGTTGGGCACCCCTAATTTTAAAACCTTTTTTGTCAAACAGCTATTAAAACAAAATTATTTTAAAATGCAGTTTTTACATATTTTTTAGATTATTAACATGAAGACGCACACCATCTATGTCGCTGATCCATTAGGAAAGGAAGGATTATACGAGAGACGGATTTTGCGAAACTGGAGGTAATATAAAACAGAATTCATCCACCACTGTGAAGTTGACACCTCACGTATTCAAAAAGGCAAATTATTTTTTTATGGTGCATAAACAGATTGGTCATGTTATTTATAAGGAGATGAGTACTACAGATTTGTTTACTCACTGACCTGTGATTGTTGTAAACTTTACGTTTTACAAATTTTTATTTCACCAAGTGCTATCACAAAAAACTATTCCCATGGTACAAAAGCACAATTGCAGCACAGACAAATCATAGTATTTTTTTTCTTTTATTACAATTTTAAACACATGGGGGTCTAGTCTCTCAGGTCATGCATCCTTGTTATAAATAAATCTACAGTGCCGAATTTTAAACCGTATAAATGTCTTGGTAAAACAGGAATTTTTTGAAGATGATGGGTCACAAAGGCCACAACATCAAGTGGCAAACACAAAAGATGCAGCACAACACACAGCAAGATTCCACCAGCTGTGGACTTTTAGTAATGAAGGTAATTATTTTTCACAAATGTCTTCATGCCAGCGAAATTACAATTTAAATGGTTTGTTAATACACTTTATTGTAGTTTGCAGAACAGTTTCTTTTATGGGAGAGATTTCCAGCGTGATGACGACACCCCAATATGTACGCAGTGCACGAACAGACATAGCCTGTTTGTTGCTTGAGAATAAAGGTGAGTTGTAAACTAACTTGGCATCCCACCTTGTTTTGGAAATAAGTTTGAATATAAGCTTCTAATGGATATTAATTTATTTTTTAGGCAATGCAGAGGACTACTGCATAGTTTGCAGTATGGTAGTAGTGGATGCTGACGAGAGCATGATAGAAATGGTAAATGTGTTAGTCAGGTGGTGGTTCATATTTCAAGGATTGTGATAAAAATTGCATAAATCATTTCCTTTTTACTGTGCATTTTTCCAATTTAACATTTATGACTTATTTTTAGGTGCAGTGTGATGGGTGCAGTCGCTGGGCACATATTCAATGTGCTCAGTATAAAGAAAAAGACACCAGCTACCTCTGCAAAAAATGTACACAAAAATGAATGTCTGTTTTTATTTGAATTGATATTTAAAATAAATAGGTTCAATG
Source organism: Brachyhypopomus occidentalis (assembly GCA_020368025.1). NCBI lineage: Eukaryota > Metazoa > Chordata > Actinopteri > Gymnotiformes > Hypopomidae > Brachyhypopomus > Brachyhypopomus occidentalis. The sequence goes on from JAGXOD010000132.1 coordinate 183,246, forward strand.
AATTATATGTTCACTTCAATACCCTACCCACAGTACTATCACTGTACTTTCTGATAAGGTTGCACAGCAGGTAAAATCATCCTACCTACATTATTATCACTGTAAACACGTTCTGATAAGGTTGCACAGCAGGTAAAATCATCCTACCTACATTATTATCACTGTAAACACGTTCTGATAAGGTTGCACAGCAGGTAAAATCACCCTACCTACATTATTATCACTGTAAACACGTTCTGATAAGGTTGCACAGCAGGTAAAATCACCCTACCTACATTATTATCACTGTAAACACGTTCTGATAAGGTTGCACAGCAGGTAAAATCATCCTACCTACATTATTATCACTGTAAACACGTTCTGATAAGGTTGCACAGCAGGTAAAATCATCCTACCTACATTATTATCACTGTAAACACGTTCTGATAAGGTTGCAGTGCAGGTAAAATCACCCTACCTACATTAAAATCACCCTACCTACATTATTATCACTGTAAACACGTTCTGATAAGGTTGCACAGCAGGTAAAATCACCCTACCTACATTATTATCACTGTAAACACGTTCTGATAAGGTTGCACAGCAGGTAAAATCACCCTACCTACATTATTATCGCTGTAAACACGTTCTGATAAGGTTGCACAGCAGGTAAAATCACCCTTACCTACATTATTATCGCTGTAAACACGTTCTGATAAGGTTGCACAGCAGGTAAAATCACCCTACCTACATTATTATCACTGTAAACACGTTCTGATAAGGTTGCACAGCAGGTAAAATCACCCTACCTACATTATTATCACTGTAAACACGTTCTGATAAGGTTGCACAGCAGGTAAAATCACCCTACCTACATTATTATCACTGTAAACACGTTCTGATAAGGTTGCACAGCAGGTAAAATCACCCTACCTACATTATTATCACTGTAAACACGTTCTGATAAGGTTGCACAGCAGGTAAAATCACCCTACCTACATTATTATCACTGTAAACACGTTCTGATAAGGTTGCACAGCATGTAAAATCAAAATTATTACCCTACCTGACATTAAAATCATTATCATTGTAAACACGTTCTGATAAGGTTGCACAGCAGGTAAAATCACCCTACCTACATTATTATCACTGTAAACACGTTCTGATAAGGTTGCACAGCAGGTAAAATCACCCTACCTACATTATTATCACTGTAAACACGTTCTGATAAGGTTGCACAGCAGGTAAAATCACCCTACCTACATTATTATCACTGTAAACACGTTCTGATAAGGTTGCACAGCAGGTAAAATCACCCTACCTACATTATTATCACTGTAAACACGTTCTGATAAGGTTGCACAGCAGGTAAAATCATCCTACCTACATTATTATCACTGTAAACACGTTCTGATAAGGTTGCACAGCAGGTAAAATCACCCTACCTACATTATTATCACTGTAAACACGTTCTGATAAGGTTGCACAGCAGGTAAAATCATCCTACCTACATTATTATCACTGTGTTCTGATAAGGTTGCACAGCAGGTAAAATCACCCTACCTACATTATTATCACTGTAAACACGTTCTGATAAGGTTGCACAGCAGGTAAAATCACGTAAACACGTTCTGATAAGGTTGCACAGCAGGTAAAATCACCCTACCTACATTATTATCACTGTAAACACGTTCTGATAAGGTTGCACAGCATGTAAAATCACCCTACCTACATTATTATCACTGTCAACACGTTTGATAAAGTTGCACAGCATGTAAAATCACCCTACCTACATTATCGCTGAAAGAACGTTATAATTACAGGATTTGTAAAGTAATATATACTGTATTATAATGTATATACGCGCTGTGGTTGAGAATTTCGACACGGTAGCACAAATTTACACGGTAGCACAAATCAACAGATATATCTGTAAATTCGTGCTACCGCCGTGCTCTGAAGAATGACGTGATTGTTTCGCATGCGCATACACCTGGTAGCAGGTTTGACACCTGGTTAGGACGGTTTGACCGGTAGGTTAGCTTCTTTTTTGAAGAAATGGGAACACTGGGAGAAAGAGAGAGAGAGAGAGGAACCCCGATCCGGTGGGGGCACGGTCCTCAAGACAAAGAAATTCTTAGCTCCGAAAGGAATTGATTCGTGCTACTTGATCTAATTAAACATTAGTTTCGTCCCTTGTCTTTCTAAGCATTGAGCGATTCCTCATTCTTGTTCTAGATGATAAATGACATATAATGTATTAGACAGACACGAATTTGATGTTACACGTGAACACGTGGAGATGAACACATCTGAAACAGTGGCGCGTGCGTTAATAACATGAATAAGCAGGCGTTTAACATAACTCATTCTACGTTGATACTTAGTTATACATGAATCTAAAATAATACTACATTAGGATACAGGGGTATTTATATGTTTAAAATACTGAAACACACAGGAATATATAGATGGGCATGCATTTCAGGTATTATGGTCCAATGATACTGGGATACGCATGTCTAACTAGTGAAACATACAAGAAAACATAGATATGCATATGTTTATAGCGGCATAACCTAAAAATACCTGGATATGCATATTTAAGATATTAGGGCACACAAGAATACATAGGTACATGTATGAATGAGGGGTGATTATACAATGAAGGTGTTATGATGGCATCAATTACAGATGAGTGGCCTTGCATTTTATATCCGTCGCAGATCACTTGATCGCTTGAATGTTATAGGCACAGAGTCCATGATTTTCTTTTATTTCAGAGTCTTAAAGAGTTCGATGAAGTGGACACCAGAGTTTTGAGGATGAAAGAGTCTTTTCCTTAGCTGTAAGATAGGCGAGTTTGGTATCGTTGGAATTCTCCAGTCGCGTTGTCTCCTCTCAGCTAGACGTTATTCCAGTGTCCACAGTGGATGCAAAGTTATAAGAATCTCAAAAATATCCGCACCTTTAGTCAAGAATTTTAATCAGTAATGTCTAAGAGGTGGCCCCCTTTTGCTGAGGCCTTGGTTAAGTCAGATAAGACTGAGTGGTGTGATTTACAACTGAGGTCCATTCTGAGTTCAGGGCTCTAAAAGAAAACCAGAACCCTAATTTGCATTCTGAGTGCCGTCTCTGTAGCACTCAGGAGATCAGATAAGGTTTATGTCTCTAGCTTCAAAGGATGAGACCATTGTGATGGTGTGAGTCTGAGAGCAGAGGTGAACTGTTTTATTTCCAGATCCTTCCAAGCTTTACGTGAAGGTAAAATTTTATTTAATCCACACTTACAAAAAGAGGGAAATCCTCTTCTGTGCATGGTGGTGGAATGGTTCCGGGCTATCGACACTACAGGTTTTTACATAAATCACTGTTTTACCTTCCCTGAGGTTCATGCTGCTTGTAGGACTGATGAGTCTTTTAGGATTCATGCAGATGAAGACCATCATGTAGAGAACTCACCTTTGCTGGGAACAAATATTGGCATGGAGTCTTGGTGTGGTGCAAATAATATTGGATCTCTGGATGGGCAGTTCTGGGCCCCTATGTTGTTGTATTTCTACACATGACAGTAGTGACATTTCTAAAAGATTGATGGCTTTAAAAAGTTTTGTCCCAGTTGAATTTGCAAGAAACCCAAGGTCTCTTTCAGAAAGATTAAAATGGAAAGTAACAGAATTTAGACAGTTTCTACTGTATACCAGTCCAGTTGCTCTAATGGGTTTGTTAGCAGAGGAAGAGTATAGCAATTTTATGTTGTATTCAGTTGGTTTTTGCATTTTAGCAAATCCTTCATTTTGTTTTATTTTTAAGGACTAAGGCAAATACATTGCGTGTCTCATTTGTTGTACATTTTTGGCAGTTATATGGTCCAGAGTTTGTAGTGTACAATATATATGGATTAATTCATCTCAGTGATGATGTCAAGCTTCATAGTCACTTAGACCTTATTTCTGGATTTCCTTTTGAAAATTATTTTCAGAAATTAAAGAAAATGGGCAGAAAACCACATAGTCCTTTAACTCAAATAATTGAGGGGTTTCTGAAATGGAAAGCATACATCTGTCACGGTTGGCTCCGCCCTCTGTGTCAATCATGTTTACGTTTCATTTGTTCGTTGTGGTATGGTTTGTTAATGCCCCTTGTTGATCTTTCCAGCTGTGTCTTGTTTAGTTTTCATTAGTAATGGTATTTATATCTGCTGTTTCCTGTCTGTCTCTGTGATTCATTACGTCGCTCTGTTCTGGCCTGTATGTGTTATTTTGTTGTTCGGTATGTTTCTCGGTTTTTGATGTCCGGTTGGTTCTGTTATCTTTCTCGGTTCTTGATATTTGGTTGGTTTGTGTTGCGCTTGGGGTTCTCTTCAATGCCTCAGCGCAGCGTGTTTGTTGATGCAGATGAAAATAAGTAGAAACAACAGACCAATCCACTGTATACACAAAAGCTTTTATTTGTACTAAGATATCTTAGGAGATCGCACATACAAAACATGCTCCCCATTGTAAGGGAAGAAGCCAGAGATCTGAAATAACTAATGAAACTGCCAGTTTATATGCTGCTGTTCCCTGTCCCAGAACAATCCTCCAATCCCAATATGGAGTTGTATGTCAACATTTAATGTATGGCTGTAGTACCCCGTCCTATTCTCAACCTAAACATTCTTCTCACGCTCCTTGTTGAAACCACCTGTGGAACATTCTTTTCTCCTTTAGGAATGGACACTAATATACTGCTTAACCAAAGTACTGTCCTTAAGCTTATGAATATACTTTTATATGGTAATTCACACTACTAAACAAAATATATTGTTGCTATGTTAGTGCTAAGCAAAGAATATGTTTTCAACATTTTGCTGTGATCTTATATGTGTAGTCTGTCTGTTTGGATTGTATGATCTCATGTTCTTTGCCTGTATATGTGTAACATATTTGTGACGGGCAGAGAGTGCGAACGAAAAGGAAGCGATCACGCCAAGTCTCAGAGAAAAAGAGGGGTTTAATGAATAACGTGTGTACAAAAGGCCAGGACTTTTATTGTAGACTCTCACGATTTTGTGTTTAGAGTTTCCTGTTTTCAGCCTGTGTTGGAGCGGAGCTGTGTTCGTCGTGCACACTCTGAGTTTGAGTCTGGATTTTACTGTCAAGCAAAGTTCCCTTTAGTTACTTTAGTTACCGTTACTTCACAGTCAATGACGAGAAGTAAGTCACATTGTTGTTTCGCGGGTCTCTCCGTTTCGTTTATTTGTCTGTAAATCCGTATGTACGCTAAGCTAGTCAGAATGTTGTCTGGATGTATTGTGTAGCCTACGTTTCCCTAATGTGCCTGAAATGTGTTGAGTATAATGTTTACATATTTCTGAGTTGCCTGTTATTAGCGTTTAACACTATCTGCCTCGATGCTGTTGAGAATATTTCGGGTGAAGTTTCCTTCGTCCTCGTGAGAGGAACGTCACATTTGCGCTATCTCCTTTAGCCTCTAAATGGCTCATGAGACGTTATAATGTATGCGCCGTGACTGAGCTGTGTTTCATACTAGAAATCGCCAGTGATTTATTTTGTATTGGTAGTGCATCACAGGCATTTAACTGTTAACGTAATTACAGATTGTTATTTGTATGTTATAGTGCCTTATTTCTTATTCCTATTTCTTGTTTCCCTTACCATCTTAGACTGTGAAAAATGTCATGTGAATGTGAATATTAATGCTACCTGCATTTGACATCTAAGAATACAATTTAATAACAAAGCCCATCGTCTCCTCATCATTCCTCTACCTGGCATTCTGACCGATGCCCCATGTTGGATGACGCTTAAGACCTGAACGAATCCACTATCCTAGTACCTCCTCAATAACGTGCGCAAACCAAAAACCCGTGCACATGACCCAGATTAATGATATAATAACCAGCAGTCAACTGGTACATAGACAAGGCATTTATAGACAGACAAACGACCATCAGGTGAGGGAGCTAATAAGCCCCACCCACCTGAGGGACGCACACAACGCAACAACAACAGGACAACTGCCGCTGTACCGGAGGCGACCGGTAGGGGGAGCCTCCCTCACCGTGACAGACCCCCCCACCAAGCCGCACTATGGCCCGATGTGCGGTCCACAGCGGCAGTACAAAAGACACAAGACGAAGGGGCAGGAAGGCGGGGACAAAGCAAGGTAACACCTCCTGCGGTCCCGGAGCTGAAACACAAAAAACATACAACATAAATTAGCTCCCGCCTCCCTGGGCGGGACCCTGGACCGGCTGGGCCGTCAACAAGACAAAACCACGCCCCAGTCGGTCACAGAGCCCTCACGCCCCCAAGGGCCCCACACAGTGTGTGCGTGTGTGCAGGTTACCTCCCCAGGGAGCGGTTGATCGCCTCCTGGACCTACCTCTCGGCTCGAGGCAAACCCTTGCACCCAGCAAGGCGTGACCCTGAGCAACCCCGAGCACGAGGGGGGATCTCTGTCTTCGGCAGGAGCTCTTCAGTCCGGAGCCCTCTAGTCCCCCACACATCTGGGAAGCCCCTTTTTTCCCCTTCAGGGAGGCCACTTACGACCAAGGCTCCGGTCACCCCACAACATAAGGGGGCTCCTGCCCACAGCAGGAGCTCTTCAGACCGGAGCCTTATAGTCCCCACACGTACGGGGGGCCCTTACCCTTCCAGAGGGGCTATTTACGACCAGGGCTCCGGTCACCCCATAACATCAGGGGGCTCCTGCCTACTTGGGAGATCCCACAAGGTCCAGGGATGCCGCAGCCAACTGCCAGGAGGAACCTGCACACAACATCTACGCACACACACACACACACAACACAAACGCGCACGTGCCCTGACCATCTCAACCCCACCAAACTCAGGGGCACCAGCGGCTCAGGAGACGCCCTCCACCAGGTCAGGGCCTCCTTCTGGAGCAGCGCCATCCGTACCACAGACCGTGGCACGGGACCCTCCATAGCCCCTCCCCCAAACGCCCCCTTTGGGGAAGGAGCGTATAAAACAATTCACAAACACGCTAGGACAAACACAAAGTGGGCGACACATACACACAGACCACACACACGCGCACTTACCCTCTCACCGGCGGGCTTCACGCCCCCTCACATTCCCGGTAGGGCCTCCCTCAGGAGCTGCGCCCTCCGTGCCACCAACGGGACCCTCCATAGCTCCCCCCCAAAAACACACTTAGGGGAGGTGAGGAGCATACGGGGAAAGTAAAGGAGACTGGAGAAAGTAAAGGAGACTGGCGGCTTCCGAAAGGTGGCTGGTTATTCTGTGACAGGCAGAGAGTGCGAACGAAAAGGAAGCAATCACGCCAAGTCTCAGAGAAAAAGAGGGGTTTAATGAATAACGTGCGCAAACCAAAAACCCGTGCACATGACCCAGATTAAGGATATAATAACCAGCAGTCAACTGGTACATAGACAAGGCATTTATAGACAGACAAACGACCATCAGGTGAGGGAGCTAATAAGCCCCACCCACCTGAGGGATGCACACAACGCAACAACAACAGGACAACTGCCGCTGTACCGGAGGTGACCGGTAGGGGGAGCCTCCCTCACCGTGACAGGAACATTTAGGAGTAGGAGTATTAACATGTATCTTAAGCTCAGAATGTGACTTTAGAAAGAGCTATTATACTGATTTAATCTCTAATTACTTTGTAATGTTTTTCAGTAGTACACAGATCTGGACTGCAAGTTGGATCAATGTTCTTACATTGGAGTCCTTGATACATAAGGACCATTGTCTAACACTGCAATGACCATGCAATCTATAGACGTGTGTGTTTTTTTTAACTACTAGTTTTGCTGGGCACTAATACATGTAATCTCTGAGTGTGGTCATCTTTCTGTGGTAAGGTGTTAAAAAGGTTTTACAAAGCATATACTTTTTAAAGTTTTTATTTAAATTGTACAGCTGCTCTGATCCCTTTTTATACAGAATTTCATGTAAAAAAAAAGTTATATGTGTCTAATAATGAATTTCCGGTTTCAAGATGGTTGCTACTACAATTTTCAGCTGTTATTTTGATCATCTGCTGTGCTTGATTTTCAGGCTCTTCACAAACAGACTAATGGCAACATTTAACTTAAAGGGCTGCTCCAGAGGGTGTTCAAAAAGGTAATTTGAAGAAACTGCTTTGTACAACATTGTGATGTATCACCAAGACATGTAACATCTTGGTTAGTATGAACAAACTATTTCAAGTTATACACAGGGATTATATCTTGAAATTTTCTGTAATAAAAAATATTTTGCATTATTTAAAAATGTGTTTGTAAAAGTATTATATTTATAAAATAGAATGTAGTTTCAACGTATAGCATGGACGTTTTTTCAACGTCTTTTCAACGACATTTTGCTGGGTGGGAAGTAAAGTCAACAATGCGAAGAAAAAAAAATGCCGAAGTTCACCTCTGGCCACGTTACTTAGTTCCTCGTCATTACTGACAACATGACTTATTTCCTTTTTAATATTTGCCAAATATCTAATTATCTATTTAGGACAAAATTAGAGTGCTCAATTAACTAAGTACTCACAGTAATCACAGGACTGAAATGTTTGGTTAATGTTTTTTTTGGTGACTTACATGGATGTGTAGGCTATTCCATATAAAGCACATTCACATGAATCTACATTCAACAAGGGTCATTTTAAAAAGGCGAGTACAATTTTGGTGATGCCAAAACAATGCTTGCCAAAATTATACAAATATCATCTGTAGCGTCTTTATGCGCGTGCAAACGGGGAGTCGGATTCTGCTGAGGAGTCGGAATTCAGCACTACAACGTTTCCATTCATCTGTGTATTTTATCTTGAATTAAAGCTAGCTGAGTAACTCGAAAGCTGCATAATGTGGCACTGAATTTAAGATAGAGATAAACTAGGGGTATGGATTTTTAACCAGGGATAGCCTGTGTGTCTGCGCTAGCAGCTTGAAACAACCAAAATGTGTTTCTTGGTAAAACGGTTGAAATCAAAATATTTAGTCGTGCTTAACGCGGAATAATTTATAATTATTAAGTGAGGTTGTAACAGTCTGCTCTGCCCCCTCCTGTCATTTTTGTGCCTGTGTTGTTTTGTAGCCATGCGTGTTCTTAGCCACGCCTCGTGTTTTGTATCCCCTGTCTGGTTTATTCCGTTGCTGGTTATTTTGTCTACAGCCTCTATTGTCACTTTGTCATGTTAAGTTGTCTAAAACCTCTGTCCTGTTTCTGTATCTTCGCGTTTAGTCTCTCGTCGTTTATTCTGCGTCAGTATTCCGTGTAGGTATTTAAAGTTCCCTTTTGTGTTCAGTTTATCCGAGTAGTCTCTGTTTAATGTCTTTACGTGTTGGTTTCGTCTCGTGCTCTGGAATGTCTCGCAATAAATCTCGCTCTCCTCAGCTCGCTTGTGTCCGTCCTCTAAACTCACGCCGCGAACGGCGTTACAGAGGTAATCATTAAAAATACTGAATCACGGACAGCAGGTGGTTTCTATACTGCAGGCAAGCTTCATCCTGAGGTAAACTTGTGGTTAATGTTAGCAAACATTTAAAGTAGATTTGCTAGTTGCAAACCCGGACATAACCGGTTGCTTATATTGTCTATTTTCATACATTGCGTCCGTTTATATATTTAAATTAAGACAGACTGCGGTCAGGGTTTGTTTCTTGGTGTGTATTTTTGTATTTGTGCACACCTTTATTTAAACATAATTTAAAATTGCTTAAAAATAAATCACCTGTTCAATGTCACGACTTGGAATGACGACCTGTATGATACGCAAGAGGTCTGCCAAGTTTTTAGTGAACTATTTGCGGTTTAATACATTTTGTTTGTACCATGTGTTGGAAATTAAATTTTAATCCTTTATTTTTTGCTAGCATTACATTACTAATCAACTGTAGTATTAGGCATTCTATTTTACTATTACATTATTAATCAAACTGCTTAGTATCAAAAGCATATTCTCAAGAGTGTCTGGCAAGCATATTCTCAAAAGTGTGACCAGCGAGGCTGGGGGCTACACTCACTTTTAGCTATTTAAATCAGGCATATTTTGTCTGTCTCTCAGAGCTACACACGAAGCTGCACAAATAACTCAGAGTAGTTTAGTTCAGGCTTTTGCTGTGTACTCTCCGGACATGTCTGTATTTAACCGGCTTCAATAAAAGGTCAATTGACATAAGACTGGTGACATATTCTTTTTCATCAAAGAATACGCTGCGCTAGGTAGAAGGAGAACAAGCGCAACACATGATATTGCCCTTCTCGTCTTTGTTTCTACTCACATGACTATCGCTTTAAACTACTTCTTGTCAAAATAGACATGTAAAATAATAGAAAGTAGATTAAATCTGAAAGTTCTGCCAGCATTGAAAGTATGGGATATTTGCTGGCAGGATATTTGCTATGTAGGATTACGTTTTAGAAAATGCTATAAATGTTTTCTTTCCTTACAGCAACATAAGAAAACGGAGGGTTAACCCAACGAGCCACGCGTTAAACATTATTTCTTTGAATACTAATCAGTACAATATCATTGAAACAAAGCACATCAATGAGTACAACGGTGAGAATTCAGCAGCCAGTTCAAAAGTGATTTTGAAATTAATGTAAAGTCAATTTATTATCTTACAACCTGTGTGTAGAAATGTTCCTTGATTTTTTTATAACCTCTTTCAGGTCGTGGTGTATTTGCAAATGTAGACCTCATTAAAGGAAGTTTTATTCTAGAGTACAGAGGACAGCTAATAACAGGAAAATGTGCTAACTCTTTGAGGGCAAGAGACAGCACATACATGTACTATTTTAAACACAATGGAAAAATTGTTTGGTGAGCACATGGATTTATAAAGCATTTTGGTCTGGGGGTTGTGGATTGATCTAAAATCAGAATGCTTTATGTTGAGATCGAGGCCACTACAGTGATTTTTCCTGGTTAAGCATACCTAATTCAGCAGAATTTAACAGTCAGGCTTAATTGGTGTTAAAGAGAAAATCGCCAAAGCGTATTTGTATTTATAGTGTATTTGGGGGAAAGGGATCGTGCTATGTGTAATTGTTTTGACTCAAACCATGGCTCGTTTATAATAGTTTATAAAGACTTAATGGGAAAGGTGAAAAGTCTTCAGCAGTATAGTTTGTATATGAGTAGATGCGACCGATGAGTGGTCTGTGAGGACATGATTGGATTTGTAATGACTGAATGTGGTGGCATTTTGTGTTGGCTGTTCCATGTAAGAATCAGGTTTCAGAATCATATTCTGAAAAATTGCCACCACTGAAACCTGCCATGGGGTGAGTTGAATTCAATTTGTGCTTTTTGCAACGGTCAACATGGTGTAGTCAGTGAATTTGCAATTAAAAGAAGGATATTTCTTTCTAGATAAACAATGACTTCAGGCTTCAGGAACTGCAACACGTCATGACTGTCCAGAGTCAGATATGTCGGTAAATATTTGGATGATGTAGCGATAGTAGCATGTATTACAGGGGGGATGAGAGCGAGTACAGACAGTGGCGCAAAAAGGGGGTATGCAGCGTATCGATCTCGCCAAATCGATGCCGGAAAATTATTTCTAGTCGGCATTTTCTGTAAGAGCTGTTTGTTCATGTATGATAATACACATAAAAAACAGAAGCACAGCACTAATCAGGCGCCCATCCACTCCTTCCCCTCTACCCTCCTGTCACTTCCACACAGGCGCTTGAGAACGCGCCCCATAGAGAACGCGCCGAGGCATGCTTTTTTCTACTCCTTTCAAATTACGTTTCAAAGTACGGAAGTTTTTCTCGTCTTAGACGAAGGGTACGGCTGGCGTACCCCTAATCAGTTCGATTCTTCCGGCGTGACGCACCTGCAGGGTGTTCAAGATGGAGGGGCAGAAAAAAAGCTCTCCAGGGCACAAAACAGAAAACAGTAGAGGGAGAGAGAAAAAGATGTTGTAGGGATGAAGATAAGCTTCTCAAAGTGTTTGAAAGACAGCAGGTAGGTCAGTTGATTGTTTGTTAAGAAGAGCATTCAGGTTAGCTTTAGCTAAAAGGACAGGTCACAAACAGTAATATATTCTCCACAACCCCACCCAGTTACCCTGTTACTGGGAAGATAATATTGGGGTGTCCCTGAGGCAATTGGGCTTTAGGGGCCCCCTTCTGTAAGGTTCTGATGACCAAAGCTAGACTCTGTCAAAGCTGTACGTTTCCAGTTGGGGGTATTCTAGATGCTCTACAAAAGCTTGAAGAAGTGGCAGGAGACAGCAAAATTGTCTCAGAGGCAAAGTCACTATCTCATGAGCTTGTTAGTATGGAATTCCTTGTGTGCCCCATAGTTTGGCATGACTTATTATTAGAGATAAACTTTGCAAGCAAGGCACTACAAGCAGCAGATGTGTCAATGGACACAGCCATTAGGCTAATTGCGTCTGAAAGAATTTTTGCTCAAGTATAGAGAAAAGGGCTTTCAGAAGTCACTTGACATTGCATGCAGGATAGCCAGTGAAATGGATGCTTCTCCAGAATTCAAACAGAGATGTTTTAGGAAGCAAAAGAGGTTCCCAGATGACAATTCATGCACTGGTCATCATGAAAAGGAACCCAAAAGGTACTTTAAGTGCATGGTTTTCAATATCATTGTTCATACAATCCTGCAAGAGCTGTCTGAGAGGTTTTCCAATTTTCAGCTTGTGTCTGAGAAATTTAAATTCATCACTAAAATGGAGCACATGACAAAAGCTGAGCTGGAGGAATCAGCGACCACATATGCCCTGACTACCTGTGATGTTTCAAGAGATATCATTCAAGAAATATACCCAGCAAGCTGTCTACTGAACGGTTACAATGCTCTAGAGAAGTAAAATTTCCTCATAAAGGAGAATCTTGATTTGGTGTTTCCAAATTTGACAGTAGCCCTTAGAGAATTACTGACCATGCCTCTGACCGTTGCATCTGCCAAAAGATCCTTTAGCAAGCTGAAGCTTATCAAAACTTACCTTCGTTCGAGTATGAACAATGATCGCTTGACCCAGTTAGCAGTGATCTCAATTGAAAACAAATGGGCAAGTGCAAAAGCATGATATCTAACAATTTAGTTAAAACTCTTGTTAAAACTCTTACATAGAGTCCAGGCTATTGTTCAGATTTGCTGTTACATATCTTTACTTAAAACATTTCATCCTTAAAACATTAAAGTTCATACAACGATATTCAAGTTTTAATCTCAATAAGCGCAACATTTTCAAGTAAAGACAATGGCTCTGTTCGAAATAGCCTACTGCATACGGCATACTGCATACTGCACTCAGTATATACTGGATACTGCATACTGGTCCTTGTAGTAGTATCCAGTACAGTGTCCAGTATGCGACAAAAGTAAAGCATACTACGGGGGTACGTGAATGTATAGCCACCAGAGATTAGTGCTGTCTCAAAATGTCAGACCGTAAAATAAAATAAAGTAAAATAAAATGTAAAATGATTACAGATATGAATACAGATTATTAATTTTACAATAGCGTCTGGTAGGGAATTTAGCTAACAGGTTTCAAAGCTATATTTAGAGGCTGCTAAGATAACACTAACTAACTAGATAAATAAGGATTGATTATTACCTTCCTATTTTCTCATTTTAAAACAGTGAGCAGTAGAACATTTATTCTCTAGCAGATATTTATGAAAAATATACTTACATTTATGCTCACACTCTCGCTCCGCATTGTCCGCCATGTTTTTTTTTTTTACAGAGGGTATGAAAGTGGCCGCGTTGCATGATGGGATGCAGTACACCACGAAGATAGCTCTGTTCGCGTACTGGAATATTTTGCGGAAGTAGTATGTCATCCAGGGATGTTTCGCATACTGGAAAAAATCTTTTTATTCGCATACTGCATACTGATTTGGGGCCCAAGCAGTACGCCAGTAGTATGTAGTAGGCTATTTCGAACAGAGCCAATCACTAAACTCATTGTTTTTCATTGCTCCTGCATGCCTGTTGGTTAAAACCATCTAATTAGCATACTGGGGTTCTGAACAAACATGGTGGATAGTGCAGCTGGTGCGGGAAAACTAGTTTCTTAGCAGTTATTTTTAAAAACACTTCATTTACTCCCTTTAACTGGATAAGTACATGTTCTGCTCTAAACACTGATATAATTTGCGGTAAGAAACGTTGTTGTTTTTCTTAAAGAAGCTATTTTGAATTGTGTGCGCTTTTTTGAAAGAGCTGCTGAAGCCTCAGAGTGAAATACTAGTGCCAGTGGTCTTAATTTTCCTCACTGTGGTTGCTCTTCTCATGCTTGAAATTGTAATTTGGTAAGTATTTTAAAATATCTTTTAATTGTAATTCGTTTTTGAGGTAAATACGTTAAAGAGAAACGTTATCTAAACGTCTAGATACCCATAGCAGTTGTTAATGTCTAAACTTGGTAAAACTTTAGTTACTTTCTTGGTAATTTAAACTGTGTTTAAACTTGTATTTACCCTATCCGCTTTTAGTTTGAGTGAGTTTGATATTCCTGCACTGACAACAGAAAATGCAAATAATAGGCTAAAGCAGAGGCTAAACTTTAATTCTTTTTGCAATGTGTTCCTTTAAAATTGCCTGTTGATGTAGTTACTGAAATATTTGTTTTATTATTACTTTGCATGCTTAAGGATTTAATGATAAGAGCAGAACCGTTGATGTAAATGCAATTCTTAAATGCTTTTGTATTTTTTTTAATAATTTCAAACAAAGTCATGATTCTTTGGTATTGACTACTGTAAACACATTGATACATTTGTTGCTTTGTCAAAGACATTTGTATTAACAGGAGGGTGCACTAAAGACGAATCTGTGTCAAGCCCCCTAAAAGATAACTGCATAGGTAAGTCTAATGAGTATTAATTAAGTTCCAATTTTGTAAGCAAATGCACTCTGTCCAACAATAGAGCATAAAGAAATTCAACAGTTCAATTTGACCTGTACTGAAAGTTTAGACAGTACAGAATCCGTAAAACCAATGTTTAGAAATAAATACATTTTTAGAAATATAGATATCCAAGTTTTAGCTTTTTGTCCGTGGCCTGGTTGTCATTTTGTTTATACTGGCAGATATGGAGTGGAAATGCAGGTTATGTGGTGCCTTCTCTGATTCTCGTGGCATGTTACTTGGTCATTATCGTTTGCAACTGTAACGGGTTACGGTGAGCAGCGGGAGACGTAGGTCGTTCAGAGATATTTTTATTCTCCATCTTTTCAGAAACAAACAGAAATACTCAGGCGTGTAGCAAGGTAGAAAACTCAAAAATAGAAAAGACTTGTAGAATTCTCCTTCCGTCCGGTGCTGGATACTCCAAGGTGGAATGGTCGTCGTAGCAGGCAGGCTCTCTTCTTCCTCTAATGTGCAGCACCGGACGACCGGACCTGTGGGCTTATATACCTACGGGTGCATAACTCAACAGGTGATTAGAATTCTGGTGATTGTGATCTTCGGAGGGGTTGAGAGTGAGGAGGGGTGTGCCTTTGTGCAGGTGATGAGCGCCTAAATACATGTGTGCGTGCGTGCGCCCTCTGGTGGCTTCCCCGCCCGGCTCCCGTGACAGCAACATAACCATTATTCGAAAGTCTGTCCTTTGCCATGTCTTTACAATTCGTGTATTTGCATATTTCAGTCATTCAATGCACTTAAAATTCATCTTTCAAGGGTTCAGAGACACAAAATGGATAAATCAAGGGACCTGGGGAGTGCAGGTGGTGTATACATGTCCCTTGTGTGGTTTTAAGCAGCCTTTTTCTGAGAAAACACTTTTTGCTAATTTAAGAGGGCATTTGAGGACCCATGAAATGGTAACATGTCCATATAAGAGCTGTGCCTATAGTACTATTGTTTACACTTCCTTTAATGCTCATAAAAGCAGAACACATGGAGACTCTGGTAATGCGGATCTCTTTAATGATGTCTCTGCTGATGAAGATTCTGTAGGCCTATGTGCTGCTGGTTCTTTTGTGGAAAATGTTGATCTGTGTGAGAGGTTGGGACCATCTGGGAATGAAAACACATTAGAGGATGAGGATGATTGTCTGTGTGACATCAACCAGTTAAATGTATACTTGCGTCACAATTTAGACTCGCTTTTTTTAAAGATGCAGTCTATTCTTCATGTTTCTGATCTAGCAGCCCAGGAGATAGTGGAGCATTTGGGTCAGGTGTTTCTCTTGTCTAGACCTCTTCTGAAACAGAACATAAGTGAGATGTTGCAATTCAATTCAATTCAATTCAAATTTATTTATATAGCGCTTTTTACAACACATGTTGTCACAAAGCAGCTTTACAAATTGCATGGGTCCAGATCCCTAATGAGCAAGCCATAGGCGACAGTGGCAAGGAAAAACTCCCTAAGATGGCGGGGATATAGGAAGAAACCTTGGGAGGACCAAGACTCAAAAGGGAACCCATCCTCCACTGGGCGGCCCGTTAGCACCAGTCCGTATTTGTGGACAAAAGGTGGTTTTACAGTTGTGGCATAAGGGTTCTTGTTCCCCGGCCCAGTAGTCACAGACCCGCCGGTGCAGATGAAGGGCCCCAGGCAGGAGCCAGCACCAGCACATCCTCCCGCGGCAACGGCAAGTCCAACCCCGGCATCAGCACATCCACCGGCAAGCCAGACCATCTCCCAGGTGCCTGCGGGTGCTTGCATGCAGTCGTCAGGAAACCCATCCTCTATTGGGAATACAGACTGAGATAGTGGTGTTGGGGTTAGTCAGTGGTAAGTGTAGTGGGTGTAGTAATTTAGTCCGGGGGGTGCCAAGGGTGGAGCAGGTCCGGAATCAGGAACCGCCGTGCCTCCTGGTGCCCTGGAGTGGTCCTTGTCTCTATGAAGTAGGGGAGACAAGAAGGAACACAGAGTGGTGGGTGAATGCTCTTAACAGTATGCCTGACTAAACAAATGTGTTTTTAATCTAGATTTAAACACAGTGACTGAATCTGAGTCCCTAACACTGGATGGAAGTTTATTCCATAGCTGAGGGGCTGTGTAAGAAAATGACCTGGCCCCTGCTCCAGCCTTCATAATTTTAGGGACTGATAAGAAGCCTGCACCTTGTGATCGAAGTAAACGCGGAGGTTCGTATAGGACTAAAAGTTCCCTCAAGTACTGCGGCGCCAGACCATTTAACGCTTTATATGTTAATAGCAGGATTTTAAATTCAATGCGGAATTTTACTGGGAGCCAATGGAGTCTAGTTAAAATAGGAGTAATGTGTTCATATCTTCTGGTTCTAGTAAGTAATCTTGCTGCTGCATTCTGAACTAACTGGAGTTTATTTATACACTTACCGGACATCCAGACAATAAAGCATTACAGTAATCTAATCTAGAGGTAACGAAAGCATGAACTAACTTTTTCTGCGTCGTGTAGACACATTATGTTTCTGATCTTTGCAATATTTCTAAGATGGAAGTACGCTATTCTAGTCATGTTATCTACATGAGATTCAAATGATAGACTCGAGTCAATAATTACACCGAGATCTTTAACTGTTGTACTTGATGGTACTGTATGACCATCCAGAGTTAATAAATAATCAGAGGACTTATTACTGGCTATCTGTGGTCCTAATACAAGTACCTCTGTCTTATCAGGATTTAGTAGAAGGAAATTACTCAACATCCACTCCCTGATGTCCTGTACACAGTCCTCAACTTTCTTGTTAAGCTGTCTTCCCTCATCTAGTCTCGCTGAGACATATAAATGAGTATCATCTGCATAACAATGAAAGTTAACATCATGTTTACGGATGATATCACCTAATGGTAGCAAGTACAACGAGAAAAGCAGAGGTCCTAAGACAGAACCCTGCGGAACACCAAATTTAACTTTGGTATGAACAGAGGAGTCGCCATCAATATCAACGAACTGGTAACGGTTAGTCAGGTACGACCTAAGCCATGAGAGGGCTGTTCCTTTAATCCCGACCACGTATTCTAGCCTATGTAAAAGAATGCTATGATCAATAGTGTCAAAAGCTGCACTAAGGTCAAGTAATACGAGTAGGGACATACAACCTTGATCAGAGGCCAGTAACAGATCATTTACTACTTTAACTAGCGCTGTCTCCGTACTGTGATGGGCTCTAAACCCTGACTGAAATGTTTCAGTAAATGCCGTTTCTATGAAGATATGAACACAGCTGCTGCGCTACGACCTTTTCTAGGATCTTGGAGATAAACGGAAGATTAGATATTGGCCTATAATTGCACAGCTGACGGGGGTCAAGATCCGGTTTTTTAATTATAGGTTTGATTACAGCTATTTTAAAAATGTTTGGTACATAACCGGTGCTGAGAGACGAGTTGATAATATTTAGGAGCGGTTTAATTGTTTCCGGTGCTATCTTTTTAAAGAGATCTGTTGGTATTGAATCCAACATACACGTTGACTGTTTAGCTGACGATATTAGTGAATCTAAGTCTGTCTCTCTGAGGGGTTTAAAGCAATTTAATCTTTCATCTGGTAGGACTATACAGGTATAATTATATGCTAGATTATCGAGAAATATTTAGATCTAGCTGTTCTTAGAGCTGCTCTATAATTTATGAGACTATCCTTCCATGCCTGACGAAATACCTCTAAGCTTGTTTGTCGCCACTTACGCTCTAACTTGCGAGTGCTCTGTTTTAATGTGCGCGTGTCGTTATTATACCAGGGGCTATCTCTTTTCTATGGTATGTTTTGTTTTAAGAGGAGCTACTTTGTCTAAAGTACAGCGAAAAGGTTGCTGATAGGTACTCTGCTGCCTGGTCAAGTTCAACGGGGTCGGATATTGATCCTATTAAGGATGATAGCTCTGGAAGGTTAAGAATAAAATTACTAGCTGTGTTTGATGTAATAGTGCGCCTAACGTAAGAGCGCGGTGAAGTGTGCGGACGTCGAATATTATTTAGTCTAAATAAAGTGCAGAAATATTCCACCACTGTCAATGATGCCGTTCTTGAAGAAGTTGTTAGTGTTGACATGGACAGTAATATTTTTTTCAGGGCAACAGCTGCAGGGGCAGAATTATCTTCCAATAAACGAAGAAAGTCCTATATAGAGAGGTCCTATCCTGTCGTCATGCCTTTCCAGTACATCATAGAACATGGGCACACAGCTGTGTATGTCCCCATACTTCCAATGATTCAGGAGCTGTTCAAACATACTTATGTATTTGATAAAATTCAAGAAGCACGTTGGTCTCTGCCCAGTCACTACATTAGCCACCGAGATGGTTCATACTTTCATGCAAATGAACTGCTGACACCATTACATGAGCTGAAATTTCCATTAATTTTATATGTTGATGAGATAGAAGTTTCCAATCCTTTAGGCACTTCAAGGAAAATACATAAACTCCTATCAGTATACTGGATTCTTGCAGATCTGCCTAGCAAATATCAGTCAGCCTTGCATGTTATATAGCTGGCAATATTATGTAAAGTGCCAGATCTCCAGAATTGTGGATATGAAAAAGTTCTTGGTTCGAATGCAAGACATTCAGACACTAGAAAAAGATGGTGTGTTCATTTAGTCTCTTGGTCAGTCTGTCAAAGGCACTGTCTTCTGTGTTGCAGCAGCTCATGGATTAGCAGGCTTTATCCAGTCTTTTAGGTCAGAATATGTATGCATGTCCGCCACTTTACACTTTGCCAACTTCCTGGTTGTGGGCTTCTTGGCTGACGCTGCTTCTTGCTGACGCTGCTGCAGAGTATTTTTTTGCCTACCCTTTTTTCTATCTGTTTAATTACATCTGATACATCTACAAATATTTTGTTTTGTGGACTTTGTGGACATATTTACGCATAACTCCGGCTACAACAACCTCCACAAGCCATCGAAAAACATTCAAAGTTCATCTCAACCGAAGCTAAGTATCTTTAGTATTTCACCATGTCTGAGTCGCCTGTTGTTTGTGTGGAGTGTGGCATGTTTAGCTACTCTTCTTCCGTCAGTAGGGATAATTTTGTTTGTAACAAGTGTAGATTAATTATTAGCATGACGGAGAAGATTTCGCTTTTAGAGGAGCGCATCCGGGCTTTAGAGAGTCCTAAAGAGTCGGTAGCACCTAGCGTAGCAGGCCTGGTTGCCACCACCGTAGCCATCGTAGCTAGCGAGTCCCCAGCTCCGGCATTAGAGCCCTCCGCCGCGGGGCGAATGGGTGACGGCTCGGCGGCATAGCCGTAGGGCTGAGCACCGTTCTACTCAGATTCCCGTGTCAAACAGGTTTGCCCCACTCAGTAATACACCGACTGAGCGACCTGTTAAAAGAGCTCTGGTAATAGGAGATTCCCAGCTCCGACACGTGAATATAGCGACCCCCTTAGAGACACCAGCGGCCATAGTTAAGTGTATCCCGGGGCTAGAGCGCCTGACATCAGGGCTAATCTTAAGGTGCTGGCTAATCGTAAATATTCAAAGATAGTGGTACACGCCGGCACCAATGATGTGGGTTTGAGACAGTCCGAGATCACTAAGGGTAATGTTAAAGAGGTGTGTGAGTTAGCGGGGACTATGTCAGATGCCGTAATATGCTCTGGTCCCATTCCATTGGGCGTGGCGCCGAAACCTACAGCAGGTTATTGGCGCTACACCGCTGGATGTCTAAATGGTGCTCAGAAAACAACGTGGGTTATATAGATAATTGGACGCGTTTTGAGGGCAGGCCTGGCCTTTTGAAGCGAGACGGCATTCACCCTTCTTGGGAGGGTGCTGCTCTCATTTCCCGTAGCATATCTGCTAGGCTTACTAGTGGTAGTGTAGGACTTGTTAATGGGGATTGACAAACCAGAGCCGAGGCCAGGCAGCAGACACAAAGGCTAAACCGACTGTCTGCTAGCTGCAAAGAGACGTCACCTAGGTCACACTGGATTGAGACTGTGTCAGTTCCTCGAGTACCAAAAAATAACTCTCGCAAAGTTAGTAGACAAAATTTAATCAATGTTAAATTGGATTATGCTCCCTTGGAGAGTAGTTTAAATCTGAAACTAGGACTGCTAAATATTAGATCCCTGTCATCTAAAGCATTGCTGGTTAATGAAATGATTACCGATCTTAATCTATGCATGCTCTGCTTGACGGAAACCTGGACCCGGCCAGATGATTATATGGCCCTAAATGAAGCCTCTCCCTCTGGCTATAGATATGTTCATAACCCCCGTCCAAATGGTCGAGGAGGTGGTGTCGCCACAATATATGACTCTGATATAGACATTTCTCAAAAATTCTGCTTTAAATTTAATTCTTTTGAACATCTCATCCTCACTGTTTCAAATGTATCAAATCTGACAACCAACAAGGCGTCACAGTCGTTTATGTTAATTACTATTTACCGCCCCCCTGGTTCTTACTCTGAGTTCTTGCAGGAGTTTTCAGACTTCCTGTCTCATGTAGTGCTATCAGCCGATAAGGTGATTATAGTTGGTGATTTTAACATCCATTTGAGAATCTTTGTGACGCTTTTAAGCAAAAATTTTCAAGAAATTCTTGATTCAATGGGTATCACTCAGAATGTGGTGGGTCCTACGCATAATTGTAGTCATACTTTAGACCTGGTTTTATCATTTGGTATTAACATATCCAGCTTAGCAATTTTACCTCAGAGCGAGGCCGTTTCAGAACACAGCCTCATAACGTACAAGTTATGCTTGACTGACAGTACTCATCAGCCGCCCCGCTACCGAATGAAATGAACTATAGCACCTAGTACCATAGCCGCGCTCACTGACATTTTACCTGGTTTGACAGAAATTGATACACCTGTAGCTCCGGAAGGACTACAGCATTTTACCGAGCACGTTGAGACTTCTCTTTGTACAGCATTAGACAAGGTTGCACCATTACACTATAAGAGAGCCTCTGAGAGAAGAATAGCGCCATGGTATAACGAGCACACGCGTAGTCTCAAGCGAGCCGCGAGGATCCTGGAGCGTCAATGGCGAAATTCAAAGTTAGAAGTGTTTAGACTATCATGGAAAAGCAGCCTTAGTGAATATAAGCATGCCCTCCATACGGCAAAATCCTCATACTTATCAGCTTTAATAGAAAAACATAAAAACAATTCTGCACTCCTATTTAAAACTGTTTCCAGCCTAACAAGGAGCCATGATCAAATCAATCCACTAATCCCACTAGAGTGTAGCAGTAATAATTTTATGAAATTCTTTAATGATAAGATTGATAAAATTAGGGAAAAAATTGGTTGTGCTATCTCAGAGCCTGTCAACATGCCTATGCACCTTGACAGCTGTCTGGTCAGCTCTGATGCCCTGTTAGAGTCCTTCTCCACAATTGGTCGTGAGGAGCTTATTTCATTGGTGGAATCTGCCAAGCCCTCCACATGCATACTAGATGCAGTACCAACCCATTTACTTAAAGAATTACTGCATAGCAATATAGAACCTTTGCTCACTATAATAAACTGCTCTCTGAGCCTGGGCTATATTCCCAGTTCATTTAAACTTGCAGTTATCAAGCCGCTAATTAAAAAAAACCTGGTCTTAACCCCCAGGAAATGTCCAACTATAGGCCTATCTCTAATTTGTCATTCATATCCAAAATTCTAGAGAAAGTAGTTTCTTCACAACTCTCCTCCTTCCTACAGACAGAACATGTCTTAGAATTATTTCAGTCTGGATTTAGACCCCACCACAGCACTGAAACTGCGCTGACTAAAGTAGTAAATGATCTCTTGATATCATCTGATAAAGGACACATTTCTTTTCTCATACTGCTAGACCTCAGTGCGGCTTTTGACACCATTGATCATAATATTCTACTTAATAGGCTGGAGACACTCATTGGTATAAGAGGTCAAGCACTCTCCTGGTTCAGGTCCTACCTGACAGATCGTTACCAATTTGTACTAGTAAACAATGAATGCTCAGAGCAATCTAAGGTAAAATATGGTGTCCCACAAGGATCTGTACTGGGCCCCATATTATTTACATTATATATGCTTCCACTGGGCACTATCATCCGTAGGCATGGTATTAGTTTCCATTGCTACGCAGATGATACTCAGTTGTATATATCTTCCAATTCGGATGATATCACCACTACTCTCAAGATTGAGAGCTGCGTCCAGGACATTAAAAACTGGATGGCGTCTAATTTTCTTCAACTAAATTCTGATAAGACTGAGGTGCTGATTCTTGGGCCTAAAGCTGCTAGAAGCAGCTGGGCTGATATTCCCCTTACCCTAGATGGGTTTTCAGTAACACCCAAGTCTACCGCAAAAAGCTTAGGTGTCACTATTGATTCGGATCTTTCATTTGACACACATATATGCAATGTCACTAAGGCTGCCTTTTTTCCATTTACGTAATATCGCCAAGCTGAGACACTTACTTTCATTAGCTGATGCAGAGAAGCTGGTCCATGCTTTTGTCTCGTCAAGATTGGACTACTGTAATGGTCTTCTAATTGGATGCTCTAAACAGTCCATAAAGAAGCTACAACTTGTACAAAATGCTGCAGCTAGAGTCCTAACTAAGGCTAGAAAATTCGATCATATTAGTCCCACTCTCGCGGCATTACATTGGCTTCCGATTAAACATCGAATTGAATTTAAAATTCTTCTCTTAACCTATAAGGCGTTAAATGGTCTTGCCCCACAATATCTGAGTGAACTCATTGCTTACTACAACCCATCTCGCCCTTTACGCTCCCAAAATGCTGGATTTCTCTTAGTTCCAAAAATTTGTAAGACTACAGCCGGAGGCAGAGCTTTCTCCTTTAAAGCCCCTCAATTATGGAATAGCCTTCCAGCTCCAATCCGAGATTCTGACACAGTTACAATCGTTAAATCTAGACTTAAGACTCACCTATATAATCAAGCCTTCAGTTAAATATTCCCCTAGTAAGGTGCGGGGCTCAGGGGCCCCCAGACGTTGAGATTTCTGGTAATCTGAGATGTTGATGCTGTCATCCAGCTGTGTCATGGCATCACTCTAGTTGTGACTGACTTGACTGGAAAGCAATGTCTCAGTGAGCCCTCATGACTGTGGTCACCTCTGGACCCCTCCCTTTAGTTAAGCTGCTATAGATTAGCCTGCCGGAGCTACATGCTAATCACTGGCACATGAGCTATGTACATTTAAATCAATGGTGGTTAAACTGACATCCTCACACTCAGTCTGTATTGTCCATCTTTTTGCATGCTTCTACCCAAGACGACTGCATGCAAGCACCTACAAGCACCTGGGAGATGGTCTGGCTCGCCGGTGGATGTACTGATGCCGGGTTGGATGTACCATTGTCGTAAGGGGACGTGCTGATGCTGGCTCCTACCTGAGATGCACCATCTGCACCGAAGGGACTGTGACTACTTGGCCGGGGAACAAGAACTTTAAGCTATAACTGTAGAACCACCTCTTGTTCACAAATACGGACTGGTGCTAACGGGCCGCCCAATGGAGGATGGGTTCCCTTTTGAGTCTTGGTCCTCCCAAGGTTTCTTCCTATTCCCCGCCATCTTAGGGAGTTTTTCCTTGCCACTGTCGCCTTTGGCTTGCTCATTAGGGATCTGGACCCATACAATTTGTAAAGCTGCTTTGAGACAACATGTGTTGTAAAACGCGCTATATAAATAAAATTGACTTGACTTGACTTGCATGTTCTGCCTGGCTACCCAAGACTAGTTTTGATCTCAGGATGCTTCTGAGGGTGATTTTGTTTTGAGAACCAAAGTAGGCCATGACCTGAATGTGCAGAATGTCACCCAGGGAGAATGTGGCAATACATTTGAGGTGACAAGTGACTGTGTCTTAAGACAAGGATTGAATAATTTTCTTCCCATCACTGGTTTCCCCCCTGATATTCTTCATGACCTCTTGGAGGGGATTGTGCCAGTAGAGTTAGCTTTATGCATTCAAGAAATGATCCGTCTTTTCTTGTCAAGAGTATTTCACTCTTGACTATTTGAATCATAGAATTGTGACATTCCCATATGAACATGCAGACAAAGTATGTTAAACCAAAGCCAATTGTGAAGACCTATGCTTCGAAAATGACCATAGGTGGTAATGGGCATGAAGTGGGTAATTTAATTCCAGAGGGAGACTGTGCCTGGGCTGTATTAATGAAATTAAAAGACCTGCTGGAGCTAGTCTTGTCCCCAACTTTTACTGAAGAAACAATTTAGTATTTACAAAGCAAAATTAGGGACCACCGACAGATGCTACTTGAGGCCTTTCCCCAGTTTAGACTCTGGCCAAAACACCATTACATTGAACATTACCCAGAACTGATGAGATGTTTTGGTCCTCTTGTTCACTTGTGGACCATGCGATTTGAGGGTAAACACAGCGGGTTGTACATGACACTCAAAACTTCAAAAATGTGCTCAAAACACTGGCTGTCCGACACCAGCATATGACGGCTTACTATCTTAGTGCTCCAGGGTTCTTCAAACCACATCAGCAAGCATCTGTTGTGACTTCTGTACTGGTTTCAACATTGCCTGAAGTTGCACAGCATTACATTAAACAGAAGACTGACAGTAATTATACACTCTGTCCAGTTAGTTTAAGACCACTTGATATTTGTCAGATCTGATGGAAAATAAGTTAATATTTCTGACACCCCTATGACACTATGCTTGTATTGGTCGGATGAAGTAATGACAGTTGATGTAGATTCGGTGAACAGTGTTTATTCCTTTTTCATATATATTTCCATTGTCCAGTTAGGTTAAGACCACTAGTGTGTTCATGTGCTTAGAATTTTTTAAAAACAAAATAGTCCATCATGTCGAAGGGAAAATCACTCACATATATGTGAGTGATTTTCCCTTCGTGAAATGCCAAATAGAGGCATTTCACTGCAAAAAAGTGGGAATTGGAGAAATAGCTTGGCGGATCGGTAGCTCGCATCAAGTGGTAATGGCATACTTGAGAAATCCAGCAGCTTATGGCAAAAATCGAAAGACATCTCGGAAAACAAATCTTTCTGGACAGGAGAAACGTGAAATTGTTAGAGCCGATTCGAATTCACAAAAATCACTGAAGCAGATTAAGCAAGAACTACATTTGAACGTTTGCCGGGAGACTATTTGGCAAGTTTTGGTGAAAAGTCCGTACATAAAAAGGTCGAAAAAAGCAAAAGCTCCTAATCTCACTCCTTTCCACATCGAGAGACGTTTGAACTTCACAACAGCCAATATGAATAGACAATGGAACATGCTAGGTTGCCAGCAGGACTAACTATGTAACTAATGTTTAGTATGGTTGTGGAATGCTAATAACAAGTTTACTAATGCTATTTTCTATACTTCCAGCTGATATTTAGTGACGAGAAAAAGTTTAATCTGGATGGCCTCGACGGATTTTATGGGTATTGGCGTGATTTGAGGAAAGATGAGCAATACTTTACAGCCCAGAACTTCGGTGGTGGTTTATGTATGCTTTGGGCAGCATTCTGTGCATCTGGAAAGCTAGACCTTGCTTTCACATCGTTCAAAATGAAGAGCAAGGACTACATCCAGGTGTTAGAAACGTGAATCTACCATTCATGCGCAGATTTCGACATAAGAAGTTAGTTTTTCAGCAGGTCAATGCTGCCATTCACACGAGCAGGGAAACTAAACAATAGATAAACGATCATAAAATAAATATACTAGACTGGCCAGCATGCTCCCCAGATTTAAATCTTCTGGAAAACCTCTGGGGAATCTTGGTATGCAGGATTTACGCTGAAGGGAAGCAGTACGCCACTGTTGAAGAGCTCAAAACAGCTATTTCGGAGGTGTGGGAAAACATTGAGAACACCTGGTTTTCCTCTGCTTCTCTGTTGTTTCCTCTGCTTCCCCTGTTTCTTCCTATCTTGCATCTCCTGCTGCTTCTGTTGTTTTACTCTTCTCCATCTGCTTCTTCTCATTCCCTCATCTAATCTAAAGAGTTTCACATTTATTTACAGGAGCAATGTGATGTTAACCACAGACGTACTGTTGCACTTTGAGCCCTCCTTGTGTTCCTTCGTGAAAATGACTGCTTTTTTCAGGACTTGCAACGTACGTTATTAAATATGTACAGGATGATATTAACAAATATTGCAGGATAACCTTTTATTTTATAAACACAATGGAATGACATATCTGAATACCCCAGCAAGTAATGGCTCTAGGTGTCATATAAGGTAGTTAAATGTGCCTGTACGTATATTAGTGTTATATACGGGAGTGTGTATGGGGGCGGGGAGAAAAGCACGAGTGACATAGGATACTGTGTGTAGGCGGTTGCGAACGACAAGGCGCCATTAAAACAAAAGGTTCACAAAGAAGTACAGTTTCAGTCTCATTCCTCTACATGGTGTCAGAAGTGAACGGATAATGGCCAAATTTAATCCCCTGACAACCTTCTCTTTCGACAAGCCGGGTAAGTGGCCGGATTGGAAGCAGCGTTTTGTGAGATTCAGGACCGCTACTAAACTAGACAAGGAGGATGGCGCAGTGCAAGTGAGTAGCCTGATATACGCCATGGGGAGCGAGGCCGAGAACGTCTACCGCTCGTTCGCATTTGAGGAGGAAGGACATAGAAATGACTTCGACCGGGTGCTGGGGAAATTCGACGAGTACTTTGTGCCCCGGAGGAATGTAATACACGAACGCGCGTGCTTCCATCAGCGAATGCAAAGACCGGGAGAGAAAGCCGAGACATTTATAAGAGCTCTGTATGAACTCTCCGAACATTGCGACTTCGGTGCTAGCAGAGAAGAGAATATCCGCGACCGAATTGTTGTTGGCATACTTAACAAAGATGTCTCACGGAGGCTGCAGCTAATGAAGGACCTGACACTAGCACTGACGATAGAGACGGTCAGGCAGTCTGAGGAGGTGGCTTCACAGGTCAGCATGCAGGGAGAAGCAGCAGGGGTGATACACGAGATCACTCACAAGCGCAGCAAATACACCAAGCACTACGGTAAGCCAAAAGGGGGAAAAGAGGGCCTGTGTGTAAAATGTGGGAGAGAAAGACACAGTAAAGACGAAAATTGCCCAGCCAGAAAATCCAAATGCAATGTATGCAACAAAGTTGGACATTGGGCTAGGGTGTGTCGGAACAGAAAAGCTGTGAGCGAGGTGACTGAGCAAGTAGAGCAGTCATATTTTCTGGGAGCTGTGAATAAGGCAGAAGGTTCATCAGAGCAGTGGACTGTGAAGTTGCTGGTGGGCTCCACACCAGTTGATTTTAAAATCGACACAGGCGCTGATGTGAGCATCATTAGCGAGGAGACCTACCACTCACTTATCCCCAAAAGACCATTACAGACTGCAAATATTCCATTAGATAGTCCTGGTGGTGAACTGCAGTGCATGGGGCAAATACAGAGCACTGTGACTTGTAAAGGAGAAACCCATCCACTCACAGCATATGTAATTCGTGGGACGCACAGTAAGCAATCTGCTCAGCAGATCACTCTCAGTAAAAATTAATCTGGTGAAAAGAGTGAATGAATTGGTGTGCAGCAGAGGACATTTACAAGCATTTGGTGAGCATGGCACATTAAAGACTGATCCTGTGAGAATACAGCTAAAAGACAATGTTCAGCCATTTGCGGTGCACACAGCACGGCGTGTACCATTCCCTATGTTGCAAAAGGTCAAAGATGAGCTCCAGAGGATGGAGAGAAATGATATCATTGAAAGAGTGACACAGCCAACTGACTGGTGCGCACCCATGGTGCCAGTCCTGAAGAAGAGCACAGGTAAAGTTCGTATATGTGTTGATCTTAAGAAGCTGAACGAGGCTGTAAAAAGAGAACGGTACTTGTTGCCTACTACTGAAGAGATTACAGCAAAACTAAGCAGGGCCACCGTATTCTCTTCACTTGATGCTGCCAGTGGGTTCTTCCAGATACCACTGCACCCAGACAGCTGTAAGCTCACCACTTTCATCACACCCTTTGGAAGATTCAATTTCAAGCGCCTTCCGTTTGGCATTACAAGTGCACCAGAAATCTTCCAGAGGAAGATGAAGGAGACACTGCAGGGGCTGGAGGGTGTTGAGGTATTTATGGACGATATTCTGATCCATGGGGCTACAACAGAAGAGCATGATCGTCGCCTGGAGATGGTAATGCAGCGTATTGAGAAAGCTGGTATGAAACTTAACCGTGAGAAATGCTCCATCAGGCAGAATCAGCTAAGGTTCCTCGGACACCTCATTGACCAGTCGGGTATCCGCCCTGACCCAGACAAAGTGGAAGCGATTCAGCAGCTGCCCCCACCCGCAGATGTGCAAGAGTTGAAAAGAATATTGGGAATGGTGAATTATCTAGGAAGATACATTCCCAACCTCTCTACAGTAGGGCAACCACTGTATGAGCTGCTTAAAAGTAACAAGAACACATGGACATGGGACCATGCACAACAAACAGCTTTTGAAAACATCAAGGAGCTGCTGACTACTGCACCAGTACTTGCTTACTATGATGTAAATAAGCCCACTGCAGTGTCAGCAGATGCGAGTAGCTATGGATTGGGAGGGGTACTCCTTCAACTCCATGGAGAGCAGTGGAAACCTGTGGCATTCTGCTCCAGACGCCTCACCGAAGCAGAAACGCGCTATGCCCAAATTGAAAAGGAGAGTTTGGCTGGCGTGTGGGCATGTGAGAAATTCGACAGATACCTCAGTGGGCTGGAGCAGTTTAAACTTGTGACAGATCACAAGCCATTAGTACCACTTATCAACAACCGCAGCCTTGACAATGTACCACTGCGTTGTCAGCGTCTTCTCATGAGGTTAATGAGATTCAACCCCATTGCAGAATATGCTCCGGGGAAAACTCTGATCATTGCAGACACCCTGTCACGTAGTCCGTTGGACTGCAGGAGTGTTGACACGGACACACACAGCGATGTAGCGTATTATGTGGCCAGTGTAGTAGGGGGGATCCCTGCATCTCCAAGCAAGATGGATGAAATCAGAACAGCTACATCTACTGATGCTGAATTGTTGTCTGTCATAAAGCTCATAAGAACTGGGTGGCCTGAACACCTAAGCAGTGTGCCAGAGGCTGCAAGAGAGTACATCCAAGTGAAATCCGAACTATCAGTGTATAATGGCCTTGTCCTTAGAGGAAGCAGGATAGTTGTGCCTCGAGGGATGAGGGCTGAAATTCTCCAGAAGATCCATGATGGGCACCAGGGCCTAGTGAAATGCTGAGAGAGAGCAAATTCGTCAGTGTGGTGGCCCAGACTTAGTAAGGAACTAAGCCAGCTTGTGACATCATGTCAGGTGTGCCGGGAACTGAAAAGGACACAACAAAGGGAACCTCTCATCAGTACAACACTTCCGGAACGACCCTGGAAGAGGATCGCAATGGATTTGTGTGAGTACAAACACCAGCAGTACCTGGTAATCTCTGACTATTATTCTAGGTTTCTTGAAATACTGCACCTACCTACAACAGCAAGTGCACAAGTCATTCAGAACCTGAAAACAGTCTTTGCCAGATTTGGTATTCTGGATGAGGTTGTGAGCGATAATGGGCCGCAATTCTCATGTGCTGAGTTCCAGGCGTAGGCAAGACAGCTTGATTTTAAACACTGTACATCTAGCCCTCACCATCCGCAAGGCAATGGACATGCTGAGAGAGCTGTACAAACAGCAAAGAAAATTCTCAAACAAGAAGATCCGGTGCTGGCTATGATGAGCTATAGGTCCACTCCATGCTCCTCCACTGGTTTCAGTCCTGCCGAGTTGCTGATGGGGAGAAAAATCAGAACTACACTCCCAACTTTGGAGAAAAATCTCCTGCCCAAATGGCCCAATAGGACTGCAGTGAAAGTGAAGGATGGCAAGGCAAAGGCTAAACAGGCCTACTACTTCAACCGTCGTCATGGAGCCAGGTCCTAACCTGCACTGCGACCAGGGGATGCTGTGTTCCTGAAGCTGGACAATGACAAGTCATGGTCTCTACCAGCAGTGGTCTCAAGTGAGAGCACAACTCCAAGATCTTTTGTCATCAGAACACACCAAGGAACTGAGCTGCGGCGGAATCGTCGTCATCTTCAGTTGGGGCCAGTTTCCCAACCTATCCGAGCGGAAACTGACCACAAAACAGGGACAGATCCTTCGGATGTCACTACTGTAGACACTGTTCCTGTTAGTGACACTCTGGACGCATGTGCAAACCCTTTACCTACTCCGACCGTGACCAGGTCTGGTAGAGTGTGTAAGCCAGTCAACAGGCTCGACCTGTAGTCTGACACAAATCTATGGCCTTTAGGGGGGGTGTGGGTGAAGGACAACAAAAGAAGAAGAAAAAAAAAGGACAAAAGTTGTATTAATGTTGGTAATGTTTATTTGTGTCCATGTAAAATGTGACAGTATTAAAAAGGCACCATGTTTGAGTTAGACATTAGGGTATGCTGGAGTGTTTCAGTGTGAGATAACCTTGGTTTAGGATTGGTGCTGTTAAGAGGAAAACAGATGTTACATTTAAGTTAAAGTTTTTCTTGCTGTTATATATAAAAAGAAAAAAAACATACAATGAAAAAAAGGGGAGATGTCATATAAGGTAGTTAAATGTGCCTGTACGTATATTAGTGTTATATACGGGAGTGTTTATGGGGGCAGGGAGAAAAGCACGAGTGACATAGGATACTGTGTGTAGGCGGTTGCGAACGACAAGGCGCCATTAAAACAAAAGGTTCACAAAGAAGTACAGTTTCAGTCTCATTCCTCTACACTAGGAAGCAACCATATTTTGTTGCTGAAATAAAATCGTGTCCTTCGTGCCCAAGGACCTAAAGTACAAGGAGTATTTTTTTCCCTCACAGCAGTATAATTACTCTGCCACTACATAACCAACATTTTTTTTTTTAATCTATAACCCTCATGTTTCACATTTGAAGACGTCCCACCAACACCACTGAATCTGGTATGCTTAGTTCTGCTTTGGGAAGAAAGCACAAGTTGAATGAAGGAAAGAAAAAAATTGAATTATTGTTGTATGTGTCTTTACTATTTGTTTATTTAATTTATTTTCCAGGCTGAGAAAG
Source organism: Brachyhypopomus occidentalis (assembly GCA_020368025.1). Classification (NCBI taxonomy): domain Eukaryota; kingdom Metazoa; phylum Chordata; class Actinopteri; order Gymnotiformes; family Hypopomidae; genus Brachyhypopomus; species Brachyhypopomus occidentalis. The sequence continues at coordinate 215,229 of JAGXOD010000132.1, forward strand.
AGAGTGAACCGGACATTGCAGACTTGGCAGTTGGTCTTCTCAGCATGGTGAATGAAGACCAGAGTTCCCGTGTTCATTTCAGCCCGACAAGGTTTGCCATTGTGCTGCAAAGTAACATTATCCTGAATGACCTTTCGTATTTGGCTGATGCTTTTCTCATGTTAGTTGGTTTAATGTATGCATTCAGCTACATCAGCTATCCAAAAGAACTGACCCACACCTTCAACTTCTTTCAGAAAGTCCTCATGGGCTTGGATGACTAACACTAGAAGCGCCAAGCGCCGGTCATTTGACCGCTGTGACGTCTTACTAGAAGCTCCGCGTCTGTTTGACCTACTTATACCTAGAAGCGCCGAGCGCCGGTCATTTGACCGCTGCAGCACAAAAAAAATAAATATCTTTGCTCTGGATCCAATTTTAGAACCCTCCTTTCATGACTTCTCCCAGAATGGTACTTTTAATAAATTAGCATTATTACATGGTTAAAAGAAACTCCGTACAGGCTAGTTTAAATCGATTTCGCTCGTATCTCTGTAATATTGCCGACATCGCCTACATTTCAAGACTGTGATTCTCTTTTCTGCCAGCGGGTGTCGCAAAGATTCGTATGTCATTTAATAATTAGTATAAACAAGTAAAGATCAATAGTTTTCAAAACAAAATTAATCAAAGTTCAGAACTGAGTGTGTGTGTAAAGAAAAAAAATGTAATTCGTCCCCAAAGTGTTTCACTTTCTTAAAGTCTTAAAATATATACTATTTTTATTATTATAATATATATATATGTTTAAATCAAACTGAGTGAGTCGTGCTTTGCCTAATAAATGCTTTAGTAGTTTGCAGGAATTCTGTGAATGGTGACCTATTTATCAAGTCAATATCTCATCTCAAAGGAAATATCTCACGGGCATGATCCCTCTTTGCTAGGGCTAGCTGTTAGCTAGCATTTATTATGTAAATGAATTACATTGTATATGGATGCTTTTATGTGTTGTTGACACACTGGCATTACAAATGAATTAATTAGAACGCAAGCTACATATGTAAATGCATTACATAAGTCACTATGTATCTTTGTATTCACAATAGTATTCATGAGGCAATGAGAGCTATAAATTAGTCCACATGTATGACTCCAGCTCACTGCGTAGTTGTGGCGGCTACACAGTTTGCTTGAAAACTCGTTTTGTGCGTTTGAACAGCAACGCAGTTTGCTTGAAAACTCGGTTTGGGCGATTGAACAGCAACATAGTTTGCTTGAAAACTCGGTTTGGGCGTTTGAACAGCAACATAGTTTGCTTGAAAACTCTGTTTGGGCGTTTGAACAGCAACACAGTTTGCTTGAGAACTCGGTTTGTGTGTTTGAACAGCAACACAGTTTGCTTGAGAACTTGGTTTGGGCGTTTGAACAGCAACACAGTTTGCATGACACCTCGGTTTGGGCGTTTGAGCGGTTGCATAGTGCATTATTAAAATGGCACGGAGAATGCTATACACCCCAAAGCAAGTACTGGACATGCTGTCCAATATTGATGAGATGGAATCGGAGGGCGAACAATGTGAGGTGTCAGATGGAGAGGGCCAAAGTGAAATGAATCTGAATCTTGAATCTGATTCAAATTCAGAATCGGACTCTGAAACTGAGTGTGCTGGTGACTCATTTCAGGCAATATTATGAGAGAAACCCCAGGTCCTACGTGTTATGCCAAGGACAAAATTAAAGGTCCACTGACCAGCTTACTGTTTTTGATTGACACAGAAATGTGGGGCGCAATTCTGAAATACACAGAGGCAGAAGCTGAACGAAATAATGCGCAGTTCAAACAGCTGACGAATTGACAGCATTTGTGGGTCTCGTTTATTTGAGAGGTATAACAGCTGGTAAAAGCATGAAACTGGATGAATACTGGTCTGCTGACTTGGGAAATCCCATTTTCAAAGAGACAATGTCTCGACAGACATTCAGAGATATCATGTGCTATCTGCGTTTTGATGACAACAACACAAGGGCTGCCCGCCTTGTGACAGATAAATTTGCAATGATCTCAGAGATATTCACTAAATTTGTGAAAAACAGTATTGCTTCTTACACGCCCGGTGAGAACATAACTGTGGACGAGCAACTGTTCCCAACCAAAGCTCGCTGTTGTTTCACAACGACGCTGTCGGTACATGGCCAAGAAACTGGATAAAGTTCTTTATTTGGGATAAAGTTCTGGGTGGTCGCTGATGTTGAGACAAAATATATGAACACAATTCCCTATCTAGGGAGAGATGAAAGCAGGCCGGTTGTCCGAAAATATTGTGTTGCGCTTGATGACGCCTTTTATGGGTAAAGGAATAAATGTAACAACTGACAATTTCTTCACTTCATTGACACTTGCAAACACCCTATTGGCGAACAAAACCACTATTGTTGGAACGATGAATAAAATCAGACGTGAGATGCCCCCCCCCCAATTTACACAGGCACAGTCTGAAAGATTTTCCACCAAGGTGTTGTGGGCTGGAAAAATAACTCTAACGATTTACCAGGCAAAACCTAAAAAAAATGTATGCATCCTAAGCACAATGCATCAGACAGTTTCAATTGAAAGCGCAAAGAAACTGCCTGAAACTGTTTCCTATTACAACACGACTAAATGTGGCGTCGATGTTATGGACCAAATGGCACGACTGTATTCGGTGAAGGGAGGCACCCGTCGTTGGCCTGTAGCGGTGTTCTACAACCTCCTAGACCTGGCTGCAATAAATGCACAGTGGGAGCACACATCGGCTATTCTCCAATCGAACACCTCTCCAATTGAAATGGCAACACAATACGGTGAGAGAACAAAGTGAACATTATAGAGAGGAGAGAGGCAACTATATACGTGAAGCCAATGTTTGATTCTACCGTTGCATTATATCATTTTAATACTTTTGCATTTTGTTACGAATTGAGATGTTTTTTCATGCACATAGCCTACCTTTTATAATTGTTTTTGTAATTAATTTTAGCATGAGCCTATTTGTACTTTTTATTCTTTGTCCCATATAAAACATTATAGACATTTATTTGCAGATTTGTTATGTTCACCATAGCCTGCATTACACTAACATACACAACTTTTAGTCTACAGACATGAAAACACATTGAGTATACAAATAAACTTGCTTTGGCTCGGTCTGCGGGCTTCACGTTTGCTACTTTGAGTATTGAACAAACTTTCTGTAGATGTGGGGGTTGAAGGTTCCAACGCACTCTGTTGCATTAGCAAGACAATAGACGATAACGCTTCACAGCGGGTGGTGTGGGCCAGTGGTGTTCCATACGAACATGATAATCTAGTGACATACACGCCAACAGAATACTACACAAATAAGCAAACTATTACACTAACCAAACAAACTCTTACACTAACCATGAAACTAAACAAATATTTTGCATTTACGATTTCGAACAAACGAGGAAATGCAATATGAAACTAAATAAAACGGACAATGGGGAAGCTCCCGAAAACCATGTCACAGGGCACTGATTCTAAAAGGTTATTTAGTCACATTAATTTGTTATTGACTTTACGTGCAAATGTCACCATTACGAATATTTTGTTTTGGCGGCTCATTCTGCCTTTTGTGCAAAACGCCATCTAGTGTGAATTATGTGTCAGTACCAGCTTCCTTGTGTAAAGACTCAGTGTCCTTTTGACCGCAGAGGCGTGCTTTCAGTAGGTGAAAACAACACGGCGTTAGTAGTAGGTGCTGAAAGCGGTCAAATAACCGGACCTCGGCGCTTCTAGGTATAAGTATGTAAATGAGGCGTGGCGCTTCTAGTGTTAAACCACTAGCACCCAGGCTGACATGGGGCTTTTAAAACACTGGAAACCATGTTTTAAAAGACAGGATATATATATATATATATATATATATATATATATATATATATATAGGGGATATAAACAGGATATAAATATACACACACACACACACACTACCATTCAACAGTTTGGAGTCACTTAGAAATTTACTTATTTTGAAAGAAAAGCATTTTTTTTCAATGAAGCTAACATTAAATGAATCAGAAATACACTCTATACATTGTTAACGTGGTAAATGACTATTCTAGCTGTAAATGTCTGGTTTTTAATGCAATATCTACATAGGTGTATGGAGACACATTTCCAACAACCATCACTCCATTGTTCTAATGGTACATTGTGTTTGCTAACTGTGTAAGAAGGCTATTGGATGTTTAGAAAACCCTTGTGCAAGGTTAGCACAGCTGAAAAACAGTTTTGCTGATTAGAGCAAAAAAGCTATAAAACTGACCTTCCTTTGAGCTAGTTGAGAATCTGGAGCAATTGTTGGTTCGATTAAACTCACAAAATGGCTACCGCAGTCACCAGATCTCAAACCCATTGAGCTGTTGTGGGAGCAGCTTGACCGTATGGTACGAAAAAAGTGCCCATCAACCCAATCAAACTTGTGGGAGCGGCTGGGAATAAATTTTTTTAATTGTAGTTTATTGATAGATAAAAATGTATGAGATGTTTTTCTTCTTCTCATCTGTGTTTTTATGGTTTTAAAATATTTTTGTGTACAATTTTAACATTTTGTAAACTCAACATACCCATGTTTGCAATAAAAACAAATTAGTTACAGGATTTCCTGATTTAATATCGTCATGAAATGTCAAATTGTTATACAGTTTAGCACTGAATTGAGTAAAGCTGAAACAAGTGTCCTGATGCTCACAACAGTACATATGCATATTGTTCTGTGGGTCTGAAATGCTTGGAGACAACTTCTTTACAACTTCTTCTATTTTACATTTGTTAGATTATAAAAAAAGTATAGGTTAGCTTGGAGTTCCAAAATCACCTGTATGTAAACAAAAATCACCTGTATGTGTGTGTATTGTGTATATGGTGTGTGTAGTGCACAAAGGTGTATAGTGTGTATGACAACACTTCCTTAGGTATGTGTGTGTCTGTGTGCAGTGGGTATGAGAGAGACATATGTGTGTGTCTGTGTGGAATGGGTATGAGACAGATGTATGTGTGTGTGTAAGAGGAAAATAGTGCAATGTATGTAGAGTCTAGTGTGTGTTATGCTTCATGGGACTGTATGTGGTGTGTATGAAGGTGTATAGTGTGTATTGTGTGAATGACAACACCTCCTTAGGTATGCATGTGTCTTTGTGGTGTGTGTGAGATGTATGTATTTGTGGCGTGTGGGTGGGTGTGTAGTGTGTATGAGAGGTGTGTGCGTGTCTGTGTGGAGTTGGTATGAGAGAGATGTATGTATGTGTGTGTGTGGTGTGTGTGTGGTGTATATGTGTGTGACTGTGTGGAGTGAGTATTAGATGTGTGTGGGGGGAGGGGGAGAGACATTCAAAAAGTCACTCTGTCACTGCTTTTCTGAGTAGAGAAGACTTGATTTGCACCCTCCATACAAACGGTCGTGGTTCGGGACATATTTAACTTATCGCTTACCGAAGAGGTTGTATGAGAGAGGACCCCATGCAGATGATTTTGGTGTAATTGTGTATGGTTTGAACCAATACTGTCTGATTTATGACAACACAGAAACAACACAGAGACAAATTGTGAAAATGCCAATTCTGATTTTGAGAAATTTACATGGGAGCCAATGGGGCAGTTTTCTGTGCCTAGGGCCAAACAAATGCTCACAACTCTAAAACTAATTGATCAAATGATTAGATATCTCGGCGTGCCAGAAAGGACAACTTTCTGTACCATGTAAAATGTGAAGGTGTAAGGATTTTACAGCTGTTTATCCAGGAGATTTTTGATCATTTTTCATGACAGCACACACTCTTAACTAGCAGTTATAATTTGAAATTCTGAACATTCCGCCACTCATTTCTATGGGGCTTTTAGAATTTTTAAACTTAATTTTATTAAAAACTACAAATCCTACCACCTCAAAAAATACATAGCACAGTCAGTACAAGTCACAGCGGCGAGACATTCAAAACGCAGTTTGAACGGGGTCTGTACGTTAAGCAGTTCGGGCTGTATTAAACGCACAAATATGGACAAGAGGCAGAAGCACTGGGATAACAATATATGGCTTTTCAAGCCCTATAAAAAGAAGAATGAGAAGAAGTATGAAGAATAACAATAGAGGGCTTTTCAAGCACTATAATTAGAATTGTGAACTCATACTTGCTTCTATGAGTGGAACATATCAATGCAAATTTAGGATTACATTTCTTTTTTGCGGATTACATTTTAATTTTAAAACTAATTTGCCACCATATGTCATGTAAAGATATAATCATTATAATTGCCAGAATAGTTATAATGGTTTGTTTATTTAAAAGCAGATATAATTCAACCTTACAAAAATGAACTATTCACTAACAAGGCCAATTAAGACATGATACATCAGACTGTCATGCTACTTAACATCCTTTACAGTGGATAAATAGGGTACATTTGAACAGGTCCTAAAATTTTTTAGTAGACCTGACTGGAATAGGGATTGTGCATCGAAATGTTTTTGAACAGAAGTAAAAAGCTCAATCAACAGAGGAGAATTTTAGTATGGAAAATATAATGTGCAGTACTGTAGAGCTGTAATTGTTCAGTCTCCCGCGATCATATTTTCAGAGGTCTGGAAAAATACTGGCACATTTCCTTTACCATGCTGGAGCAGTGTTTGCAAGTCGTCTCATTCGCCTAAAATTAAAGTCAGACAAGAGCTAAAATGGTTTGCTAAACAAAACATTTTGCTAAACAAAACATTTTGCACTTTTACAGTTACTATCTAGTGCAAGTGCAACTTAACATAAAAAATAAAATATAGAACATAAAATTGTATTACCTTGTGTTCCTGTCCTGGTCCCGGATCTTCTTCTCCATCTCAGCATCTGTCAATGTCTCCAGAAGGGGACACCACTGGTCAGCATCACCGGTGTTCCTGATTGCAATCTCCACTGTTGGCAGAGGATTCTCACTACAAAGACAGGAAATGACACCAGTCAGTACAGAAGACGATATATATTAATATATACACACACAAACACACTGCTCAAAAAAATAAAGGGAACACACTTAAACAACACAATGTAACTCCAAGTCAACTACACTTCTGTGAAAACAACCTGTTTAGTTAGTAAGCAACACTGATTCTGAATCAATTTCACCTGCTGTTGTGCAAATGGAACAGACAACAAGAAGAAAGGAGAAGCAATTAGCAAGACACCCCCTATAAAGGAGTGGTTCTGCAGGTGGTGACCACAGACCTTTTCTCTGTTCTCATCCTTTCTGTCTGATGTTTAGGTCACTTTGGCATTTTGTCAGTTCTCTCACCATAGAGGTAGCATGAGGCTGACTGCCATTAGGTACTGGGATGATATCTTCAGACCCATTGTGAGACCATATGCTGATGCAGTGGGCCCTGGGTTCCTTCTGATGCATGACAACGCTAGGCCTCATGTGGCTAAAGTGTGTCAGCGGTTCCTGCATCATGAAGGCATTGATGCTATGGACTGGCTTGCCCGTTCCCTAGACCTGAATCCTATCGAGCACATCATGTCTCGTTCCATCCACCAACGCCACGTGGCACCACAGACTGTCCAGGAGTTGACTGACACTTTAAACCAGGTCTGGGAGGAGATTCCTCAGGAGAACATCCGCCGCCTCATCAGGAGCATGCGCAGGTGTTGTAGGGAGGTCATACAGGCACGTTTAGGCCACACACACTACTGAGCCTCATTTTAACTTGTCTTGAGGAATTTCCCCTAAAGTTGGATCAGCCTGTCATTTGATTTTCCACTTTGATTTTGAGTATGATTCCAAATAAAGACCTCCATGGGATAATTTTTTGATTTACATTGATCATTTTTTGTTTTTTTTTTCTCAACACATTCCACTATTTAATAAATAAAGATTTTCAACTGGAATAATTTATAAATTGAGATCTAGGATGTCATGTGTTATTTTAGTGTTCCCTTTATATTTTTGAGCAGTGTGTGTATACATTATATATATATATATATATATATATATATATATATATATATATATAGAGAGAGAGAGAGAGAGAGAGAGGAGAGAGAGAGGAGAGAGATATAGATAGATAAGAGAGTCATTACTGCTCAAATGACTTTTAAGATGATACTGGGAGAGGCTGAAAAGAGTTATACGTTTCAGCTAATCCAGGGGACAAATCTCAGCTTAATATTGAATGTGTTACACAAATGCATTTGACTTTGATATGCCATCTGTGTCTATTGCATTTCAGTTCATTTTATTTGTACAGCAAATGTTTTTTCACACCAAATTCTCAATAAAATATGTTACACAGCCAGCTCTATTTGTGTGTACCTGAAAGCGTAAGTCCTCTGGTGCCAGCTGAGTTGGCCACGGATGCTGTAAGCAATGGTAGTGACAAACTCTCCTCCAAGGCCAAGCTCAGAGCACAGCTTCAGGGCAAACTTTTCAGGAGAGTTTTCCTTCTCGGACATATCCCACTCAAACTGGTCTACCAAGGATATATTTCCCACATGTATGTTAAGCTGTTTAAAACAAAAACAAACAAAAAAGACAAATAAGGGAGAGAGAGATTAAAAATTGTAGTGAACTACGTGAAGTATCCAAGTAACCAGAGAAAGAGGACGTTTCGAAAAGAGGTCCGTCATCAGCTGTGCAAACAAAGTGCTTCTGAATTAATAGGAGGAGGAACCAGTATGCATCTGAAAAAGTAGTGTTTAAATCATAACATTAATTCCATGAGGTTTTAAAGCTCCAATAGTGTAGATCAGTTCTTTTTCTTTGAATTTCCTAATTTCATTGGTGCCATAGTAACAACTGGCAATGCAAACAGATTTGCCCATTAGTATTAAAATGCCTTGACACTGGAAATGACAAATCCTTAATCCCGATGGCCCGAAGGTGTTCAACAAACCGATCAGTAAGCCTTCTCATGATTTCTCCAATATAAAGTTGATTATACCTCTTGCAAGTAATGTAGTAACTATTCTCTGTTACTCATTCGTTTCACCTGTGTCTAGTTTATTTTGTTGCATCTAATAAATGTCGCTTGCCTCACTACTGCTTCCCGTCACAGTACCACAGTTAACATCTGAATGGTAATTTATACTTCTCTTGATGAGAATGTGTTTAACGTTTTGGCTAGTCTGTAAGATTACTGGAGGATCCTTAAAAAGGGATGCAGTCTATGGAGGATTCTGAAGTATTTAAGTACAATTTTAGCACTTTTTTGTCATCAAAAAGGAATTTGTCATCTTAACAGCAGATTTTTTACAGGTTAGTGCACCTAGTTTCTGAACAGGTAAAACACAAGGATGTGTAACTTCCTTCAAAACCACAGTTCTGAAAATGTTCATGTATTTCCATACTTTTCTGAGTCAGTGTTACAGGATTGCTTTCAGTGCAATGACTGAGAGATGTTTAAAATGGCAGCCACCAGAGACTGCGATTGACATAAATGAATATACAATATCTGTGACTAGATTCATCAAGAAGTGAGTAGACGTGATTCAAACAAAACCAGTTCACACACTTCAAAACCAAAAACCATGGATGAACAGTGATGTCTGCACTCTGCCGAAAGAACGGGATACAGCTGTGTTTGAGAAAGACCATTCATACTCCCTCTTGCAGTTTCACCTTTGACTGACCCTAACACCCTACTTAGATGACCCGAGATCACTGGACTGAGGAAACCCTTCTTATCAGACTCACCAGGGCTTTGGTATGAGGAATTATGGCTTCCACCAGGAAAGGGCCCCTGTTTATGGCTTTTGTTGTTTAAAAACCCATCTCTTTCAGATGGCTTTCTCACATGCTCTCTTATTATACTGTGATGCAACATGTCAGTTTTATATTCTATACATATCTTATAATTTGTTTTGTTTATTTTTTCTGTTTAATTGTTTCTGTTTTATATTTATCTCTGGCTTTATTCTTTAATCGTTTTACCTTGAAAGTTGTATGCTTTTATCTTTTGTACAGTGTCCTTGGGTACCCTGAAAGGCGCTTATAAATAAAATTCTAATAACAATAATAATAATGTAGGTACCATGCCTCCACAGACCAAAGGGGGGCGCTCTCCCGAGTGACACTGCCCTAGTCAGAACGGACATGTAACCACGTCACCAGACGAACCCCTTTAAAAGGGGGAATCCCCCTTTGTCCTACGCTCTCTACCTGGCTGCAACCCAGTAGCTACCTAGAGACGAAGAGCGCGCGCACACCTTCGAGAACAAAGCGGTATTAGTTCTGCACTCGGGCCCCGTGCAATAAACGACCGTCGTAAGGATAAATTAGTTTACTAGTTTATTTCTTTTGGCGGAGTTTGCTTATCTAACCGCTTATGCTAGCCATCTGGATCCAAGAACTGTTTTAACATTCGCGCGACGGCCGGACCTCCGCGAATTCCAGTTAAAAGTCGACTTCAAATCCTCGCCGTGAAAACCCCTCTACAGGACGTCGAGGGACCGCCGATTGACCGGCTACACGAACTTTTCCCCGGACGGAGCAACGCGATCCAGCGAAATTTTTCTCCATTAAAGCGCACGAAGGAGTCCTCCTCAAGAGGCTACCTGGCCTACTGCGCGGGCCGCGGACAGACGACACCAAGTAAGACTGTGCATCTGGGCAGACTTAATATAAAACTGCGTTTGTTGAATGTGAGTGTTTTCCCCTGTGCTTATGCTTTGGTTAAATGTGTTAATGTCATATATGTTGTACTAAGCCAGTTGAACTGAGTACTAGCGCGCAAATTCTAGTAAGCGTAATCAATTGTACGGTTTCCCCTACCATAGTTACGTTACTATAGTTACGCGTGGGTCTGGCTATACTCTCGCTGAGGTTGCCTAGTGACCAGCGATACCGTGGCGCCATAGGCTTAGTTGGGTTTTCGTACCAGCGAATTTCCCTTCGACTGTAAACTTCCCCCTTTCATCCATTGTCTTAGTTTCTCGTGTCTGTGGCTATAGAGGAGAGCTTAGTTTGGTTTCCGCGCCATTGGGTTTCTCCTCGCCTGTAAAACTTCCTCCCCCATCTATTGTCTTAGTTTCTCGTGTCTGTGGCTATAGAGGAGAGCTTAGTTTGGTTTCCGCGCCATTGGGTTTCTCCTCGCCTGTAAAACTTCCTCCCCCATCTATTGTCTTAGTCTCGTGTCTGTGGCTATAGAGGAGAGCTTGGGTTGGTTTTCGCGCCGCTGAGTTTCTCTTTGTCTGAAAGACCTCCCCCCACGCGCACGTGCACCCGCACGTACCTGAATCCACATCCACCTACACGTACCCGAACACGCACGCACGCACACACACACACGCATACACACACGCTATACGATCCCCAGTCCCTTATTTGTTGTACTGTTTATTATGGAGTGTGTTTAATAAATGTTTTCTGTGTTAAACGCTGTTGTCTGGGTCGTTGTCTCTCTGTTATAACCTGAAGCCAGAACTATTATTCGAACTAAAAACCTTCAGATTTAAAGTTTGTTTATCCAACTAATTGGGCTGCGGAAGTTGAACAGACTTTAGATAGATCAATTTTACCTCAAATTAAGTAAAGTTAACACTATCTAAGCTTCCGCCATTTCGTAGGTAATTTTATGAGACTGATTACTTAATAAATTTGGCCCGCACCTACAATAATAATACAGTTGGGTCACTATCAGTGCTTGGTATAACTTCGGAAAGTACGTGTGGTTTCATTTTGGACACGTATTCCTACCAGCACGAGTGGACAGCCATCTGAGCCTCTAAGACTCATTCATATTGCCGCTTTTATGCCAGCCTTGATGTTCACTACTCTTATTATTATCCTCACCATAGGATTACCTATCCCAACCAAATTAGCATGATACATACATTTTAGCCAGTTCTTTGCTTGCATCCCAGACCTAGCTTTTATCCATTTTAGCATAGATGCAGGACACGCCATTATCTTCCAGTTAATAGTTTCATCCATGAAGCATTTTCCTCCATTTTAATTTGCTTTAATCCTCGTAGCTTTCGGCTTGGTAAACATTAGTTAGATTAACTTCAGGTGGTTTGTTCCTTCCTCTGATTCAGTTAATACAGTTAACTCTCTGAACCTAAACCAGGCTACAGCCCCGGACCCCTCCCTTTGGGGCATGTCTGTGTGGTTATGTTCGTCCATGTCCATATGTGTACTTCCACGTGTTCCCCATGTTGTGTTTGTATGTTTGCTAGAGTTTTGTGTGTGTAATGTGCTGCAGGTGTTGCTCGTTGTCTTCCATGTACTTAAATGTGTGTCACGTCTGGCTGCCTGCATCTCCGCGTCCTGCTCACTTGGTACCGTCACACCAGGTTTTTGACCGTATGTGTCATAAGCATTATAGAATTAAATTATTGATATTCATTAATCAATAAAATTTGTATTGTTATCAAGTTCGCTGATGACACATTAATCAGCAACATCAAAGCAAAGGAGATTATTTTTGACTTCAGGAGGAAAAGGTGAGCAGCTTTAAGTTCCTCGGTGTCCACATAGCCAAGGATCTCTGCTGGTCACTCAATATATCAAACATCATCAAGAAGGCCCAACGACGCCTTCACTTCCTCCGAAGGCTGAGAAGAGTTAACCTGCCTCAACAGTTCCTCTGCAACTTTTACTGGTCCTAACCAGTTGTACAGTACATCAACGTACATCACTGCAGCTGCCTTCCCAGGATATCTACAAGAGATGCCGAATGAAAGCCAGCAAAATATTTTCTGACCCCAAACACCCCTAACACTTCCTGTTTCAGCATCTGGAAAGAGGTACTGGAGCATTCCAGCCAAAACCACCAGATTCAAGAACAGTTTTTATCCACAAGCTGTCAAACTGGTTACATCAGCAATACCCATCAGAACATGAACACGTGCAACACAGCACATCTAGAGTTCCACTCTTGTCTTAATATTCAAACGTCTACACTGTAAGCACCTTGTACATATTTTTGTATTTTGTGTTTTACTATTTATGCCTGTGTCTTTGTCTTTTTTTGTATTTTCACTGAACTAAAAAAGCAGCCTGACAGTGTTGCATTATAATGTACAACCTTGCAATCACAGCTGAACTGAATAAACCTACAGACTCTTAAAGAAGCACTTTGCATACACTGCTGATGAAGGACCTCTGTCTGAAATGTCCTGTTTCTCTGGAAACGTTGTGTGCTTCACTACAATTCTTAGTCTCTCGTGTGTGTGTGTGTGTGTGAGAACATTATTGAAAACAATGCAATCATGCTAAATATGTTTATATAAACAAAGTTTGTTTGACATCTGGAAAATTTTTTTACAATGTAAGCAAAAGATGATAATAGTATTAGTAGATATAGTATAGTATTAGGTAATAGTAAATATTCACAGAGTCAAACTACTATAACCAGCCAGTCTTATCAGCAAGATCTGTTGAGAGTATGAAACAAAATATAACCGAAACTAAGACCTAAAGGTAATTACAATACGAGTGTTGCTGTTGCACCTTGATGATGACTCTCTGGTCCATTTGCTCATCCAGTATGCTGTCTGTGGGGTAGGACTCAATCTGTTGTCTTATGGCTGACGCAATGGCTGGGACAAAAGTTAGGGGGTTTAAATCCAAGTCATCGCAAAGTATCTCCGCAAACATTTCTGGGGTCATCAGTTTCTCTGGAAATAAATTGCAAATTAGTCTCTCAAAGCTAAAAGTACAATTCTATAAGAACAACATAATAGGGATGAACAACGGTGTATTTGGTGACCATGTTCCATGTTGTTTAGTCTGTATCTGTTACCCAGTTTTATCCAATAAAGTTCCAGCTTTTGGACTACAGACTGCTTTAACGACACAGATTATACACACACACACACAAATATACAGCACTGGAATAATTTAAGAGACCACTGCAAAATTACCAGTTTCTCTGATTTTACTCTTTATAAGTATATGTTTCAGTAAAATTAACATTGTTCTTTTATTCTATAAACTACTGACATGTCTCCAAATTTCCAAACAAACATTTTGCATTTATTTGCAGAAAATCAGAAATGGTTAAAAAATAGCGAAAAAAAGAAGCAGTGCTTTCAGACCTCAAATAATGCAAAGAAAACAAGTTCATATTCATTTAGAAACAAGAATACTAATGTTTTATCTCAGGAAGAGTCCAGAAACCAATATTTGGTGGAATAACCATGATCTTTATTCACAGCTTTCATGTGTCTTGAAATGCTTTCCACCTGTGTCTTTCACACTGCTTTTGGGTGATCTTATGCCACTCCTGGTGCAAAAATTCAAGCAGTTCAGCTTTGTTTGATGGCTTGTGACTATCCATCTTTCTCTTGATTACATTACAGAGGTTTTCAATGCGGTTCAGGTCTGGAGATTGGGCTGGCCATAACAGGGTCTTGATCTGGTGGTCCTTCATCCACACATTGATTGACCTAGCTGTGTGGCATGGAGCATTGTCCTACTGGAAAAACCAATTGGGGAACATTGCCAGAACAGAAGGAAGCAAGTGTTTTTCCAGGATAATCTTGTATGTGGCTTGATTCATGCGTCCTTCACGAAGATGAACCTGCCCAATTCCAGCCTTACTGTGGTTTGAATGCCTCTCCAGGTCTCCGTCTAACCATTAGATGACCAGGTTTTGGGCAAAGCTGAAAATTGGACTCATCAGAGAAGATGACCTTACTCCAGTCCTCTATGGTCCATGGTCTTTTGCAAACTTCATCCTGGCTCTCCTTTGCTTCTCATTGATGAAAGGCTTTTTTTCTAGCTTTACATGACTTGAGTCCTGCCTCTAGGAGACTGTTACGAACTGTTCTTGCCGTGCACTTCACCCCAGCTGCCATTCCTTTTGTAGGTCACTTGATGTCATCCTGCGGTTGCTGACTGACATTCAAATAAGGTGATGGTCATCCCAGTCAGTGGACAGTCGATTGCGCCCTCTGCCGGTCTATAGCTTTGTTGTCAGCAATGTCTGTATACCTCTGCCAGCAAAGCCAGAATTGAGCCCTTCTATTCCTCACTCAAGATTTTTCTTTTCAATTCCTTTGGCATGGTTAATAGTAATTTTTTTATTCCAATTACTTTTGAGCTATTCCTAGCACTTGTTTTGCCATCCAGCTTGTCCTATTGCAAGAGGATTGTGATGACCACAGCAGTGTTTTTTATACTTTTCATCTGTAAATAAGATTTGGTTCGGGTGATCAACTCATCAGAAGCACATTAAGTAGAATGAGGTGTACGTGGGTTGGAATTCAACTGACCCAACCTACCCTCAAGATGGCGGCGCGTTAACGCGCAGCGGCCGCTCCGGGTCCGAAAAATGGTGCTTTTGTATTACTGGTTGTCGCCATTTCTGTTTTATTTCTGCAAACATGTGCATGGGAACATCAGAGCACATGTTCTACCACCGTCAGACCCTGCTACAGTGGAGGAATCTATCAGGAAACAGGCTCCCAGATGTAGTTCTGCAGACGCTATCGGAGCTCAGCCTGCTACGAGACCCAGGCCTGCATTCAAGGCGTTTCCTGATGGTGGTGCCCGGCGGAAGCCTCATAAAAGCGGTGCGAGCGAAAGCGAAACGCGGAAAGAGAGCCGGTATCCGCGCGAGGCTAAAGGCTAGCCCTAGCCGTCCGGCTATACCATCGCTATTCCTCGCAAACGTCTGCTCCCTCGACTATAAACTGGACTGCATCCGACTCCAGCGAGCTACCCAGCGTGAGATCGGAGACTGTTGTGTTTTAGTCTTTGTGGAATCATGGCTTAGTGACAACATTCAGGACAGCGCCATTCAACTAGACGGGCTAACCGCGTTCAGAGCGGACAGGAGCGCCTCTGTCCGGGAAGACTCGCGGTGGAGGCGTGTGTGTTTACATCAACACTGAATGATGTAACAACGCTGTGACTGTCGCCAAGCACTGCTCTCCGCTGGTGGAGTTCATGGTAGTCAAGTGCAGATCTTTTTTATCTAGTACGGGAACTCTCCGCAGTGCTGATAATCGCTGTTTACATTCCACCTAGCGCTAGTGCTAATGCTAAGGAGGCACTATGTGAACTGTACGGGGCCATCAGCGACCTGCAGAACAAACACCCGGACGGACTTTTCATTATTGCCGGGGATTTCAACCACGCAAATCTCAAGTCAGTACTTCCTAAATTCCATCAACATGTGGACTTTGCAACGAGAAGAGCGAACGCGCTGGACCTTGTTTACACAAACATTCCCAGCGCGTACCGGGCGGAGCCCCGCCCCCACCTCGCGTACTCGGACCACATGTCTGTGTGGCTGACTCCAGCATACAGACCTCTCATCAGGCGCTCCAGACCAGTTCAGAAGCAGGTGAAAACCTGGCCGGCAGGAGCCATCTCTGCCCTTCAGGACTGTTTTGAGTGCACTGCATGGGACATGTTCAGGGAGGCTGCAACTGAAGGGGACTCGGTCAACTTGGAGGAGTATGCATCATCAGTCACTGGCTACATCAGCAAGTGCATTGACGATGTCACTGTCTCCAAGACCATCACCACACGGCCAAACCAGAAACCGTGGATGACTCGGAGGTGCGCTACTGAGGACCCGAGACTCGGCCTTCAGAGTGGGTGATAAGGCGGCCCTGAGAAGAGAAAGAGCCAAATTGTCACGAGCCATTAGAGAGGCAAAGCGCGCACACGCCAAGCGAATCCACAGCCACTTCAAGAACACGGGTGACACGCGGCGCATGTGGCAGGGCATCCAGGCAATCACCAACTACAGGACAATGCCATCGTCCTGCGACAGTGATGCCTCCCTCCCTGATGCCTTGAATGACTTCTATGCACGGTTTGAGGCACAAAACAACACGTCGGTGAGGAAGATCACTCCCAAGCTGGATGAGCAGGTGCTGCGTCTGTCTGCAGTGGACGTGAGGAAAACTCTGTGCAGAGTCAACCCACGGAAAGCTGCAGGACCAGACAACATCCCAGGCAGAGTGCTCAGAGAGTGCGCAGACCAGTTGACGGACATTCTCACGGATATCTTCAACGTCTCCCTGTGCAGCTCGACTGTTCCAACGTGCCTCAAGACCACCACCATCGTCCCTGTGCCAAAGAAGTCCACTGTGTCCTGCCTCAACGACTACCGTCCCATTGCACTTACACCCATCATCATGAAGTGCTTCGAGAGGCTAGTTATGAGGAACATCAAGACCCAACTACCCTCTTCATTGGACCCCCTACAATTTGCATATCGTCCCAACCGCTCCACGGACGATGCCATCACCACCACCCTTCACCTCTCCCTTACCCACCTGGAGAAGAAGGACACCTATGTCAGAATGCTGTTCATAGACTTCAGTTCAGCATTCAACACAATCATCCCACAGAACTTTTGTAAGTCGCTCTGGATAAGAGCGTCTGCGAAATGCCGTAAATGTAAATGTAAATGTAACCTCATCAGTAAGTTAAGCTTACTCAACACCTCAACACCCCCCTCTGCAACTGGATCCTGGACTTCCTGACTGGGAGGCCCCAGTCAGTCGGGTCGGGGACAGCATTTCCAGCACCATCATACTGAACACTGGGGCACCCCAGACAGACAACAACCTTCACTTGAATGTTGACAAGACCAAGGAAATGGTTGTTGACTTCAGGAGAGCACAACACATCCACTCTCCGTTGAACATCAACGGGTCCTCTGTGGAGATCGTTAAGAGCACCAAGTTCCTTGGTGTCCACTTAACAGAGAACCTCACCTGGACCCTGAACACCAGCTCTACAGTCAAGAAAGCCCAACAGCGTCTCTACTTCCTCCGGACGCTGAGAAAGGCCCGTCTCCCTCCACCAATCCTCACCCTCTTCTACAGAGGTACCATAGAGAGCATCCTGAGCAGCTGCATCTCTGCCTGGTTTGGGACCTGCACCGTCTCTGACCGCAAGACCCTCCAACGGATTGTGAGGACAGCTGAGAGGATCATCGGAGTCTCTCTCCCCTCCGTCACGGACATTTACACCACCCGCTGCATCCGCAAAGCAACCAGCATTGTGGATGACCCCACCCACCCTTCACACAGACTGTTCTCCCTCCTGCCATCAGGAAGAAGATACCGCAGCATCCGGTCCAACACAACCAGACTGTGCAACAGCTTCTTCCCTCATGCCGTCAGACTTCTCAACTCCAGGGACTGATCTGATGGCTTTCTGCT
The DNA here is from genome assembly GCA_020368025.1 of Brachyhypopomus occidentalis. Classification (NCBI taxonomy): domain Eukaryota; kingdom Metazoa; phylum Chordata; class Actinopteri; order Gymnotiformes; family Hypopomidae; genus Brachyhypopomus; species Brachyhypopomus occidentalis. The sequence goes on from JAGXOD010000132.1 coordinate 233,385, forward strand.
ACACACTCTCTCACACACACATACACACACAATCATTCACTACCTCTACCCCAGACATGGGATGCATTTTTCTTTTTCTTTTTGCACTACAAACTATAAACTCTACCTCTACCTCATTACACACTGCAAAATTTGCACACTGCATAATTTGCACTATCACTGTATATTTATTCTGTATTCTCTGTCTGTACTGTGTTGTACTGTCTGTCTGTCTGCACTTGTACTGTGTTGCACTTGTCTTCTGTCTGCACTGTATTTATGTTGCACCATGGTCCTGGAGGAACGTTGTTTCGTTTCACTGTGTACTGTGTATATAGTTGAAATGACAATAAAAACCACTTGACTTGACTTGACACTGGAATGGAATGTCTGTCATACATGTAGAAATGCTGATTTTTATAAAACTTTGCAGTGGTCTCTTAATTTTAATGCAGTGATCTCTTAATTTTTTAATATATATACACACACACAGCTCTGGAAAAAATAAAGTGGCCGGTGTGTGTGTGTATGTGTATATATATATATATATATATATATATATATACACACACACACACACACACACACACACACACACACACACACACACACACACACACACACACACACACCACTTTATTAGGTACACCTTGCTAGTACCGGGTTCGACCCCTTTTTGCCTTGAGAAGTGTCTTAATCCTTTCGTGGCATAAATCTATGCCACGAAAGGATTAAGACACTTCTCAACATGGTACTGGAAATATTCCTTAGAGTCTGGTCCATATTAACATAATAGCATCACGCAGGTGCTGCAGATTTGTCGGCTACACATCCATGATGCGGATCTCCCTTTCCACCACATCCCAAAGGTGATCTATTGGACTGAGATCTGGTGACTGTGGAGGCCATTCGAGTACAGTGAACTCATTGTCGTGTTCAAGAAACCAGTCTGAGATGATTCACGCTTTGACATTTATTTACGATCAGCAACAATACTCAGGTAGGCTGCTGCGTTGAAACGATGCTCAATTGGTACTAATGAGCCCAAACCGTGTCCGAGAAATTTCCCTCACACCATTGCACCACCACCATCAGCCTGAATTGTTGATACAAAGCAGGATGGATCCATGCTTTCATGTTTACGCCAAATTCTGACCCTACCATCCGAATGTCGCAGCAGAAATCGAGACTCATCAGACCAGGCAACTTTTTTTCAATCTTCTATTGTCCAATTTTGGTGATCCTGTGCAAATTGTAGCCTCAGTTTCTTGTTCTTAGCTGACCGGAGTGGCACCCGGTGTGGTCTTCTGCTACTGTAGCCCATGTGCCTCAAGGTTTGACGTGCTGTGCGTTCAGAAATGCTCTTCTCCATGGCCCAGTCTGGCCATTCTCCTCTGACCTCTGGCATGAACAAAGCATTTGCACCCACAGAACTGCCGCTCACTGGATATTTTCTTACATTCTCTGTAAACCCTAGAGATGGTTGTGCGTGAAAAACCCAGTAGATCAGCAGTTTCTGAAATATGTTCAAAGTCACTTAAATCACCTTTCTTCCCCATTCTGATGCTCGGTTTGAACTGCAGCAGATCATCTTGGCCATGTCTACATGCCTAAATGCATAGAGTTGCTGCAATGTGATTGGCTGATTCGACATTTGTGTTAATGAGCAGTTGGGCCGGTGAGTGTATATATAAAATCCAGGATAACGTATAATAATATATAATTGAATTTCATTTTGATTTGCTTTGCATAAAAATATGACCATTCTAAAAATATAAAAGTAAAAATTCAACATCTAAAAGTTCAAATATATCAGTCTATGCCTATGTTGGATCCTTTCCTTTCAGTAACAGTCTGTCATCAACAGAAATGGTGTTTTTTTGTGTGTGTCTGTGCTGATACTGTTTACAGTATCACTGATTGTCATCCAGATGTCAATTTTGGACTGGTACTGGCATCCACCTGAATAAAATTGCTGCTTCAGAATTGCCCAGAAATGTTCAATAGGGTTTAAGACTGGCCACTGCAAAATTCACGGGTATAGTGGGAAACCATACATAAATTACTGTTTTCCTTATTCTTGCACCATGACCATAGCAAGAACTGTTGGTCCAAGAAGGTACAGTATGCCTTAGTTCATTTTCACTCAATCTTGCACAGGGGGCAATAAATTCATGACACTACCACTTCCTTGTTGATCGCAGAGTTGCACTAGAATGGCTTTTCATCATACAGTCACCAACCCATACATCTCGTGTAATGTTGCCTAATGTTACATGGCACTTGTCAGTAAATATAACCATAGAGAAGTTTTCATGTATTTTTTTTAAGCTCACTGTAGTATTTATTTTTTGTTTTCCAAATCTACAGTCTTCAAATATGCTGGCTGACATAGGTGTTTTTGAAGCTTGCCTTTTCATTCTTGTGATATCCCAAGATTATGAAACTTGGGTTCCACATGTCGCTTTCTACCACCTTGACTATTCTGCATTTTACTGTGCGATTTCCTGTGCTGAGGTATTCTGCTGTAATATCTTTTTTGCCCATTTTAAAGCTTAATAATTGTAAACACCAACAACTGTCACCAAAAATGACTTACACTATGTTCGAAAGGGCCTACTGTATACTGCACTCGGAATATACTGGATACTGCATACTGGTCCTCATATTAGTATGCAGTAGTTTCCAGTATGCGACAAAAGCAAACCATACTACAGGGTCACACGAATGTATAATGCTCCACTTATTCATTTTTGACACCAAAGATTAGCTCTTTTGAAATGAGTTATGAAAAGAAACGAGGGCAGAAAGTGGAGAAGAAATGCTGAAAAGCCTTTCAGAACAGCTAGTTATAGTTTTCATTTTGGAATAGAAGTTTAACACAAAACAGCTACTAAGCATTCTTAGAGCCAAGAATAGGCTACCACACATTTAGCACTACCGATATTCATAGGGCTAAATACCAGTAGTCTACAAAATAACTGATATTAATGTTTACAGTATTTTGCAATCAATTTGTTCTTGTCCAATATTGAAGTTCAACGTTAATGAGGTCCATTTTGCCATCGAGCCTGTGAACTGTTACAAACTCTCTGAAAACAAGATGAATAGAACAAAAATACTTTTGCTTTTTCTCTCCTACCCCTACCCTGCTCTCCTCAAAGCAGTGCTGAGAGCGCACGCACTCACACACTAGTGCAACTGTGGTGTAGTGGATACAGTAAGAGATGCAGACTGTGATGTCTTGCAGACAAACTTTAACAGCATTCCCTTTTTTAGCTGCAATGAACCACCGATCACTCTTTTGTTGTTATTGGTAGGTAGGAGTCCAACTGAAACAAAGCCTCAATAGTGGCTCGCCAGGCTATACGCACCTCTGTAATATGGTCTGTCTCTACCAATAAGCAATTTTCTGTAGCAATACCCAATAAATATTATATTATTATTAAATATTGAATTGATTTTAAAATTGTTCTGTTGACCTAAAGGCGTTAAGTGGTCTTGCTCCACAATATCTGAGTGAACTCATTGCATACTATAACCCATCTCACCTTCTGCGTTCCCAAAATGCAGGATTTCTCTTAGTTCCAAAAATTAGCAAGGCTACAACCGGAGACAGAGCTTTCTCCTTTAAAGCACCTCAGTTATGGAGTAGCCGACCAGCTCCAATCCGAGATTCTAACAGTTCAATCTTTAAATCTAGACTGAAGACTCACATATTTAATCACCCCTTCAGATAATATTCTACATGTGAAGGTGTGGAGCTCGGGGGCCCCCAGTCATTGAGTCTTCTGGTAATCTGAGATTTTGGCTGCTATAATCCTGCTGGAGCCACATGCTAATCACAGGCACGTGAGCTATGTATGTTTGTTTAAATCGATGGTTGTTTAAATTGCTGTTCACATTCTCAACCTGTATTTTATATCTTGGTTACATGCTTCCACCAAAGACAATGCCATACAAGCACCTAGGAGATGGTCTGCCTTGCCTGCGGATGTGCTGATGCCTTGGATGGATGTGCCATTGCCGCAAGAGGACATGCTGATGCCAACTACTACCTGAGGTTCACCATCTGCATAGAAGGGACTGTGACTACTCGGCCTGCAATTAGAATTATAACTAACTATAGAACTATATTTGAACTATAAATATGGACTTCTGCTAGTGGCCCGCCCAATGGAAGATGGGTTCCCTCTTGAGTCTTGGTCTTCCCAAGGTTTCTTCCTAATTCCTGCCATCATTCCTCGCCACTGTCACCTCTGGCTTGCTCATTAGGGATCTAGACCCATACAATTTTAAAGCTGTTTTTTTTTCACGTGTTGTAAAAAGTGCCATATACATAAATTTGACTTTGACTTAAATATGTTTGCCACTGATTATGCTACTGAAAATTATACTGATAATTATACTGACAATATCCTCTTGTAGAAAGTTAAAGCTATAGTGAGAGGCTTTTTTTACACTATTTAACTAGTCAAATGGCTCAGATTATTAGCTAGCTATTTTTTTTTTTAACGGATTGGATGTCGAAAGTGGACGGGTTGGATGATGGGATGCCCCACGATGGGATGCACCTCTGTTTGCGTACTGGAATATTTTGTGGAAGTAGTACATCATCCAGGGATGTTATGCAGATTGGAAAAATACATTTTGTTCACATACTCCATACAGCATTCTGATTTGGGGCCAAATCAGTACACTAGTACTATGTAGCAGGCTGTTTCGAACAGAGTCTTTGTTTGCTAAAACAGCAGAGGGAAGTTAGGAAACATATACTAATTAGGGTCCAATTAGGGATTAATTCAGAGCAGCTGTGTTAAATAATAAAATGATCTATTGACATGTAGCCCCAAAATACATGAATGTATAATAATTATTCTGATCACAATGTATATAGACATATAAGCATTTCCTGAAAGAGAAAATAGAAAAAATGTGGATAGGGGTGATATGGGAATTTGACAGGTCTCTCTAACAGGTCCAAGGGAATGCCAACATTAATGAAAAATTTGCTCATGTGATAAGTCCAGTTTTAAACACCTACCATTCATATTCCAAGTGAAGGCATCTCTCAGTTTCTGCCCATCAATCTCCATGTCTAACCGGATAGGAACTAGAATCTCAGATTGGCAGGCATTCTCATGGATAACAGCAGGATCATGATCATCAAAGCTACAAGAGACAGATATAAGAGGCAACCTTGTTTTTTTTTCATAAATTGAACATGATTCAGGAATTCAGGTATTCTGGTCAAACAAACATTTGAAACACTGTATTTTCTTTTTATCTGCAGTTTTCACTATAAAGTCAAGATAGTTGTGAGGAATAACTATTGGGTCTGCTTCATTCAGATGCTTATTGGACAGCTGTTTACTGTCTGTATTTCAGTTTATAGCATTAAGTTTATAGTGCTGAATACCAAAGTGGAAAGGTCCTCTTCTTGTCACGGCCTAGGCGGTTGCGGTTTATGCTTGTGGAACAGGGTACAGCATCCAAATGGTGTGAACTGTTTGGTAGAGTGGGCACCCACTGACTATTCCTCTTAGCCTTCTGCTCCCTGTGAACACAGCCATATATAAGAAAGAGCAACTTAAAATGTATCAGTGTGCAGATTGCCAAAGAAATAAACCTTAAATGATGCTCTACTGCTAAATGACTGTAGTAAAGATCTTTATCAGGCATGTTTCTACACCTCACTGATGTAAAAGAGTTCAGGAAGCATATGTATAAACATTACGATATCTATTATACTCAAGTCTAAAATACAATTATATAATATGCGCATCAAGCATAACTGTAAATAAGACAAAGATGCTTGAATGATACAAGCTCAGTAAATGAAGAATGGAATGGATAATAACGAATGGAATCAGGCTATTCATTTTAATTTACAAGACTTAAGGCCTCACGTAAGAACAACTTTCAGGATAATAATCATTTAATCAATGTATTAAATATTTCTATGTTACAATGTTTATATGTGTGAAGATTTTTACTAGATTTATTTGGATATTACTATAGTCATTAAATATCTTAAGGTAATTGATTACAAGTATATATTTAATAGACTAACAATGCATGTCATATCATGGGAACTTTTCAGAATTTATGTTCAGTTGGCCATACCATAAGGTGAAATTTCACAGTACCGATAGCCATACAGCCTACCTCTGAATCAAATATATTAAATCTTTCTCCTTTTAAATGTTTTGTTTAAACATTCACAATAATCACATTATCAGGACTATATTTAGCATCCACTCTATTGGAGACATTAGAAACATATTTTTGATTTACCGTCCAGAATTAATGAGATAGAAAACAATTTACAAAAATCCAATCATGTCAAAGGAGATGCAGTCAAATTGCTATTAACACCAACACGTTTTGGTTCCATTCTATGACATATTGGTTGGGATGTAGTCTGCATCATGATAAATCTGCAATGGGCAGCATGGAGGCTATACAGGTTGGGGCAAAGTCAGGGACCATCTGCCTCATAAACGGGGATGATGACTTACCTGATATATGTTGGGGGCTCAGTGTTGATAGAAACGGCTTTGTACTTCTCATCATGACCTTCAAGGATCTCCTCAACTTCTGAAGCCTTCAGCAGCGTCACACTGGTGGCTAAAGTTGTGTAACCGTGATCTAACACAAAAAAAACACTGACGATTCTACGGAACAAAATGTGGCTAATGAAGTAAGTAAAAAACTTTGCCTCAAGAATTCTGTCATTAGACTACAACTAAACTCAACACCCACCATGAGATGACGCGACTATTTTCTTACGCTCCTCCACTGATGCTAGTCTTCTTGACAGAGATGGGTACCTTTTGTACAAGGAGCCTCTGAACATGCGCAGGTAGTTTCCTACCTAGAATGGAAAATGTATTGTGATTTGTAATAGGATGCATTTAACATCAGCAAAACAGCGACTCACACACACACGTAGTTACAGAAATCAGAAAAGATTTAGCCGAAAACTCCGTATCTTAGTATTGTAATGAATGTCACCTGTAATATTAACAAAAATCCACTCGCTAGTTAGCATCCAAGCTTAGGTATGGCATATAGCTAAGTACTTGGAGATGAACTGAATGGATTATGCAGATCAACCTAGCAAGCCAGCTAACTGTTATTAAATCAGTGGGACCTATTAACTAGCAAGCTGTCTCAGACATGTACGAGTAACAGTACACAGCTGGTGAGGAAGCTAGCGAATCCAGGTTGTTGGGTAATAGATTCGTAAAATAGCAATGAAGCCACGTAGCTAGCTAGCCAAGACTGTGATTCTGGTTAGAATACATTATCCACGGCGTGAAAATAAAGGATAAAAAAATATGTTGTCCTTGGACTGAAAACAGACCTCTGATCCAATCATATAAAAATCTCCACCCTCCTCAAGCTGAAATTTAATTGGTTTTTGCCCGAATGTTTTGCTCAACGCCATGTTTGAGAATTCCACAAAACTGAACATGCGTAGTGTGCTCGTTCCATGTCAATGACAGGAGATAAAATTGAAGCCACTGCGTGTCTGATGCCATCTAGTGGCTGGTTGCAGTAGAACCGTTAAACCGTTTCTGACTGATCAGTTTCTTCCATGGTACAAAAAGAAAAATCGTGCATGACATCTTCATGCATGTCAATGGACCATGTAATGCTGCAAAGAATACCTCTGTGTGATTGGCTGCTATGGGCATAAAATGAGAAATCATGGTGTGGCCACCATCATCCTCACCATGGAGGTTGGTTCAATAAAATTTGATTTATACTCTAACAGTTCATGACTTAAACATTATACTGACCATCATTTGCATTGACCATTTAGGTCAATCTGTGAAAAATATATATCCAAAATAATTTGGAACACAGTGCTACAGATAAACCTGCTAGAACTACACGTTATTCACTGTTATTATCACCTTTATCATTTGTGATGTGTTGGTTTTGAGGGAGCTCAAGAGCTGTTCTGGTATGGGGCTGAGTGGGCAATCACTTAAAAATACATATTATATATAAGCCCTAGTGGAGGTAATAACTGTTATTTTTACATTTTCCTTTACTCCTTTAAAGCATCCTTGGGTATGAGAAAGGTGCTATATACACTGAATTGTATTACTATTATTAGTTTACTGTGGCTGTGCATTTGTTTCTCATTTGTCTCTCATAGATTTTTCCTCACAATCAGTTCCTGAAAGGTAACACAGCATCTTGTGACGGGCAGGGAGTGCGAACTAAAAAGGAAGCGATCACGCCAAGTCTCAAGGAAAAAGGAGGGTTACATGAATAACGTGCGCAAACTAAAGACCCGTGACATGATCTGAATTAAGGATATAATAACCAGCAGTCAGCTGGTACAAAGACAAGACATATATAGACAAACGACCGTCAGGTGAAGGGGATCCTCCTAAGGGACGCACACGACGTAACCATAACAGGACAACTGCCGCTGTGGACAGTGACAGACCCCTCCACCAAGCCGCACTTCCACTTGGCTGTGCAACCCGCAGTGGCAGTACACAAAACACACTATGAAGGGGCAGGAAGGCGGGGACAAGGCAGGGACACACCCCCTGCAGTCCTGGAGCTGAAACACAAAACACAAAACGTACATTAGCTCACACCTCCCTGGGCAGGGCTCTGGACTGACTGGGCCGTCAAAAACCCGAAAACCACGCCCCAGTCAGTCACAGGGCCCTCACGCCCTAACCGGCATCTGGCCGCTGAGCCCCACAAAAGTGCGTGTGTGCAGGCTACCTCCCTGGGTAGCGGCTATCCGCCTCCTGGACCAACCTCTCGTCTCGGGGCTGACCCCTGCACCTAGTAGGGGTTCACCCTGGGCCCCTGGGGAGACCCCTCAGGGGTGCTCTTTAAGACCAAGGCTCCAGTCACCCCATAACATAAGGGGGCTCCTGCCTACTTTGGAGATCCCGCAAGGTCCAGGAGCACCGCCTTTCACTTCCAGGGAGAAACACCTGCACACAACACTCACGCACACACACAGACACAAAACATAAACGTGCACTTACCCTGTCCTTCTCGGCACCCCAAACCCGGGGGGGAGTAGTCTCCGTCTTGGCAGGAGGATACACCCCTTCACAGCTCACCCCAGGCCTCCTATCACCGGAACCCGAGGGCTATAAAGTAAACCCCATAAAGATGGGCAGGGGCACCTACCGGCTCAGGAGACACCCTCGTATCCCTGGTCAGGGCCTCCACCGGAACTGCACCCTCCTTGCCACATTCTGTGGCAAGGGACCCCACTAGCTCCCTCTCAAAAACGTGTTTAGGGGAAGGTCCATACAGGGAATTACATAAAACAGTGCACACAACACGCTAGGACAAAACAAACACGCAAGACAAAACAAACAAGAGACGCGCTATCGCACTCGCTCGCTCCAATCCAGTCGTCACATATAGTCTTCAAAACATACACATACACACACTTTTGACGATGGACGAGCGCCTCTGCAAGGCATGCACAGTCCCGTTTGAGGAGAACACTACAAGGGTCTCAGGCTCCAGTCAACGCCGTGCTACACACAGTGCACAACACAAACAAACAATTACGCACGGCAGAACAAGCGGTGAACGGCCCAGCCTCTCCTTCATGTACATACAATAAACAAACATCATGCAGACAAACACCACAAGACATGACCACGAACGAAGGAGAAAGTAAAGGAGACATGTGGCTTCCAAAAGTTGGCTGGTTATTCTGTGATGGGCAGGGAGTGCGAACTAAAAAGGAAGCGATCACGCCAAGTCTCAAGGAAAAAGGAGGGTTTAATGACTAACGTGCGCAAACTTATGACCTGTGACATGATCCAAATTAAGGATATTATAACCAGCAGTCAGCTTGTACAAAGTCAAGACATATACAGACAGACAAACAACCGTCAGGTGAAGGGGATCATAGGCCCCGCCTACCTGAGGGACGCACATGACGTAACCAAAACAGGACAACTGCCACTGTGGACGGGGGTGACCGGCAGGGATGCCTCCCGTACCGTGACACTTCTTCACTTGCTCTGTCGAGAAATATTAAATAAGATGTTTATCATAAAATTCACTAAACCTAACAATCCATACAAAGTACTGATTCATCAAATGTGTTACTTCATGTGTTGTTCATGTTAACTAATGCATTACTTCACGTTAGTTAGTCAACACTTAATGTGTTGTGTGTTACCAATATTATTACTACATTGCATGTAGTTCACTTTGTGTTGTGGTCAAGAGAGAAGTACGCCATTTCGGACAGAGACAGGACTGAACCCTTACAGGCTTCGCCATAACTTGTAGATGTAGGCCTAGATTTAAGCAGTGTTTTGGAATGCTGATTTTTTTTAACAATCGCGGTTAACACAAACATTCAACATTTCTTTGGCTTTGGTTGGTAAATGTTTTTGTCTGTGGCATTTAGCTAACCTTGACGTCTAATTGTTTAAAAAACAATTAACCAACATGTCTCACGCATGCCTAAGATTGGAAGCGGCAAGCGTGCAGCATCTGGCCGAAATGCCATACTTCCCGCCTATTCAGCACGCCAAAGGAGTACACGATAAAGGGTAGTGTGTCTGAATACACAGTATGCATTAAACAGTAAGTGAAAAGTGTTAAGGTTTCTTAAATCGTCTCTAGACGTAGATCAAAACCATCAGGGTTCATAGACAGGATAATACATTTGTACAGCCCTCAGAGTTCCGTAGCTCAGGGCTGGGAGAACAGATTCACAACACACGGGTGTCAGGAAAGAGTTCCTTAGTTTAATGATAATACATACAGAATAAAGAAGATGTGTCTTAACACAATTGGGTAAGAATAATAAAACATATGTATGATTGGTGTTCTCCTTATCAGGAGAGGAGGCACTGGGTCTAGGGATAGTGGAGAAGTACAGAGAGAGAGAGAGAGAGAGAGAGAGACAGACATAGAGAGAGACATAGAGAGAGAGAGAGACAGAGAGAGAGAGACATAGAGAGAGAGAATCAGGGGAGCAGGCACACAGATAAGGGAGTGAACAGAATGTCATAGTGTTCTGACTGAGGGTCAGAGACAGTAAATCACAAATTCCCTTACAAAAAGTACCTGGATGGCTTACTGAATCGATCGCCATTGTCACGTATAGCTCTGCCCTCCGTCCTTACCTTGTGTCGTTCACCCTAGCCCCGCCTTGTTTCTTCGTTTCCATGGTTTCCCTGTTGTCTGTCACGCCCCTGCACTGTATTTTCCCTGTCCCCGTTATTATTCATTCCACCTGTGTCTCATTTCTATTTCCCTGTCACTGACTCTGTTCGAAATAGCCTACTACATACGGCATTGTAATGACTGGGCCGTGTGAGGAAGAGACGGATCCATTCGCAGGCTGTGCAAATACTTATTTTTAATAATAATCGGCAGGTAGATAGTACAACTCTCAAAGAAGGGTACGGGCAACAGCCCGAGCAGGGCAGGACAGGCTCTAAGAGAGGTCGTGGGACAGGCAAGAGTCGGTACACAGAGTGACGAGAATATAACCAGGCAAAAGTACAAAAGGGGCAAAATCCAATACATCCAAATCAGAGACAGGCACAAGGCTTGGTACACGTAGCAGACTAAGAGACAGTAGAAACGCTTGGTAAGGTCACACGCAAACATGGAGCAATACTTCGCACTGATCTCAGTGTTCATAGTCCTTAAGTACATCTGTAATCATGATAAATGTAATTCAGGTGAGTCAGTACTCGGGCGAGGGTGCCCTCTGGCGTTGCTGGGTGGTATGCGTTGTTGGCGCCCTCTGGTGGTCTTGGTTGCCAACCGCATCCCTGACAGGCATACTGTATACTGTACTCTGTATATACTGGATACTGCATACTGGTCCTTGTTGTAGTATGCAGTACAGTTTCCAGTATGCGACAAAAGCAAAGCATACTACGGGGTCACGAACATAGCGTTGCATGATGAGATGCAGTACACCACGAAGATAGCTCTGTTCGCGTGCTGGAATATTTTGCGGAAGTAGTATGTCATCCGAAGATGTTTCGCCTAGTGGAAAAATAATTTTTATTCGCATACTGCATACGGCATACTGATTTGGGGCCGTAGCAGTACGCCATTAGTATGTAGTAGGCTATTTCGAACACGTCTACTGTGTATTTAGCTTCCCCAGTCATGGCTTTCGTTGTCGGCCGTTGCTCGTTTCACGCAGTGTAGTTCTTACCTTGCTCTGTGTTTCTTACCTTGCTCTGTGTCCCACGTACTATGAACTCTCTTGCGCAATAGTTTATATTGCAAGCTCAAGAAGTGTGAGTTCCATCTCCGGAAAGTTAACTTCCTCGGCTATATGATCCAGCCAGGCTCTGTACATATGCAATCCAGCAAGGTGGAGGTGGTTATACGATGGACCCGTCCTTACACACGGCGCAAGCTTCAGAGGTTTCTGGGTTTCGCGAATTTCTATAGGCGGTTCATCAAAGCGTTTAGCCAGATAGCCAAGCCCCTCACAGACCTGCTGCACGGTGGGGCCAAGAAGTTGCACTGGAATGAGGAGGCAGAAAGGGCATCCCTGGCCCTTAAGCAAGCGTTCGTGGAAGCACCCGTTCTACATCAGCCTGAACCAGCGCCTTCGGGGTGTAGGTCGACGCCTCTGTAGGGGTTTTAGTTATGATATTTAACTACCCTACCTGCTTGCCTACAACCAAGGATGGAAATAGGTGCAGAAGAAGGATTGACGTGAATAAACTGAATATCTGACTCCAAATTATAGTTGGTAAGAATCTAAAAGAACTTGCTTTTTCAGAGGTTTATCATAAACATGCGCAGCAGATGGGATACTTTAGACGGAATTGCTGTTAGCATTCATTTACCTTTAACTGATACTAATAATGAGCTCATCTGGCCAAGTATAGCTATAACCAAGGAAGACTGTGGCTACACAATTAACCAGATTTATTCAATATCCAACAAAATATAAAACAATAAGATAACCACACTAGATTGAAGTAACACGGATAATACCTAATGGAAACAGAAATACAGACCGGTGCAGGGTGCCTCACGGTGCAAGGAAGAAGCCGAGGCCGAGAAAAGAGAAGCGGAGCACAAAAAGCAAGAAAAGCAAAATGCACCCCCGCACCTACAAACTTCTCCCCTTATACCACCCAGCATCTCAAAGGGACAGCGGTCACAAAAACCAGGTTATCCAATGGGAATCAGGCTGCTGGTAAAGACAACAGAGCACATTTGCATACAGAGTGCATTTCCTCAAGGAACTGTCACCTTTGGGGTGAAGTCTACAGACCTTCTCAGTGAGTGATGGAACTCTTACCCTGTCAGCATAACCTTTCCCAGTACACAACAAGCTACAAAATGAGACTAAATAAGCCACACAAACACACTGATATAACCAAAATACAAATGGTCAGTTCTATCCCATTGCTATGGGAACCTCTAGAGGTGAACCACCATTTGTTGCCCTGCATGGTTTTATGGAGGAACACCAGATCCTGCATCCCCCACAGGAACACATCCGACCACTCCTACACCTCCAACGTGGGTGTGGGGGGGGTGCTTTCTCAGCGCTTCAAAAAGGGCCCATCGCCTTTTACCCTAAAAAATTAAGCCAGGCGGAATGCAACTATGGAGTGGGAGACCGGGAGTTGTTGGCTATGCGTCTGGCTTTTGAAGAGTGGCGGCACTGGCTCGAGGGCGCATGCCATCCCTTCACGGTAATAGCCGACCACAAGAACCTCTAATATCTCAAATCCACCAAAAGACTTAACGCTCGGCAGGCATGCTGGTCTCTATTTTTTTCGAGGTTTTGGTTCCAGGTAACCTACAGACCGAGGGATAAGAACCTGTGCGCTGACACCCTATCGCACTCGTTTCCCGGTGGCGCGGAATCGACGAGTCAGGAGCTAGTTCTACCTGCCTCCTGATTTATCAACACAATGGAATGGAGCATCGACAGAGCGATAGAGGCAGCGAACCCGCACCGCAACTCCGCACCGCAGGTATGTGCCCCCAGCTCAACGTACGGCCCAGTTGGGCTCATACGTCCCTAGGCACGGGACATCCTGGTTCGAAAACATCGGTTATTGGTGGCCGGGCATGCACCGAGACATACTACATCACGTCGCGTCATGTCCAGATTGCGCAAGGAGCAAAGTGCCTCGCACCCCCCCCTGCTGGTAAGATGCTGCCATGGCCAATCCCCAAACAGCCCTGGAAGGATCGGTTTATACCCCTGTCTAGTCTACCTACAGCCTGGGAGACTGCGGACCTTCTGTTCAGGCACGTCTTCAGGCAGTTCGGTCTGCCTGAGGATATAGTGTCTGACAGAGGTCTGCATCCTACTGGCGTGGGCAGAATACGCCCAGAACTCGGTCGTTAAGTCCAGTACCGGTAAGACGCCGTTTGAATGTGTGTATGGTCGTCAGCCTCCCTTGTACCCCTGGAACGTGGCGTCGTCCGACCAGCCCGCTGTTGAGAACTGGTGCAAAAGGAGCGAGAAGGTGTGGGAGGAGACGCATCTACGTCTTAAGATGGCGGTGAGACATTTTAATCTGAAGGCTGATCGCAGGAGGTCCGAGGCATCCGCATACCAAGTCGGGGACAAGGTCTGGGTGTCTACCGAGGACGGACGAGTGGGTTCCCAAGGGAAGCTTGGCCACCGGTATGTGGGGCCGTATGTCATCACCCGCCGCATCAATCCCGTCACGTACCAGGTTAGTCTCCCCGGTAACCACCGCGTATCCAGGTCTTTCCACACGTTGACCCTGAAGCCCCTCTGGGAGAGTCCTCTTGGCAGGCCGGGATCCCTGCCACCGCCTCCTCCGCTGCAGCTCCCGGGCGGGCTGGCATATACCGTGAGGTCGCTGCTCGACTCGAGATACAGAGGCAAGTCACTGCAATACATGGTGGACTGGGAGGGCTACGGTCCTGAAGAGCAGTCGTGGGTGCCGGCTTCCCAGGTGCTGGACCCCTCCTTAATCGCCTCCTTCCATCGCGAGCACTCGGGAGGCCGGCTCCGCGACGTTCGGGACGTCCCAGGGTGCGTTGGCTGGAGCGGTCCTTGGGGGGGGGGGCTCTGTCACGGTGGCTCGGCAGGGAAGCCACCAGCGTGGTTTCCATGCTAACTCACACACACAAGCCACTCGCACACCCCCTCGTCGCACGCCACTCCCTCCTTCTAATTCCCCGCAGTACTAGCACCTGCACTCAATCAATGTGTGTAGACTTAAGCCTACAGGTTCTGAAGTTCAGTGCTGCACACTGAAGCACCTGCACGGATCTGCGGATTCCCCGACTGCGCCTACGTCACAGCCTGGAACCTTGCGGACTTGCTAGTTTGAGTATCGTTCAGCTGAATCTTTTCTGCTTATTGCTCCTTTTAGCCTTTAGGCCTGAGTCTTTGTGTTATTGAGGTATAGACAATAAAGATTTCAGTTCCCAACCCTTGCCTCCAGCTGCATCCGTACAAACGCCACAGTCACTACAATGTTATGAGACTGAATTAGTTAAATTCATTCAAACTATTTGAGTTCAGTCTCTTTTTTAAAAAATATAAAAATAATAATTTTATTTTGTAATAAAATATCTTCTTTCATTTTATCATCTAAACTCATTCAGTTACTTGACTTTTTCTTTCACATCTCTTTTCTCTGTCCTGTCTCCAGAAAGCTGAAGCCACCTTTTTATGTGCTTTTCTGTTTCCCCATCACTTGCATTTGCTGTGAAGCTGTTTCTTCTCACAGCAGCTAAAACATATTTGAAAACAAAGATAGCATACAAAGACATTACATTTATCAGGTACATCTAACATATAACTGCACTTTGTAAATCAACAGTTATTGACTGTAGCTCATCTATGGCTGCACAATTTATCAGCCCCTCACATTCATAAATGGAAAAAGATTCTCAGCGCCACCACTGAAGCACCACAGCAGAGGCACTGTACTACACTTGAGCAGACTTTTTATTGCACATAAAATGAGTCTGTATTTAATATTACACATTCACACAATACAATAAAATAGGATTGTTCAACGCACAGACACTCTGCGTTGTCAATCTTACACTGTGTATGCCTTGTATGTGGACTCTTTATTCCAAACACACCACATTACACTTCTCACACACCACATATTTCACAAAAATATGAACAAATAAATGTTTCACATTTTCTAATGGTGGGATCTCTCGAGGAAAAGTAATCAAGTTTCCATTTGTTGTTAAATATAATAGAGGGGCTATTGAAACTTAAGATAACACATGGGTTACATTTTCAAAATATGTCTCTTAATGGGACTATGATACATAACACAAAGACTTGATGCAGAAAGCACTTACCAATCTCTTCCTAAGATCAGCATGTGACCTGAGGTTCATGTCAAAAGTTCATCATGTCATCATCAATTGGAGCAGTGAAATTTTCATTTTGTTTTATCCCATTCTGCCCAAGTGCATTTGTGATACACTTGAGCAGGCCTATCATTTCACTTTGTTGCTGTCGCAGCACTTCTAGTACAGTCAGAATTTCTCTTTCTATTACTGTTAGTGAAACATCATTTATGATGTTCAGTTTCAGCATATTTGTGTTAGATTATATATGTCTTAGAGATTGTGAGAATGTGACTTACTTGAGCATACTAGCTTTGACTGTTCCTGAACTGCTAGTTGCTGAATGTTTGCAGCTGAAGTGACAGGCCTATCTATGTTTGGTGGAGTCATTGTGGGTGCCTCTGCAAGGTGAGGCCTGGCTCTTTTAGCAGGAGGTTTATATACATAATTTTCACCTTCATACTCATCTTCGATTTATCCTACAAATTATGAACATGTATTTATAATGTACTTATACCGGATAAGCGGAAGACAATGGATGGATGGATGGATGGATATTTATAATTTATTCAGTCTAAGTGGACTTATGAAGTACACAGGGAAATTTGTTATATATGTGTTGCTTGGAAAAACAAAATTTCATACAGTAACTCCAAATACAAATTGTACAAGAAATACAATGTGGTCATTGAACCATCTATCTTGTAAAGCATCTTCATATCTTTTCCTGAAACAGCAATCATTGGAAGGTTACCTTTTAATTCTCTTTTTTTGAGCAGGTATATTATTTTCTTCAGCTGTCTGTAAATCTGACAAAATTTCATCTCTAAGCAGCTTGCTTCTAGCAGCCTGATAAGACTCTAATAAAGTAGAAAAATATCTATGAATAATGTGGAAAAATATCTATATGTACTTTATGCAGAAACCAGTAACACTTTATTGATTGATTAATAAATATGTCAGGCCAGATGTCACATGCTGTCATATATTGTTGTTATTATAACAATATAAAATATTGTTAAAACATATAAAAGTATGTTAAATTCAGCAAATAAAACATATATGTACATTTTAGTCACATTAATTACCAATTACATTTCTATGTCCAATGAAGATCTTGTGTTTATAATATGTCACGGAAAGAGTCTAGATGGAAAAGGACACGGAAAGCAAACGAATCCCAGTCTATAGTAGGTGTTTCTTTAGAAATTACAGCTGGTCTCATTCTGCCACTATTTTTAAATTTTGGCCACCTGCATATGCCATCCAATTGCACAACTTCCACCTCCTTTGTTGAGTTAAATTCAAGAATGTAATACATATATCTGTAACAGATGGGAAACCAGAATAAAATACAAATTTATTTGATGCATATTGATATACAGTATATGCAGTATATGCTCGGACGTAGTATGTCCGAGGTTGGGCAAACTGCCCAGCTGCCTACTGAAAGAACGCACTGCTTTAACGGTTGAGCAGAACGTACTGCATTGAAATCTAGCGCCTACTGCTTAAGTACGGCATTTCGGATTCAGCCTTAAAATTTATCGGAAATTACGTTCAATTACGCGCATGCGTAGTCCAAAATCTGGTATTGATAGTGAGGAAATGCAGGAAAATTAGCGGTACTTCCTGATTTGCCCCTTGTACGTTATTTCAAATATTTAAAGATATATCTGTTTTAAAATGATTTTCAAAATAACGATAATGATGTCGGTGATGATTTGGTTCAATAATATGGAAGTAGTTTTCTGCAAATGTATGTTTCTAGGCTTGTCATAAAGCAACAAACCTTGAAAGCCACCTGGCTTGCTAGCTATGTTGTTAGCTTACTTATTAACCTCTGGACGGCGCAAGTAACGTTAGCTGGCTAGCAAGCTGTTTTTCTAGCAGCCTTCAATCTGTTTAATTTGGTCATTTCATGTTTTATCAACTATACTTATCAACCCATCATTCTCTAAGAATTCTAGCTAGCAGTTACCACTTTCTGGCTTGCTATAAACTGAGGGTATATTGCGCTTTATTTGCTAAATTTGTCTTAACTTGTTTCAGCGTGAAAAAACGCAATAGAGAGAATGCCCTTTTTGCACGGCTTCAGACGAATAGTTTACGAATACCAACCCCTTGTGGATGCAGTGATGTGCATTGTAGGGATAAAGGATGAGGAAACAAACCCCAACAGGTACATTTAATCACACACACACACACACACACACACACACACACATATATATATATATATATATATATATATATATATATATATATATATATATATATATATATATATATATACACACGCAACTAAAAGCATGCTTATTTTATAATGTACAGGTTAAGGGGTGATGAAGATGTATGTAAATCTCTGATGGAGCTACTTGATAAAGAGTCACAGTCATTGGTATTTACGGAGGGAATTAGCTACTCTCTTTTTAAAGTGGCAGAACTTGGGAGAGTGAATCCTGCCAAAGTGCTCTTACGTTATGGAGCAGACCTAAACTTTGAAGGTGAGTTGTCTGTCCATCTGTCTAATGTATTCAAATAACTTTATTAAGTAGTTACATAACCTCTCTGCTTAATCGGCTGTATGCAAAAACCATTCCTATATACGGATGTATTTTTTATTGACTCATTTAAGCTATGTAAGAAATGTATTTTTCTTGTATAAGCATCAAGTAGTAATCTAGGACAGGACCTCTACAGCTCTACAATTAAAATGACACATTAAGCTGTCTAGCGATTTGTGAAGCTGATGATTAAAAGGACCGCGTAGATGAAGTTGTTCTGAACACGCGCTGTTGTAGAAACACAGATGTCCATGTAAATTGTATATGATTTATTTTTTTATCAGAATTCATAAATGACAATAGGTCCATTCATCAGAAGACTAGTCACTAGTCTTCATCCTTATGTTCATATTCCTAACAGATCCAGTATCTTACTACACCCCCCTGCACATTGCTGTACTGAGGAATAAGCCACGCATGGTACAAATGCTGGTTGAACACGGGGCTATAATTGACAAAAGGGATAGGGTAAGTGTATTAGGATATTTTAGAAGCCACTTTAAAAGCGGTCTTTCATACTGTGTTTTTTAACCTAGTAGGTCTCTGTCACACTTGTAGATTCACGAAAGTAGTCCTTTGGACCTTGCCAGTGAGGAAGCAGACAGACTCTCTTGCCTATGTATGCTTTTGGATCTTGGAGCTGATATTAATGCCAAAGACAAGAATGGTACTTTTAAACTAACAAAAAATTAACCACTATGTAAAATATATTACAACTTTTTTCATGATACTGTTATGTTATGATATAAGTTTTTCAGAGAGATCGACTGGGTTTTCTACCATGGTATCTTTAGAATCGGTAAGCAGTTTGTATTATTCCTTACAGGCAAGACTGCCTTGCTCCACGCTTTGGCATGCAGTGATGGCTTGACAGTCAATAACACAGACAACATTCAGCTACTGCTGGAGAGAGGTATTTTATTGCACTACTAATTTTCTTTAAAGGTGATTAACCCCTTTTGAACATGTGTATAATATGGCCATGGTTCAGATATGTCTGTCATTAACATTACTGGCTGTATTTACTGAATTTGGAAAATTGCACCTGAAACCTGGAACATGCAGAACAATCTAAAGCCTTATTTTTATTCTCAGGTCAATTAAAACATTTTATTTATTCATGTTCACTTACAACTGTTCTTGTTTTAGTTTATTTTATTCTTTAGTTGATGTTTTGCATTTGTAATATTTTTATTTAATTTTAATAATTTGGTTGTTTTATTGTTCCATTCATCATGATATTAACACAAGTTTCTTGGTTCTTGTCTTTTATTTTCTATGTTTTTGGGGAAAAATATCACTGAACCTGGATACATTATTGATGATAATATCTGGGATCACTGAGTGTCCTCTTCCAGATGACCTAGCTTGTCTGGGTGATCTCTGAGAGATTTCAATATCTTTCCAAATTTAAATTACACTTGAATAGTTTATGCCATTAAATTATTGGGTTCATATTCACTTATGACTGTTGATGAGTGTGAATGCATTTTGCAACTGCAAACTCAAAATGAATCCATTAATAGTTGCTTAGAGGTATTCTGATGAAGGACTGAACTAAAGATAAATGTCATAGTTGACATGTCTGTTGCCTACATAGAAATAGAAGAAACTTTTGCTAGGTTTACAACATGGAAGTTACTAAGCCACTTCCTTTCTTTTTATATATTTTTTGTTCTTTTTAATTATATATAATATGTTTGGCAGATGTGCTGGACTATGTCAGGAACTATAAGTTGGTTTGGCTTGTATAAACCGTCATCTTATACGTAAAGTTGCTTGTGCTTATCAGAGACACGCCATCCGCATCCACATTTTTTATGCCTCCAACCAAGCATTTTCCCTAAAGAATTTTTCAACCTGTTCTCATTTAGTCAGCTTTCAAGATAAATGCATCAAACTTGTTGTGCATGATGTGTGGAATGTTTGAAATTACACATGTGCTTTTCACACCTCTATCTTTCTTCTATCCCTTCTTTTTTTACCCCTTGCTTTTCACCCATTGAATTTTCACTTAAACTCTCAAAGGAATGCATTGATTTTAGAACTTCAGCAGTAAATTCCGAACAGCAAAATTTGCTATACTGAATGAACTAGTAGGCCCAGTCACCATACAGCATTTCATACTGACTGCATTCATCTTTCTACCCCCTCTATCTTTTCTTTCATCACACCATCCTCCCATAGGAACTCATTGATTTTATCTATTACACTGTGTTCCATATTATTATGCAAATATTTTCTCAGATTTTCCAAAATTACCTATATGAATTGCAGTCATTGTAATTTTCCAGTCATCAACTTTTAGAGTACAATTGAAATGTTTTTGAACAAACTGCCAATGATATTTAAAAAAAAAATAAAACTCAAAATGCATGTTCCAAATTATTATGCACAGCAGAGTTTTCAACCTTTTGACCAAAAAAATGGTCAGTTGTGAAATTATAAGCGTTAGCAGGTTATTATAAACTGAAATCAAACAGTTTTCAAGTCCAAACTTTATTCTAGGTGATGTTACATTTGCACATAGGACCCCTTGTTCGAAAGGAGCTTCTGAACTCTCTTGTCCATTGAATTTGTCAGGTTTTGGATGGTATCTGCTTCAATTGTTTTGCATGAGGACAGAATACCCTCCCAGAGCTGTTGCTTAGATGTGAACTGCCTCCCGCCATCATAGACACTCCTTTTGATGATGCTCCAGAGGTTCTCAATGGGGTTGAGGTCAGGGGAGCATGGGGGCGACACCATAAGTTTGTCCCCTTTTAAGCCGATAGCAGCCAGAGATGCAGATGTGTTCTTTGCAGCATGAGACGGTGCACTTTCCAGACATGCAAGCTGTCCATGTCACAAGCACTCATGCAACTCCATACCATCAGTGATGCAGGCATCTGAACGGAGTGTTGATAACTTGGGTTATCCTTGTCCTCTCTGGTCCAGATGACATGGCGTTCCTGTGTTCCATAAAGAACTTCAAATCGTGACTCATCTGACCACAGAACAGTCTTCCATTTTGCCACACTCAATTTTAAATGACCCCTGGCTCAGTGCAAACGTCTGAGCTTGTGGAGCTTGCTTAGAAATGGCTTCCTCTTTGCACTGTAGAGTTTCAGCTGGCAACGGCGGATGGCACGGTGGATTGTGTTCACTGACAATGCTTTCTGGAAGTATTCCTGAGCCCATTCTGTTATTTCCTTGACAGTGGCATTCCTGTTTGAGGTGCAGTGACGTTTAAGGGCCCGGAGATCACGAGCATCCAGTAGAGTTTTACGGCCTTGACCCTTACGCACCGCGATTGTTCCAGATTCTCTGAGTCTTTTGATGATGTTATGCACGGTTGATGATGATAACTTTATGCTGGGTAACACCATTCTGGTATTGCTGCACTATCTTTCTGCGCAACAATGGTGGAATTAGTGATCCTCTTACTATCTTGGCTTCTGAGAGACACTGACACTCTGAGAAGCTCTTTTTATACCCAGTCATGTTGTCAATTGACCTAATTAGTATTAATTGGTCTTCCATCTGTTCGTTATATGCTCAATTTCCTTTTTCCAGCCACTTGTTGCTACTTGTCCCAACTTTTTTGGGATTTGTTGACACTGAAATTTTGAGTCAACATATTTTTCCTTTAAAATGTTACATGTCCTCAGTTTAAACTTTTGATCTCTGATTAGTGTTCTATTTTGGATAAAATATTAGATGTTGGCACCTCCACATCATTGCACTCAGTTTTTATTCACAATTTGTTTAGTGTCCCAACTTTTTAGGAATCCGATTTGTATTTTCCTAGAACTTTGGTTGTATGAATCATGGTTTTGTGGTGTCACAATAACCCACTATGAAGGTCTTTTAGTTCAAATCTGAGTATAATTATATATCGTTTCACTTTATTCCAGGGTTTAAGTTATTTTATTCACATCAAACAAACAATAATGATAACTTGATAGAAGTGCATGAGATTATTTGTTGCTGTACACATTTAATTAAATAATTGCAGTTGAATAAAATGCCTTTTCCAATGTACTTTTAGTATTAAATTAGTACAAATAAAAAAAAATCTTTTTTTTCATATTTTCATACACTGTAAAAAAAAAAAAAACTTAAAAAACGGTCAAATGACTGGCAGCAATGGCTGCCAAACAAAAACCCTAATTTTAAAGTAAAAAACCCTCATTTAAATTAAGTGGAAAAACAATTCATTTACAGAAAAATTCATTAAACATTCTGCAGAGAAATACTGTTATTTTACAGATTTTTCCTGGATTATTATGATTTAGCACTTTTAATAAAGTGACAGCACTAATAGTTTTGCAGAGAAATACCATTGTTTTACAGATTTTTCCTGGATTATTATAATTAAGCACTTTTAATAAAGTGACAGCACTAATAGTTCTGCAGAGAAATACCTTTATTTTACAACTTTTCCTTGAATTATTATGATTAAGCACTTTTAATAAATGGCGTCAACTACAAAATGCCGACACAAGCTAAACTGTTAAGCACATTTGTACATCATTTAATATGACTATTAATCAATTTCTAATCAGCGATAGAAAAGGTTCGATACGTTCCTATCAAATTAGATTTAACGTTACCTCAGTGAAATGCTGAGTCTCGACAACAATATCAAAGTTTACCTCACCTTGAGACCGAATTCGAGTACACCAAGTTGCCAGATTTAGCTGTTAGCTAAATTTCAATTAACCTTTTAACAAAGACTTGATATACCACATATAGTATTATTTAACCCATGTTTTTAACAGTGACCGAATTGAAGTTTTTAACGCATCTGAAAATATTAGATATTAATATTTTATTGTTTACGTCTTTATTAAATGAAACACGGAGTGAAATGTGTTTTCAGACTAGGCTAACTAGCTAACGTTAGGTTACATAAATTAAGAACGTTTTCTTACCTGATGTCACCAATAATGCTTCACTTAATATTTCTTCCTCTGTGCCCTGTTTCCAGTTTATTTTGTGGAATCATCCGCTCAAAAAAATAATTTGGCAGGCAGATGTAAAATAAAAGCTTAATAATAGCTACCATAGCTTGTAGACTGACCGAAACTAATGTGTATCCCCAACACACTCACTGAAACGGACGTATTTTCAAACTTGACTATGAGATGCGCGAACAGTTGCCATTGGCCAATTTCCTGAATTTCAGCGTGGTAACGTAGCAACTATAGAAAGATATTTATATTTAATTGGTTGTTCAAGTTGTGTTTTCATTTCAGTGTGTAGCTATAGGCACACACATTTTTAAGTTTAAAAACCGGTTCCATAACTATGTATGTCTACCAAACAAACTGCAGAACTCAATAGAGATGGAACAATCAACAGAAATCTCAGCTATCACTACTAAAAACTGAAAACTATCACATACTGTAGGTGTGCCAATGTTGAAATCTAATGTCTGAACTGACATTAGGAAGTCATGCCTCATTCTGTAGTCTTCATGAAAATTCAATTGCAGAAAATAATTGTTTTTTTTTTTTTTTTTTCAAAATATTTATCAACATGTTGTGTGGAAAATTAATATGTCTGAAAACCTATATGTTTTGTTCTGTGTACATTTTTATCCTGTACATCAATGGATACTCTGAATTAGAACACCAAGATTAGCAGATTTGCCATTGGCGCTCTGTGCTCTTCACGGATGAGAGCAGGTTCACAATGAGCACATGTGACAGACGTGATGGAGTCTGGAGACTCCACAAACTTTGGGGATAGCCAGCTCAACAATTGACACAACAAATACACAACAAATAAACAACAGCACAACAAATAAACTCTGGTGTTACCTTAAAGGCTCAGCAGTCAAGCAATAAATTGTCATTCAGTTCCAAGCCTTCTGTCTCATGTTATTTGCTATTATTCCAAAAACTATGCTGAAAACTCATGGAATAACCAACATTTTGTGGCAGCTAATAATAAAAGCCAATAAGATTTTCATTAAAATAACAAGGAAAAAACATTTTTTTTTTTTAATGGACAAATCTTTTATATAATCAACCGAATGTTTAATTGCAGATAATTGCTGTAATTTTACATAAATTTGTATATAATTTAATAAAACAGAAAAATTCCATATAAATTAATACTGTATTTTTTCTGTAAAAAAATAGAAATGCATGTAACTTGTAATTATTAACATAATACTTAAAATAACAGATATAATGTTAAATTACAAATAATGTCAGTTTTGTATACACTTGGGAAAAAAAGTTAAAATACATTTAAAATTTACAGTTATTTTCTATAAAATTAGTTTTTTGTTTTTACAGTGTGTAAATGGAAGCATTCCTGGAATTGTCAGTGCAGTGAACGGCACAATGATAGTCATACACACTCTGGAAGAACCAAATCTACAAGCACTTTGCTAGCACAGCTGACGAAGGACCTCTGTCCAAATGTCCTGTTTCTCTGTACATCATCTATATTACACTACACTTATTCACCTGGACCCTCGAGAGATTAAGAGCAGGGTTTCGCAGGATCTGTTATTTCATACATCAGGGAATACAGTATTTGTGTGTTTTTCTTCTGAAAGTAAAAGATCATAAATTTAGGGCTGAAATAAATCCTTGAGTAACTTGATAGCAAAAAATTACTGATGCAGATTATTTACATCAAAGCCTCAGCAATGGTAGTTTCATTACAACACTAATGAAAATTGTTTCTTCAGGATTTTTAAATACCCTGATATACCATGAACTCACATGTGTGTTTGCTTCTCTGTAGGTGCCGATGTGCATGCCACCACTCATGATGGTGAGAGCCCCTTATCCTCACTTGTGTTTCTAGTAAAAGAGGCCTTGGAGAGTAGTGTGGAAGATGCAGCAGTAGTTGGACATTTCTGTATCAGAGTTGCCAACCTTCTCCTCGACCATGGTGCTGACCCTAGCTGTTGTTTGAACACCAGTGATGGAGAGGAATGGGAACCTTCTTTGACCTACACTATCTTGGAGCACTTTGACTTGCTCTTCCCTCTAGCCGTGGTTCTTCTCCAGCGAGGTTCATCATTTTTCTGTTCTCACCACAGCACATCATGCTGGACAGGATACAACCTGATTTTCTCTAGGCTGAAAGAAACTCTCCATGAATCTCTAGATACTGTGATTGTGGCTGACCTACTGGCTAAAGCTGAAGTGCTAATAGAGATTGCTCAGGTGTGCTCCCCACATTTTCCTCCTTTTCCTACCCATTCTGTGATGTCTATGCAAGAGAAAGAGTCAATCCCCCTGCCATTGCTGGAACTACAAAAACGAGTTAGAGAGCAGGAAGCCCAACCACTCCCACTTCGCAGTCTCTGCAGGGTCCATATCCGCCACTGCTTGCAACCCTGGCCCTTAGACAGGAAAATTAAGTCCTTGCCTCTGCCAGACAGACTGAAAGATTATCTCATGCCAGACCACAGTCTAACATGTAGACCAGGTTGGGATAGTTTCAAGCCCCTTTCTACACTTCACTAGAAAATATATGAGGGAGACAGTTATCTTAAATACTGTCTCATGTCCTGGCTTGTCTTGAAGTATATGAGAACCCATTTTTTGTTTAGATGAGTGACCATTTTTCTGTATCTCTGGCATTTATTTCTAAGCGCCTATCAGGTTTAGATACTAAATGATATTGGAAAATTATCATGGTAGTATGTCTCTCTTTCTCTCTCTCTCTCTCTCTCTCTCTCTCTCTCTATATATATATATATATATATATATATATATAATACACACACACACACACAAAAAATATTTTTTCCCATTCAAGTGTAAATACATAGACTGATCTAAACATATTCTTGCCTGAATGAGAGACATAATGTATGATGAGAATAAGACTATGTATAACTATATATGGGGTTGTTGTTAAAATGATACAATTCGGGTGTAAGCAGTTGCACTAAATTATCTGAACACAAGCTATTGTTTACAAGATGAATTTTTATTACTGACACTGTAGCAAGTGCTGCAGGCATTTATCTACATTATCATTTATCCAGTAACTAACTGTTGCCGTGGTGTGCTGCCAATATGTATAATTGACCAGTGCCTTAGGGTGACCTGTTATCTTAACAGATTGATGTAGTTAAAACATTGATGTGCTTAAGATTTCCATGTAAATATCTAATAGAGTATCATTCTTTGTTGGTAGAAAATCTCATTCTGCTGAAATGTTTCATTGTGAATGTTGGGTTGTTCCGATATTGTGTTCAGGTATGCCTTTGTGTTGTTAAAATGCATCAAACCAGTACTCATACAATTAATAGCATGGAATTATTCACATATTTATAAAGATACTGAAATGGACATCGTGTGCATTTTACATTGTGAAACACTGACACTGAAAAGCATATATTTTACTTAAGTACTGTAAAAACACAAGTACTTTCTGTCATCATTACAGATACATATTCTATGCATTCTGTTTCACCACCTTAGTTATTCCATCTGGCCGTTGTTATTAAAGGTGTCCTGGAATTGATTTATTCTGTATTTTTTTTATTGTTCTGATCTCAGTAGAGAGGTATGTGACTTTGGTACATCACTTTGGTACATTCTCACTGTGTCATTGGCTGGTTATAATGTAACGGAGAATGAGCAGAGGAAGGATACAAGTGCTGGGAAGAGTTTTATTGTTCATTTAATGTTTATTGAAGGCAAATCCATAAATGGATTGTACAAGTTGTACAAGTCAGGCTGATCAAAACTGGAGTACATGATAAACAACATGATAGCAAAACAAGAAGACTAAACATGATTTAGGAAAACAAGCAAAACTAGGTAAATAAAGTCAGGGATAACTAGTAGCTAGAACAAGGTCTAGCAAACAAGATACAGATACTCTTGAACACTAATTACACAGGTAAAAACCTCTTCTTGGGGTTGGGCTGTTCTTTGACAGGACTCATCTGGCCATTGTCAAGTTTCCTCCACTTTTTCTCTTCGTGTTTCATCACTATCATCACTAGTCATACATTAGACTTGGTATTATCGTTTGGAATCGACATATCCAGTTTAGTAGTACATCCTCAGAGTGAGGTCGTTTCTGACCACAGCCTCATAACGTACAAGTTGCGTTTGAGCGTCGGTATTCATCGGCAGCCCCGTTACCAAACTAAACGAATGATTACATCTAGTACTATATCGGCGCTCATTGATACTTTACCGGATCTGACAAACGGGGATCCACCTGTAGCTCCGGAAGAGCTAGGGCGTATTACCGAGCACGTCGAGTTTTCTCGCCGTACAGCTTTAGACAAGGTTGCGCCATTGCGAAATAAGAGAATAAATGAGAGAAAGATGGCGCCTTGGTACAACGAGCACACGCGTAGTCTCAAACGAGTCGCGTGAATCCTGGAGCGTAAATGGCGAAATTCTAAACTAGAAGTATATAGATTATCATGGAAAAGCAGCCTTATTGAATATAAGCCTGCCCTCCATTTGGCAAAATCCTCATACTTATTGGCTTCAATAGAAAGCATAAAAACAATCTAAGACTCCTATTTAAAACTGTATCTAGCCTAACTAGAAATCCTGACCAAATTGAATCCCAAATCCCACAGGAGTGCAGCAGTAACAGTTTTATGAAGTTCTTTATTGATAAGATTGATAAAATTAGGGAAAGAATTAGCCATGCTATCTCAGACCCTGTCAACCTGCAAATGCACTCTGACAGCTGTCTAGTCAGCCCTGGTGCTTTTTTGGATTTTTTTATCCCCAATTGGTCATGAGGAGCTTATTTCATTGGTAAAATCTGCCAAACCCTCCACATGCGTTCTAGATGCCGTACCGTCTCATCTACTCAAAGAATTACTGCACAGTAATGTAGAACCCTTGCTTACTATAATTAAGCATTCTCTGAGCCTAGGCTACATCCCCAAATCACTTAAACTTGCAGTCATCAAGCCACTAATTTAAAAACCTGGTCTTAATCCCCAGGAACTGTCCAACTATAGGCCAATCTCTAATCTGTCGTTCATTTCCAAAATTCTAGAAAAAGTAGTTTCTTCGCAACTATCTACTTTCTTACAGACAGAACATGTCCTAGAGCTATTTCAGTCTGGATTTTGACCCCACCACAGCACTGAAACTGCGCTGACTAAAGTAGTAAATTATCTCTTAATATCCTCTGATAAAGGACACATTTCTTTTCTTATACTTTTAGACCTTAGTGCTGCTTTTGACACCATTGATCACAATATTCTTCTGAATAGGCTGGAGACCTCATTGGCATAAGAGGTCAAGCACTCTCCTGGTTCAGATCCTACCTGACAGATCGTTACCAATTTGTACTTGTAAATAACAAATGTTCAGAACGTACAAAGGTAAAATATGGTGTCCCTCAAGGATCTGTATTGGGCCCCATATTATTCTCATTGTATTTACTGCCGCTGGGCACAATCATTCGTAGACATGGTATTAACTTCCATTGCTACGCAGATGATACTCAGTTGTATATTTCCTCTAATCCGGATGATGTCAATACTACTCCCAAAATTTAGAACTGCGTCCAGGACATAAAAAACTGGATGCCGTCTAATTTTTTTCTTCTAAATTACTGAGTTGCTTCTTGGACCAATAGCTGCTAGAAGCAATTGGTCTGATATCCCTCTCACCCTAGATGGGTTTCAGTAACACCTAAATCTACAGCAAAAAGCTTAGGTTGATTGATTCAGATCTTTTATTTGACACACATATATGCAATGTCACTAAGGCTGCCTTTTTCCATTTACATAATATCGCTAAGCTGAGACACTTACTTTCATTAGCTGATGCAGAGAAGCTGGTCCATGCTTTTGTCTCATCAAGATTGGACTACTGTAATGGTCTTCTAATTGGATGCTCTAAACAGTCCATAAAGAAGCTACAACTTGTACAAAATGCTGCAGCTAGAGTCCTAACTAAGGCTAGAAAATTCGATCATATTAGTCCCACTCTCGCGGCATTACATTGACTTCCAATTAAATATCGTATTGAATTTAAAATTCTTCTTGTTAAGGTTTCTTAAATCGTCTCTAGACGTAGATCAAAACCTTAGGGTTCATAGACAGGATAATAAATTTGTACAGCCCTCAGAGTTCCGTAGCTGGTACCAGGAGAACAGATTCACAACACACGGGTGTCAGGAAAGAGTTATTTAGTTTAATGATAATACATGTAGTTAAATACAGAATAAAGAAGATGTGTCTTAACACAATTGGGTAAGAATAATAAAACATATGTATGATTGGTGTTCTCCTTATCAGGAGAGGAGGCACTGGGTCTAGGGATAGTGGAGAAGTACAGAGAGAAAGAGAGAGAGACAGAGAGAGAGAGAG
The DNA here is from genome assembly GCA_020368025.1 of Brachyhypopomus occidentalis. Lineage (NCBI taxonomy): Eukaryota > Metazoa > Chordata > Actinopteri > Gymnotiformes > Hypopomidae > Brachyhypopomus > Brachyhypopomus occidentalis. The sequence continues at coordinate 263,580 of JAGXOD010000132.1, forward strand.
AGAGAGAGAATCAGGGCAGCAGGCACACAGATAAGGGAGTGAACAGAATGTCATATTGTTCTGACTGAGGGTCAGAGACAGTAAATCACAAATTCCCTTACACTTCTCTTAAACTATAAGGCGTTAAATGGTCTTGCCCCACAATATCTGAGTGAACTCATTACTTACTACAACCCATCTCGCCCTTTACGCTCCCAAAATGCTGGATTTCTCCTAGTTCCAAAAATGTATAAGACTACAGCCAGAGGCAGAGCTTTCTCCTTTAAAGCCCCTCAATTATGCAATAGCCTTCCAGCTCCAATCCGAGATTCTGACACAGTTCCAATCTTTAAATCTAGACTTAAGACTCACCTATTTAATCAAGCCTTCAGTTAATATTCCCCTAGTAAGGTGCGTGGCTCAGGGCTCCCCAGACGTTGAGATTTCTGGTAATCTGAGATCTTGATGTCATCCAGCTGTGCCATGGCATCACTCTACTTGTGACAATGACTTGACTGGAAAGCAATGTCTCAGTGAGCCCTCATAACTGTGGTCACCTCTGAACCCCTCCCTTTAGTTATGCTGCTATAGATTAGCCTGCCGGAGCTACATGCTAATCACTAGCACATGAGCTATGTACATTTAAACCAATGGTGGTTAAATTGACATCCACACACTCAGTCGGTATTGTCCATCTTTCTGTTGGATGTGCCATTGCCGCAAGAGGACGTGCTGATGCTGGTTCCTACCTGAGGCTCACCATCTGCACCAAAGGGACTGTGACTACTTGGCCGGGGAACAAGAACCTTATGCTACAACCACCTTTTGTCCACAAATATGGACTGGTGCTAACGGGCCGCCCAATGGAGGATGGGTTCCCTTTTGAGTCTTGATCCTCCCAAGGTTTCTTCCTATATCCATCTTAGGGAGATTTTCCTTGCCACTGTTGCCTTTGACTTGCTCATTAGGGATCTGGACCCTAATGCTGACTTTGACAATGCTTTCTGGAAGTATTCCTGAGCCCATTCTGTTATTTCCTTGACAGTGGCATTCTTGTTTGAGGTGCAGTCAAGCCGTCAAGACAGCGCATCGGCATTACCGTGATTGTGGCCAGGCCTGTGATCGACTACGAAATTAAACTCCTGTAGCCGGGTTAGCCACCTCGCCAACTGGCCCTCTGGCTCGCGGAAGCGTAGGAGCCACTGGAGCGACACGTGATCGGTACGCAATAGGAACGGCACACCGTACACATATGGCCTAAAGTGACGCAGTCCCTCGACGACAGCTCGCGCCGTGTGACACAATAGTTCCTCTCGGCCTTGTCGAGGCGGCGGCTGAAGTACGCAATAACCCGCTCCGAACCTCCCTGGACCTGGGACAGTACAGCACCTAAGCCGTGGTCGCTCGCGTCAGTGTCCACAATGAACTGTTCAGCCGGGCAGGGGTAAGCCAAGACAGGCGTACTGCTCAAGCGTTGCTTCAAGGATCAGAATGCACGTTCAGCGTCGTCAGGGGGGCAGCGATACCTGCAAAGCCCTTTACAAAGTGACGGTAGTAGGATGCGAGCCCGAGGAAACTGCGCGCCTGCTGCACCGTACGGGGAGTGGGCCACTCCCGGACCGCGTCCGTCTCGCTGGGATCAGTAGAAGTGCAACAGTAGCTATGCCCTCCCCGCTCACTACGTGCCCGAGAAAGTTTATTTGGCGCTGAAGGAGATTGCACTTCACTGGGTTAAGAGACAAATTCGCTTCCTTCATGAGGCCCAAGACTAACTCTAGATTAGCCATCACTGACTCGAAACCCGCGGCGTGTACCAAAACATCATCCAGGTACAAGGCGCACTTACTGCTCGGGACGCCAGACAGAACTCGCTCCATCAGTCGCTCAAAAGTGGCCGGAGCGTTACATAGCCCGAAAGGGAGGACCGTGCATTGCCAGAGGCCTGAGCCAATCGATAAGGCAGTTCCCCCCTTGCCGCGTCCGCCAAGGGGACCTGCCAGTATCCGCTATGCAGGTCCAGAGAGCTAAACCAGTCGGAGCCCGCTAGCTGTCCAAGCGTGTCATCCACCAGGAGTCTAGCTTGATGACCGCGTTCAAACGTGCCATCCTTCTTCTTCGCGAGGACTACTGGTGCAGACCACGAGCTGCTCGACGGTTCTATGACGCCAGCCGCCACCATCCGAATCTGGACTCTCGGCCACCACACGCTTTGCTAAAGGAAGGCGGTGAAGTCTTAGGCGGGCAGGCTGCGTATCCCCCGTGTCGATCGAGTGACTTGCGAGTCCCGTCCTCGAACAGTCACGCTCGTTCACAGCGAATAACCCCCTGTAGCGCTCTAGGACATCACGGAGTAGCCTGCACTGCGGTATGGATAGCCCCGCGCTACTCCTAAGCCACAACTCATGCGGCAATGGTGCGTCGAAATCCCCAGGGTCCGTAGACATTAAGTACGAACGCGGGGCCGCGTCACTCCCACAGCATACATTAACCGGCCGATCATTTAGCGTTAGCGCTCCACGCCCGTAATCGATAACGGCTTTAGCCCACCTCAGGAGAATACACCGAGAATACACAGGTCCGAAATCTCCCTGACCCAAAACACGTGCACCCAAGGCCCCTGCCCAAAGTCAAATGCAACCTCGATGTACCCCAGCAGCCCCCGACTGCGCGTCACATCCGCGAGCCCCCCCGTGCTGCTAGGGAGCAGATCAGGCCGTATAAGCGATACCGAGGACCCAGTGTCAACCAACGGCTGGCTCTAGTGCGCCCACGAAGTAATTCAACGACAGCTGTAGCTGGGCTTTGCGCGGGAATGATGGGTAGGCTAGCCGCGCCAGCAGGGCCATCTCTGACGCCAGCATGCCAACTCTCTCTGCCTGGCCGCGTTGTTGTGCCGCCGTCTCTGTGTCGGACCACACCTCGTAGTTGGCTACCACGTCAAGCTGGGCCTCGAACGCCGCCTAGTCCGCCTCGCCGTCGTAGCTCGGCAAGCTAAGCCAGTGTGCTGGGCGGCAGTGGGTAGTTCCGTCGGTCTCGCCGGCATCGTTGACAGCATTGTTCGTTGTCTGGGACGTGGCGTCTCTGTGTCGCCCAGCCCGTCGAGGCGCAGCTTGTATTTCATCGCCGCGCCGTTAGATTGCCGAATTTCTCCCGTCTCCACTCACAGCCATTCGAGTTCTCCAACATCACACATACACGGAAGGGAGACTCAGGTAAGGCACAAGTACATGAAATGTACCGGGGTGACTAACATTAACAGCACACATGATGAATAACAATAACTATAATATCACAAGGACATAAACTTGCATAACACTCCTGAGCCGCAGGGGCTCATGGGTACTACTGTCACTCCCTGGTACCCCCCATTGGCCCAGCGCTACTATATATATATAGTATATATATACTTATCTTACTTACAAACTTATCTGTTTAGGAAAAAACTGACGGGGGTAGTTGACAATGACTCTTGTCCCCTGGGGGTTGCACTAGTTTTGGAGGGGGATTCTGGGAAAGCGCCTGCTAGCGCGGTAAGAGAGATTTCTGTAAAGAGTGGAAGACTACTACTTTGCACTACTGTCTCTGTCGTTATTTCTTAATTCCTCCAAGTAATACCGCTCGGTTACACACACACACACACACATATATATATATATATATATATATATATTTTTTTTTTACTCATGCCCGCCCTCCATGAGTCATGAATTCACGGTAAAAAGGGCTAAATTATGTGCGTCTTTATAGCACTGGCAATGTTATTTCTAATTTCCATCGCTGCTGCTGACGCACACAAAGCAATTGTGATTATGCTCTAAAATGTTTTTTCCCTAAAAAATGTAAATCTTGCTCAACAATAAGTAGTTTATCCTGTACGGTGGTCACCTTTCGCTTCCGTGTAAACCTTTCATGTATTAAAAATAAACAATGGTTATGAGCTTAATAGAAGGTATAGAAGGGTAAAAGTACAACAATTTGATCATTAACGCAGAAATACGTGCGTGTCCGACGTAGGACAGGCTTGTGCTTGCACGCAAACACACTTTTCCCCAGCAAACCTTTCTTTGTATAACACCGGAACTGTGATGTCCACACAAACTACGATCCACCGCTGGCATTGATTTATATGTATTTAATTCCACAGAGTTTCTCAACAATGACTCGGTGGATTCCGACAAAGAAAGAAAAATATGGCGTTGGTAAGTCTTGACAAATCATGTTATTTTGTTATCGTATTGAGATTATGTTCATGTTTTACATATGTCTCGTCCGAGTCGAACGGGAGTTACCCATTAGAAAACTGCTCAACAGTTAAAGTTAAGCTTACCTTTGGCATTATATGACTTAGTAGGTGTTGTTGGAGGTGCTTTGAGGGTGTACAAATGTATGTGTTAGAATTGTAGACATACATTTGTATTGCCTTTCTGATAATCTTTCTCTTCAGGGTAGTGTGTATACTGCATGAAATAATTAAAATATATCTGTTGCTGCTTTAAGATAATTTAAGCACGGATTTAGACAATTTAATATTTTTTGTATTTGTATTGTATAACCTTAAACACAAGTTAACATAATTTAGCAAAACCTCCGAGGTATTAAGGTTTGCAAATTATTTTATGTTCTCTTTACAGGTTGTAAATTAGATCACCCATCTATTAATGTTTCTGTCAAATGATGTTACAATCATTATATATATCAAAGAATTGTTACATTGTTTTCTTTCAGTCCCAGGAACTTTCATTAACGTTATTAAAAAAATACGTCTGCTTTATTCCCCGTCTAAAGAGTACAGGAAAGGCAGGGAAACCCATGATAAAAGCTTCATACCAAATGTATTGTCATTAGCTTCATATCTGATCTTACATTATTCTCTAGTAACACTCAAATTGATGTAAAAACTACAAATGAGCCATTGTGCAGTCTGTCGTGAAGCTGAGATGCAACAAACTTTATCAGTACTATTGTACCTGAGAGTACACAAATGCAAACTACCATCATAATCTTTAGAACCCTTTTATATCACACTAGCATGCTTTCAGTTTTTTTCATTTGTGGAAGTTTTGTCATTTACTTTTCTTTTTATCTCTAGTGGTTACTCTGCCATTGTTATTTTTTAATTAATTGACAAACATTCTTTTGCCACTCCTCTCCAAGACCTAGATTGCCTGGGTGTGGACGCTATAAAACTAGTCATCTAGTCCATGTTCTGTGTAAATGATTAAGCTGAAAGGTCAGAATAACCAGGTTTATCAAAAGAGCTCCAAAGTGGTAAATGCTGCGCAGTTAACTGACAAATAATACAAATACGCTTCCCATGTGTTTCAGGCATTCATGTGTTGACAAAGTTCAATATATTAAAAATATATATTACTCAGTTGGCTGTTTAATGTCAGTCAGTTTTAAGAACTGCTATGCACTGTTTTGGTAGAAGTCTACAATGAGGTCTTCTTGCTAGCAGAATAAAGCAAGTCTGGACAAAGCCTCAATTATTTATTGCCTGAGAAAATAATAGTAATTAGATAAATGTCGGACTTTCATCTGGCTTATTTCAATTTGAATTCTAATTTTTCATGATAAAGCTACTTAAACTTTCAAGGGATGCATTATTGTGAAGTGCTATGTGGTGTACATGAAGCTCAGTACTAGTCCGTCAGCCTGAGTCAAGCTTATTGTATCTGCCTGAGTAATTATTTCTGATTGGCCACTGCAATATTACACAGTCCTAGGATGGGTAGAAAGTTGCAGGAATGAACTTCAGGAACAAGAATTGGATAGCTCTGCAGTATAATATATTCCTGGACAAAAAAGTGTGTCAATCCCATAACTAAACTTAATAGTCCTAACAGGAAACAGGTCAGGAAATTAAGAAGTAAAAAAATGCACTCCTGAGACATGTTACACCATTTTCTCATTGCTGCAGTGATCTGTTTGGGAGAAAGAGCTGATAATAGGGAAATTCACATAGATGGCTTTCTTGTGCCCAAAAATAAAATCTTGGAAAGGTTTAAGTCTCAAATTCAAACTAACCCAAAAACTCAGTTTTGGGTTTGTCCCAGTTTTTTGTCCAGTGTATGCATACAGTAAATCCATACTGAGACCATATCAAGATTTTGAAAAATAAGTTACTCACAATTTGCATGAGTGAAGATAAAATGAACACGTTATCTTGAAAGATATTTTGCAGTGTGAAGAGGATCTTATTCTGTCAAGCATGTTCTGTTGGCTCTCTCATTTAGATGTTTTCAGAGTGAGAATGGGAACAAACGTCATGTATTATAAAAATGCATCCTTATTGGAAATGCATTAAGAAAACATGAAACCATAACAAAATTGAAGTATAAATAACCAGATAATTAAAAGTTTGCTGTGGAGTCACATGGCATAAATTTAAAAAAAGCTTTTGGTAGTAACATTTATTTGGAAGTAACAGTGCATATTTTAGTAGTTGACTTAGAATTTCAATATACTCAATAACTCATGTATTCCAATAGAATATTGCTGTTAAAGCACATTGTGTTCTAATTTTGTTTTTGCTTGTACCCCCATCTGTTCGTCTTTATTATTTACATTTTTCTACTGTTCTTCTTTTGGTCTATCTGTGGATTTTTCCATGCAGCTATATATAACTATGATGCAAAGGGGGAACAGGAGTTATGCCTGCAGGTGGGGGACACAGTACACATACTTGAGATGCTTGAAGGTGAGTGTCATAGGTAAACATGCCCTGGCACATCTGTCTAGGTTCATTTTAAACATGATTCCACTGCCTAAAGTACTCTGTAATATGCTGGATTTTTACAGCAAATTTGCATATGCTATAAGTGTATGACCAGGGGTTTTACAAATTCTCAAACTCATTTATATTGTATTATTATGATTACCTGGTTTGAGATTTGATCAGAACAATAGTTGTATTGTTTCTTCTTCCTCCCCACTACTTTTCACTGATCTAAGCTAAACATCTATTGAACACATTAGGAATGCCTTCATAATATTGTGGTGTACCCTGCCTCTTGTTTTGGAGGTGGGTCAACAGACTAAGATTTGAAAGTGTTTCCATTTTTGTCAAGAATGTCACTGTATGCCATGAAAACTCATATTACCATTCCATTCAGTTGGTACATGTGGTGATTGATGCATTGATTCATTTAAATTGCTGGGGTCAAAGCTGTGAACTGAAACTGTCTTTTGTTTCATGATCAAACACACACGCACACACTCTCACTGTATTTTTCTTAGGATGGTACAGAGGATACACATTACGCCAGAAATCACAAAAGGTTGTAGTAATTTATAATTTACGTACAATTATAAATTCTAATTTATTAATAATAATTTCTCCAATTGTCAACATTTATATGTATACAAAATTAATAAACTTTAACACCTTTTTTTTTATTATCGTAAGGGCATTTTCCCAGCCACATATATCCACTTAAAAGAAGCTAAAGTTGAAGGCACAGGGTAAGACATAGTGACAGCAAAATCGCTTGTTTTGTTGCAGTTTATAGAACGTCTTGTAGCTGTTTCCTTTGTTCCAAGATTATATTAGAATAGTCATTCCTAACCCTATTAGTTTAAAGAATGTGTGTTTATACATTAATTGCATAAAAATACTCATATTTTCTGTATAGCAAAAAAGAGACCGTGATCCCTGCAGATTTGCCACTGGTGCAAGAACTGGGTGCTACACTGAGAGAGTGGGTACAAATATGGCACAATCTTTATGCGGTATGTGGATATGTTACTTTTTCATTGTACTGTTAACGTTTCTTCATATCTTCTTCTCAAACTTAACATCCAATTTAACTGTACTGATAACAGCATGGTGTGGTGGGGCCAGAGCCCCAGTATACTCTTGCTAAAGTCTGTATAACTGTCATGACTGAGGTGCCCTTGAGCAAGGCACCTAACCCCAACTGCTCCCCGGGCGCCGGGCTAGGGCTGCCCACCGCTCTGGGCACGTGTGCACCACAGCCCCCTAGTTATCACTAGTGTGTGTGTGTGTGTGTGTTCTGACTGCACAGATGGGTAAATGCGGAGGACAAATTTCGATTGGGGTGAAAATCACAATTGACAATGTGGCTTGACTTGACTTAAGATTAGTTGTAGCTTTTTACGCTTAAATGTTGTAAAGTAAGGACCCAGCAAGGCCACGCAAGCTTGCAGTCTCGTTTTATACTGTTTCAGCATTACAGATACAGTAGAGCTGCAACGACTTTAACGTCGAGTAACGACACGTTACAACTAAACTGTACGCTAAACTTAAGATTTCATGTATGCTATATTCTAATACACTATGCTGACCAGCTGCTGACCAACAGTGTGTTGCTGCTTTATGGAATGTGTCTTTTATGTGAGAGCGGAAATATAAGCATAAATCGAGCAGGACAGACACAAAGCAAAATCAAGAAAACTGAGGAAAAATAGCAACAGCGAGAGTAGAGAAATAAGAATCGCGTGTTTCAGACGCAGCACACCGGGGATAAACACGCTCGCTTTACTGTTTTTAATGCTCGCTTCGAGCTGCTTGCTTCGTAATTACAAGATGAAATACGTCAGAGATCAAGGCTGGGTAGAGGATTACTTGATTTTACCTCAACTGCAAGACTTTTTTTCAGCGATAGGGGAGTCCAAACGTGATTAACAATGTAAATATTACATTTGTGATATAAACTCAAAGTTCCTTCAACTTTGAAGGTTGGATATAGAATTGTTGAAAGTTACAGTGTATGCCAATTCTAAGATTAAGGTGCTTGATTGGTAAATTAACTGAATCTGGATGCTTGTTGAAGATGTTTCCTAATACTGCTTTTATTTTGCTAGGTCAATATGAGTTATTTAGTAAGTACAGCCGAGTACGTAAAAACAGTGCAATAAGCAGTACTCTGCAGACTCCACACAGAGGGAGAGTGTTCACGACGCGTGTTTGCTGCGCACTTTGTTTTACAGAGATATTTGAACCAAATGAGAATGGGATCATACATTTAAGAGTTTGTTTCCCATACAATGAATGGAGTAAAAAATATTAAAATATAAGGAAAGCATTGTCTATTTCAATTAATTTCAGTTGTATGAAATTTGTACATGAAAATTGCTTTATTCTATATTTCGACTATAATGACAACCTATTTTTAGAGAGACACTTGATGATTTTAAACATGAAAACTAAAAATGTAGAAAATGAAACAAATTACTCAGAAGAAGAAATACCAGCTCAGGTTTTAGGGTTTAGTAACCCCAGACTAGATATAGGATATTTTCTATAGTCAAGGGCCATGGTGATCTGGTCCATCACAACTGCAAAACGGCATATTGAGCAGTGGGCATATAGGTGAATTGGTTCAAAGGGGCAAATTCAGAGGCTTGCTGTATGCAGACCTGGGCATTGTACATGTAGCCATGTAGCCACATCTGGCCCTCCAATCACATCCGACTATCTCTGACCGACGCGTGATATCGTTGATAAGTTAGAAGTCAATTGTAAATGTGTGACTATGCCACCTATTACACTGTGATAAGTGCATGAAATATTTTTGCTTTTATTTTGAAGGCATGTGTCAGTAAATGTGTTACAGAGCTAAGAGATAGCTTCTTTAAAGCTGTCCATGTCAGCTAACAGTAAAAAAGAATGATTGATACAGAATGCAGTTTTTAACAAGGAATGGACTTCTAAATTTTCATTTACGGAAGTAAAATGTAAAGCTGTGTGCTTAGTTTGCGGTACAGTCTGTAGATATAGTCGGTGTAGTGTTACAGTATATTAGTCCGTTCCTTATGTCCCGTTGGCAAAATTAAATGCCCACCCTTGCTCTAAGGTGTCAGACCAGACAAATTACAAATGCCTCACAAATAACATGTTCCACTCTGTACGAGAATCCTGATTTTAGGTTGATATCATTTTATCCCTTAAATGTAACTGGGAACATGGCACATTTAGCAGTGGTGCACAGAAGTCAAATGGCAATTTCACAGGTATAGTGATAACCTTATTCATGGCGGGCCAGATAAACCTGTTTTTTGTTCTGCTTTTGGTCAGTTTAAGTGATTGTATACTTTGCATTAAAGTCACAGTGCATTAAGGTCATATTTCAGGGAAATTTGTTTTGATAACGGGAATAGATGAAATAATGTATATCAGTCTCATTACCGAAGGTGAAGGTCAGAGTCTGCACAGTAACCTAATACAGTTGGTTACTATATATTTGCTACAGGGATGGGTTTAGTGAACAGATGCAAATTTTATTGATTAATGAATATCAGAAATTTAATTTTATAATGCATACGATGCATAAGGTTGAAACTTGGTTTTGGTTCAGAGTTAACAAGTTATTAACTGAATCAGAGGAAGGAACAAACCAACTGAAGTTAAGCTAACCATGAAACAATGTGGTTTGTGGAGTGGACAGGGTCAAGATGGAAGTGCAGGAGTTCTAGTGTTGAATAATGATAACTAACAAAGGACACAAGCAAGACAATATCAAAGAACATAAAACCTAATGTAACATGTGTTTACGTAACGCAGTAGCTACGTTAGCTAACTTACAGGCTCTACGAATCGTTATATCACAATGGTTCTCATGGGGGATGTAACCCATAGATTTGGGTTGTTAAATCTCAGAGGTTGGATCAGTATAAATCTCTCTCTAGGTACGCTAAAAGGAGGGCTTGGACAGAAATGCAATATGACAGCATACAGGGTTGAGAGTATATTGTATTGTATTGTGTTTATTAACAATAATGAGGTGTGGGTAATTGTGTATGCAGTGTAGAAAAAAAGGGTAGATGAGGAATTAGTTCGACATTTATATATAAATCACTGGCAAAAATGCACAGATTCAATTACCAACAACACAAAAAGGTGTACGTATGCATTACTCAAATCAATTCATTAATAAAGAAACAGGTGTTCAACTCTCAGCTTTTCAACAGTCTCTCAACATAGAAAGAGAACCAACAATTTCACCAGTGCTTGTTTTCCCCTTTTTGTTTGTTAATACTCAATGTTCAGTTTTTTTCTGGTGTGTAAAACTGTTCCAATGGGTCACAATGTGTACTTAAATCTTCACTATCCGGGTAGACTAGTGTTTATTTGTGTGTTTCAAGGGCTGTTTCCTCTTATCTGTGGTCTGTCTCTCTCTCAGCGGTGCTGCTTGTGTGCTCACACTGCAGACGTCACTCGCACAGTACTCTGGGACATGTAGTCTCGGGATGGCTCAACATCTTTAACTCGGAAAGTTTGTGCATTTTTTCTCCATCAATTAAAACACCCGGAGTTTCTCTTCACAAATAGATCATAAATAAATAGAATAACATGGTAAAAGAGTAAATATGATAAATAATATATATGCATTAATATGGAACACACAGTTTACATAGCATTTCAATAATAATGATACAGGGTTTAATCTTCATGTCCAAACACCAGTTCTGATAGCACAGTGTATGATTGGCTGGTTATGTTCCAGACAATGAATACTGTTGGGCTCCATGATCTGATGAGCCTGTATTCTTTATCTATAATATCCTTTTCTTTAGTAGAATAATTCCAAATTTGGTGACTTTCGATTGGTCTTGAAGCGCTGCTAACTGGATTCTAACCCTATAGAATGGGTTAGAATGCAGTAACTATCTCAGATACGAATTATGGTGAATTTTGGCATTCTTGGATATAGGTCTGTTTTGCAGAATTCCAAAGGTGATGCTTTATGGTTAGGAATGCACCGAGCTACGCAGCAAAGCCATGCACGGGGCCCTCTGCCCTGGTGGAAGCCATAATTCCCCAGGTCAAAGTCCTGGTGATAAGAAGGGTTTTCTCAGTCCTGTGGTTGTGAACTTTGGGTCACCAGCAGAAGGGTTCCGGAGTAGAAAACCTTTTTGCATTCTTTGTTACACACTCCAAGTAGTTTAAGGGATCAGCTAAGGTTAGTACCTCAGATGTTATGAGGGGAGGTCAGTCGAGTGGTCGTAATCTATGAGTACTCAGAGAAAAGGTGATGGAAAGCCTTTTTCATTCTCTGCTACCTATTCCAGGCACCTTTTAATAGATCAGATAAGGTTAGATTCTCACACTTTATGAGGGAATGTCCTTCCTGTGATTGTGATCTGTGGGTCATCAGAACAAGGGAGTGGAGCTTTCTCCACTACTTTGCACTACAATTTTGAATATTTCTCTATCTACATGCATATACATACATATGTGTGTGTATGTATATGTGTATATATACACTGGAGATCAAAATTAGAGAACCACACACAATATCCTAAATGTAAGTAAGTAAGTAAATTTTATTTATATAGCACATGTTGTCTCAAAGCAGCTTTACAAATTGTATGGGTCCAGATCCCTAATGAGCAAGCCAAAGGCAACAGTGGCAAGGAAAATCTCCCTAAGATGGTGGGGAAATAGGAGGTTTAATTAGGCAGGAGGTGGCTGGCCCAGGGTGGATAGCAGGAAAGGCTCGTCTCTCCTCGTCTCTGTATTTCTCGGGTAGGAGGGCAGCCATTTGGTGAGAGAACAGAATCACAGTTAGCTCTGTATGGGATTATATGTGGGACAGAGGAAATTTAAACATTTCTGGAGTGTGGCAGCAACTCCGGCATTTAATTATTACAGCCTAACTAAAAGTGCAGAACCAGAAGGTAACAGACTTGAGAGCATCCTGAGACATTGGCATCTATCCACTACACTGTCAACAAACTTGAGTGATCACGTGCAGTGACAGGTTGACAGCACCAGCGCCCCAGTTTACCATAAAACCCTTTGCCCATGAACCCTTGGATCTGCAACCTTTATCAAAATGGGCACATTAATTACCAAACGCTAAAGTAAATAAGTAAGGTTTCAACCTAGACTTAAAGATTGAGACTGTTGTGTCTTAGTCCCGGACACATTCTGGAAGGTTATTCCATAGTTGAGCTTACCTGTCAAGTTTTTGATTTCCACTGGTTGCTGCGAGCATTCCCACCAGCGCAACCAAGGTCCAGGACCCCTTATATTTTAAGAGAAGTTTTACTACCTGTCAATGACTAACAAATTACAATTAAGTTATCATAATCTGATAGTACGGTAGTTTCCCGGCCAAAACGGGAGACTTGACAGGTATGTAGTTCGGGGGCCTTATAAGAACAGGCTCTTCCCCTGATGTTACCTTATTAATTGTTGGAACTAATAAGAGGCCAGCACCCTGTGATCTTAGTGGATGTGGGGGTTCATAATTGGTGATAAGTTCTTGGAGGTAATCAGCCCGTGCAGTGCTTTATAGGTCAATAGAATAATTTTAAAATCAATACGGAATGTAACTGGGAGCCAATGCAGGGCCGATAAGACTGGGCTGATGTGATATTTTCTAGTTCTAGTTAGAACTCTGGCTGCGGCATTTTGAACTACTTGAAGTTTATTTAGATTCCCATTTGAGCATCCTGACAGTAACGAGTTACAATAGTCTAATCGGGAGGGCCCAGAAGGAGAACCTAATAGACATCAACTCAAAAGAATTGGAGATATCAAAGTGTTTCTGATGAATTTTTATAGAATTTCGGTAGATTATGCATACTACTCCTATGTACATAGCTGTGTCCCACAGGGGTGGGTTCTTTTAGAGTCAAATATTCACCAGATCGAATCCAAGTTTCTGTGAGACACAGAACATCAATTTTCTATAATCTCGTTTACTAATCTTGTTTAATAGCTGCTTTAGAATTGAGCGATTGAATATTGAGTAATCTGATTTTTAGATGGATCATATTGCTACTAATAATCAGATGCGAGGTTTGAATCTTAATTAAAGTCTTAGGACGAACTATTTAATTTAATCCTGGGGCACAGTCTCAATTCTCTTGGCATCTCACAGACAGTCGGTTTAGCCTGTTTGTCTGCGGCCTGGTCGTGTCTCTGGATTGTCTGCAGCTCCTAATACCACCCTGCCGACTAACTAGCAGGCTATGGGCTATGCTACAGGAAAGCAAGGCAGCGCCATCCTGGGTGGGATAGACACCATGCCTACCTAAGAGACCAGGCACGCCCTCGAATGTTTTATAATTATCAATGTAGCCCACTTGATTTTTAGAACACCACTTGGACCACCAGAAGTTTAATGCAGTGAGCCTGCTGTATTGCTCATCGCCGCATCGGGCATCGTCTGGGCCAGTGTAACCACCTCTTTAATATTCGACTTTGTTACTTCAGACTCCCGGAGACGTATATCTTTGGCCCCTACATGAATATCTCCTATTAGCAGACAGTCTAAGGTTGCCACTAATGTCTGGTGCTCTGGCTCCTGGTACACAATTGACTTTAACCACTGGAGCCCCTAAAGGATTAGCTAATTTCACATGCCGAACGATAGAATCGCCTCTGACCAGAGTCCAAAAGACGGGTGCCTCAGCGGGGCAAACCTGTTGGACACATGAACCGGGGAGTGGTATTCTGGTGGACTAGCGTTGGCGTTCGCTGCAGCCTTCTCTCTCCGACTGTTCCGCTGAGACGTCACCCATGTTCCATGCATCCACAGCTGTTACTGACTCTTGCTCTCTATCCCTTAATAATGAGTGGACGCAACACTCTAAACTTTCCACTTTCGCCATCAGAGCAGTAACTACCTGGCACCTCTCACAAATACTATCGCTATTACTGTCAGTGGCGAAAGGGTCTAAACAAATCATGCCACACTCCGAACAGGCAAACAAACCAAACGCAGTAAGTTTTTGATTTGTCTATGGCTGGTGTTGACCCTCTACAGAGAAAACTCGTTTCAGCCACTAGTATTTGCAATCTCATTCTTTCGGTCACTACCCAAAGCTTGTGACCTATGTGAAATTCGGAATTTAGAGGTGCTGATTCTCATCCCTGGCCATCTCACACTCTACTGCAAACTAATCCAGCGAGAGCTGTAGGTCCTGGCGCGATGGCGCCATCAGGACCACATCATCTGCAAAAACGAGATGTAGAATCCTGAGGCCACCAAAGCAAACCACCTCCGCCACTTCGCTACGCAGAGAAATTCTGTCCGTAAAATTATGAAGAGAATCTGTGACAAAGGGCAACCCTGACGCAGTCCAACTTACTGCCAGCCATGCGAACCAAGCTCCTCCATTTGTACAGGGACTAGATAGCCCATAGCAGTGGGCCCAGTACCCTATACTCCCGGAGCACCCTCCAGAGGAATCCCTGAGGGACACGGTCGAATGCCTTTTCCAAATCCACAAAGCACATGTGGACTGGTTGAGCAAACTCCCATGCACCCTCTAGGACCCTTGCAAGGGTGAAAAGTTGGTCCAGTGTTCCACGACCAGGACAGAACCCACATTGTTCCTCTTGTAACTGAGATTTGACTATCGAGCGGACTCTCTTCTCCAGAACCCCTGCATAGACCTTACCGGGGAGGCTGAAAAGTGTGATCCCCCGATAGTTGGAGCACACTCTCCGGTCCCCTTTCTTAAAAAGGGGAACCACCACCCCGGTTTGCCAGTCCAGAGGCACTGCCCCTGACGTCCACTTGATGTTGCAAAGATGTGTCAGCCAGGACAGTCCCACAGCATCCAGAGCCTTAAGGAACTCAGGGCAGACCTCATCCACCCCCTCTACCCTGGTCACCTCAGACCGAGTGATGGGCAAACTCTCGCCCGAGTTCCCCAGTTCTTATTCCTCTATGGAAGGTATGATTGTGGGATTGAGAAGATCCTCAAAGTATTCATTCCACCACCTAATGACATTCCCAGTCGAGGTCAGCTACAAAGTCGATCATTGAACTGTGACCTAAGGTGCCCTTGTGCCATGTGCACTTATGGACCCATAAAAGATTTGCTTTTGCTTATGTTAAGTAAATGAAGTGGCTGCAAATGTTTTTTTAAGCCTCAATGCAAACAAGCAACGATTCAGGCCTGCTACATTTGTCTGAGTGTGTGTAGATGTATATGGGCATAATATTCATACAGGTAACATCGTAAGTAATGGAATAATTAGCCATGCATATTTGTTCAGAACTGTATATTTGAATTTGAGTTTCTCATCCTTGGTAATAATTATGTTGACCAATAATATCACGAGACATATTACATTTAGTTAAAACTGTGAAGACCAGCTCTTCTAATTCATGAAATTTCAGAATAAACATTTGGCTAAAGTTTTGAATTTATTCTGTGATTGTGTCCTCGTTTTATTTAACTTTTGTGTTAAATACCAATATAGCACTGTATGTTCAGAATACCTTTCAGATATTTTCTGTTAGTGTATCACTTTAGACTGTTTTATATGTCTGTCAAAACGTTTCTTCTTGCTCAATAATATATGTATAGTGTCCATTGAAAGTCACTGGTGTAGGAGAAAAAAGGGGAGACACAAGATATGCATTGAGTTACCTTTATTAGAGCATACTGAGCTGTCTAATCTTGTTCATTTAAAACACGTTAACACACCCTGTTTAGCAGCTATAACTGTTGGAACCCAAGGCCTTGCCTTTATTGCACAGGAGGTTAAGCAGGGTGTTACACTTTTTTTAAACTCTTAAATTTATAATCTCATGCTCATTTGGTTCATCTATCTCTGTAAAACAAAGTGTGCAGCAAACACGTGTTAACTCTTCTTTCATGAATATGGAACCAACTTCAGCCACAGAAAAAGAACCTGCAAATAAATAACCAAATGAATCGGAAGCTGCAAATAGTAGCTAACTTCAGCGTCGTATACACAGAGTAAATCTGGATCATCAGAGACGGACAGCATACCCTGGTGGTGTTTTTGGGTAAATGGATACTGAAGTTGTCCTAGGTATTTTTCTCTTTGATGCAATCCTGGGAATGACCTGAAAAATGGGGAAAAAATATTCATGTATCACACAGCATCTGTACAAACTTAGAAGAATCAAGACCAATTACAACAACCTAGCCATTTCCTGGTATACAGAAGGCTGTCATGGAGGCTGCTTGATGTTTTTGCTCAGTTTTCTTGATTTTGAACAAATGAATGTTCAATTTATGTAGCGCCTATCAAGATACCCAAGGTCACTTTACAATTTTATCACAGGTACAAGTCTTGTACGACCAATGCACGACCAATCACGCACAACGGCAAGAAGCAGCAGCCAATTGCACACAACGTACTCTCTACTGGAATTCATAGGACCTTGGGGGACTGAATCAGGTGCAGAAAGTGGAGAGAGGGCCTGTCCTAGTGACAGAGCACCAACCTCCACTGGGCATACAAGCACACACATTCATGCACAGACACTCAGACAGTCACACACTCCATGTTTTTGGAATGTGGGAGGAAACCAGAGACCCCAGAGGAAACCCATGCAGACACAGGGAGAACATGGAAACTCCATTCAGATAGGTAATTGAATCCAAGACCCCAGTGCTGAGAGGCAAACATGCTCACCACCAAGTCACCGTTTTGCCCAATTTGCATGCTCCTCTTGTCTGATCTGCTTGATTTTACCTTATCTTTGCACTCTCACATAAGACAGTAATCCCATTTCATACAGCAACAACACTGTCGTCTGATTGATCCTAGAGTTTGGCCTACACGTGATTTTCAGTTTTCTGGTCGGAGGGGCAATGACCCCCTAGGATTTGTGGGCTTTGTGTTTAGGGGGGCAGAGGGAAAATCTAGCCCCCCACTACCAGCGCTGGTCCTGCAAGTCAAGATCATGAATACGTTTATAGATGATTATCAGCAATGTAATTTGCTAAGTAATGCCAGGGTACTAGAATGGGCTAACTGACATAACTGACAATCAACTAACTACGTATTCATCATCCCAAAGTGACCACAATGTTGGATTTTGCATGCAAAATATAAACAATTTTCCTGGGGTTGTACCCCCTGATCCCCACTCCCCCTCCCTGCACCCCCAGTTCCGCAGTAAGTAAGCTCTAGCAGTAAACCCCCACTTTTTAACTACACTGATGGAAATACCATTCATCTGTTGGGGTGCCTTTATTTTCTGCATCACAAATAGTTTTTGCTTCACTGGCCTGTACAAGTTCATACTAAAATATTTAAATAATGTTCAACCTGTTTAGTATTAAAATTATTAATCTATGTGAACACACTACGTAACATATTGCATAGTTACTTTGTACACAATAAAGAAATCTCCATTATCAAGAAGGAGAAATATTGTAAATTATTGGTACCTTGCAAATACTGTTTGGCTTGCTAGAACTTAAGCATTTTTAGACATAACAGGCCAGTTATCTCACAAACATTAATATCTCATAATGTAGTGTATTAATCAAATATATGGAGGTATTTGATTAATATCTTTACACTCATGTAATGAGTGATTTATAAACATTGCAGTGCACTTCTGTGGGGATGATTTACTGTTGAATTGTTGAGCATCGCAGACACCTGTGTATTTCCAACCCTGCTTAATGGTCAACAAAGGCTAAATCTGTTGCCGGTTCATTTGTAAGCTGTATTTTTTTTTTTTTTTTTACTTTTTGTATTTTAGAACAATAAGGCCACACTCTTCCGGTCTGTTCAGCAGATGACCTACAGCCTAATTGAATATCGCTCACAGATCTTTTCAGGAACTCTTCCCAAAGATGACCTTGTAGAACTCAAGAAGAAAGTCACAGCAAAAATCGATTATGGAAACAGGTGTGATTATGCTTCTCTGAAACTCCCTGAGCATCCTCCCAAAGATGGTGTTCAGACTGTTTTCACTAGAACCTCAGACGCGTTTAAATTTCAGCAGTGTTTGAGCATTTTTACGTGAACACATTTCTTGTGAACTCAAACAACACCCATAAATTAACATGTAAGTGCTGAATGTATGCTTTAAACTGAGGGTATTTACAGAAATACGAAATGGGAATTTAAATACGTTTTATGCACAGCCTCCCATTTCAGGAGTCCAAAATTTTGTATTTTTGTGTAATTAATGTCCTTCATTCAGTTTATAACTTTTTGAAGTCTGTAATATCATTTACTGTTTCTTTGGGTTGGGTGTCTGTCTTCACTTCAGTAAGTAAAATGCATTTTCAGTGAGATTCAGGTTATGTGATGACTAACTAGGTGTTCCTTTTTTTGGACTCTCTCTGACCCCCTTCCAACCCCCAAAATATTTTTCCACTTTCATTGTTCTTATTGCTTGCAGGTCTCTAGGAACAAAGGCATTTTTAAAGCAGAAAGACAGAGAAAACCAAACAAATTAAATGATTCTTCGAGAGATTTTGCATTCATCTTGGATGTTAAATTTGAGTAGTTAATAAGTTAATAGTGATCTGACATCTAGGCTTGGCTTATTGTCATTTTCAATTACAAATAAGTGACAGAACAAAGCCACAACAAGCAAATAAAATAAATATTGTACAAATGCTTACAGATTAAACTGTAGTATGATGTGCAATCCTATATCGTAGGGGTTTTGGGGGCTTTTGTTTAGAGCACTTTAAAAAGATACAAAAATGACAGATTAGGGTTGAAATTTCTAATGTTTTAAATCTAAATGGTTTTTAGAATTTTTCTTAAAATATTAAGCCTGTAACATCTCAGGAATGCAAGTGCAGGAGATGGGTTAATAAATAAATGCAACTGAACACAAAGCGTAAAACTACAGAAACAAGAAAAAACTGACAATACATCCAAAGTGATCAAACTGAAATAAACGTGATGTAAACTAAAAACTAGGGGAGAAGATGCTTACGAACTAAAACAAGGAAACACAATAACCGATAACACGATAAATAAACACAGTAACTGAACTAAACATACCAGAAATATAAAGTACACACCATGAATTACAACACCAAACTCTATTCAATAACCGGTGATGAACTAAACAAAACACAGGGTATAAATACATGACTAAACAAGAAAACAAGCTAGATACAGGTGAAATCAATAGCAAGGTGCAGAGTTACAAATAGACAGGAGAGAACATAGTGAATAGACAATAAGAGCATATGGGAATCAAAACAAAAGCACACGGAGGAATGAAACAAAGACATAATGACTGAAATTCATTAATTGTTTTGCTGTAGGGAACACAGCAGGTGTGTTCCTTGTAGATGAAGGTGCAATAAAGGCATTGATTTCGTTGCCAGAGAGCACACATACTGTCATGCTGATTTAAACATGTTAGTTGCTTTGGATAAGAGTGTCTGCCAAATGTTGAACATGGTAATGTATTTATTTTTAATGTAAATGGAACCATTAAGAATGGAAATAGTTGTTTAATTTTAATCAGTTTCCATTTTTCTGCAGGATTCTGGGGTTGGATTTAGTTGTTCGTGATGAGGCTGGAAATACATTAGACCCAGAATGTACTAGTACAGTAAATTTATTCAGAGCCCATGAGTCTGCCTCCCGCAGTATTGATGAGAAGATACAAGAAGAGAAGGTATAGCACCTCACCTAATATTTCAGTATTATTGTATGTTGCTGAAAAATGTTATTTTGACAAAACAATGTGTATCATTTGGAATGGGGCAAATGCAGAGGATTAACATAACCAGAGATGTGGGTTAATTTCAGGGAAATATGCATCATAATTGGAATAGATGAAATGATAATACTATATATCAGTCTCATTACGTTATAATGCATACGGCGCATAAGGTCGAAAACTTGGTTTAGGTTCAGAGAGTTAATGAAGTTATTAACTGAATCAGAGGAAGGACAAACCAACTGAAGTTAAACTATGAAACAGAAAACTCCATAGACCAGTGTTAACCAACCCAAAAGCTATTATTAAAGCAAGTTAAAATGGAGGAAAATGCCTTATAGATTAAACTATCAACTGGAAGATAATGGCGTGTCCTACTTCTATGCTAAAATAGATAAAAGCTAGGTCAGAAATGTGAGCAGAGAACTGGCTAAATGTATGCATCATGCTACTTTGGTCAGAATAACCAATCCTGTAGTGAGTATAAATAACAAGACTGGCATCAAAGTGCATTGATGAATGAAGTCGGCCTTACTCAGGGCACGGATGGCTGTCCACTGCTGCCAGCAGGAATATGTGTTATTTTGAGGTCCAAAATAAACCCATGCGTACTTTCCGAAGTTATACCAAGCACTCACAGTGACCCAGCTGTTCAGTGAAGTTCAGTGACGATGTATGAACGGATCCGTTCCGTAACCTCTGTACACTTGGTTGAGTAATCAAGGCCTTTGTGGACATGGACAGGTGTGCTCACCCGCCAGTCTTTTCTGCAGTACTGTAGAATTTGCATTAATTCATTCATTTGCATTAATTTCTTCCGAAGACAACTAATCCTAACTCTACAAATGAACACATGAGGCAAGATAACTTTGTGGCATGTGTTAGAGCAAATTATGTGAGTTTAAACGAACTCACGGGCTAAACAGATGTTGGGCATAATATACTTAAATGCTTAATTCTTGGATTACCTTGCGGTTGATATTTTTGTGGAAATCCAGGCACATTTCTTGTAGCAATGTTTTGGCTTCTTTCCAACACCAAATTCCGACTTCCACTTCAACTAACTTTTTTTTACTAGGTTATGAAGTTTTAGTATTGATCTGAGGGTATTGCAAGAAGGGAGGGGCTAACTGTCATGCCTATGAATATTCAAAGTTAAGGCATTTCCCTCCAATTGGAAATAAAAGCAATGTAATAACTAAGACACAGAAGCATGGCAAAGATAGAACAAGTTAAATTACATGTCAACAGATACATCATTTAGAAATAAAGATGAATGGTTTGTCAGAATATATTAAGGCATTTCAATAGTATTCACTCTTCCAAAGTCATCTATGACTTAACAGGCTTCCTTAACTCACCATACTGGAGCTGAGGAGGTAATCAACTCCCATGACTCCTCTGGATTATCCAAATGGTCATGGGCAAACCTAAGACGGGCCTGAAGGTGCCATCAGGTGTGCTGATTTAAGCAGGGGAACCTTCCGTGCCATGCATGACTTTAAACTATGACGTCTTAGTGTATTACCCACAATAACCTTGGAAACAGTGGTGCCAGCTCTCTTGAGGTCATTGACCAGCTCCTCCCATGTAGTTCTACGGTGATTCCTCACCTTTCTTAGGATCATTGATACACCACAAGGTGAGATCTTGCATGGAGCCCCGGTCCGAGGGAGATTGACAGTCATGTTTAGCTTCTTCCATTTTCTAATTGCTCCAACAGATTATCTTTTTTCACCACGCTGCTTGGCCATTGCCCAGTAGCACTTTCCAGCCTTGTGGTGGTCTACAATTTTGTGTCTGGTGTCTTTGGACAGCTCTTTGGTTTTAGCCATGTTAGTAGTTGGCGTCTTACTGATTGTGTGGGGTGGATAGGTGTCTTTATGCAGCTAACGACTTCAAACAGGAGATTATAATTTAGAATAATAAGTGGAGTGTAGGTGGACTTTTTAGAGGTGGACTTATGGGTCTTTGAGGGCCAGAATTTTTGCTGATTGGCAGGTGTTCAAATACTTATTTGCAAATTTGCAGCAGTAACACACAAATAAATTATTAAAAATCATACATTGTGATTTCCGTTTTTTTTTTTTTAGATTATGTCTCTCACAGTGGACATGCACTTAAGATTTCTCTATGGAACAGCCAGGAACAGATCTAACAAAACAGTATACAACAGCGAACACAGAAAATACAAATGAGGTCAGAGGGCGAGGGAACAAGGAATTACTTACATACAATGATCGACACGGACTAGGGAAGCACAGGGAATATAAATACACTGAACTAACAGGAACTAACTAGACACAGGTGGGATCGATCAGGACATGGGTGTGACAGACAAAGGGGAAACCATGGAAAGAGGCCTGGACTAGGGAAATGACACAAGACAGGGACGGAGGGTGGAGTTACACGTAACAATTTCAGACCCCTCCATGATTTCTAAGTGGGAGAACTTGCAAAGTTGCAGGGTGATCAAATACTTATTTTCCTCACTGTATAATGAAAACAGTGTCTTGGTTTTGCCTTCATTGGAAGAAATAATACCAGTATAGTAATTAGTTTTAGCAATATGGTCCTTGTAATATATCATATGATTTTTGATATGCTTATCCACATTACCAATAGAGCCGCTCAAGCTGCCTTCCTTTGGCTTTCATGAGCCGAAGATCAGGCATAAATCAGGGGGCAGAACGGGAAAATGAAACAGACCGGGTTTTTAGCGGAGCATGGGAGTTGAGTAAACAATGAAGACCAGTATTATAGTGTGAGACCAGTTCTTCCGGGGTGGTTAAATTTTGAGTGTCCATGAGAGAGTGAATACTGGAGGAAAGAGAATCTATATTTATGTCCTTAATATTATGTAAATAAATGAAGCTCAGTGATGGACAAGAGCAGAGTGTGAAAATGTGTTTAATATTATTTACAATAATACCCCTTAGCCCTAAAAACAGATTAATGACAAAATTAACAACACGGGTCCTATAACAGCTGACAGTGAACACAGACAAGACACACATTTAAGTAAACAGATGACAACAAGCGACAAGTGTCCACATAACGAGATGAGGGACAGGAATGCCACAACACACCCACACACACACAGTTGAAACCAGAAGTTTACATACACTATATACAAAGACACATGTGCATTTTTTTTCTCACTGTCTCACATGAAATCAGAATAAACTCTTCCTGTTTTAGGTCAATTAGGATTACCAAAATTATTTCTATTTGCTAACTGCCAGAATAATGAGAGAGAGAATGTAATGCCGGTTGCGGCGCAGATCTTAGAGGCGGACACAATTGCTGAGAGAAGCGAGATTTATTATAAAAGGGCATTCCAAAGTCAAGGTCGAAAAGGCAGGCATTGGTCAGTTTATCCAGATAGTCATCCATATTAATACAAAGGCAGAACACGAAGCAGACACGGGAAGACAGAATACACAGAAGCAAAACTAAACGCTACGGCAGGAACACTACAGAGGACTTAGATAAGGTAATATAACAACGAGACGACGGGTAGAGACAGAGTACACGAACAAGGCTGAAGACAAATAACCAGCGACATTCCAGACATAACACAGGGTTTAAATAGACAGGACTAATACGAGACACCTGAAAGACTAAACGAGAGGCAGGGAATACAAAACACGAGGCGGGGCTAGGACGCACATGGCTAACAAAACAAAACAAGCACGAACGACAGGAGGAGGAGGGCTAAACGTGACAGAGAATTTTTAAGGCAATTTTATTACTTTCTTCATGAGGAAAATGCCTTATGGAGGAAACTATTAACTAGAAGATACTGGTGTGTCTTATATCTATGATAAAATTAGATAAAAGCTAGGTCTGAAATGCAAGATAAGAACTAGTGTCACACACAGCTCCGCCCTCTGTCCTTGCCTTGTGTTGTTCGTCCTAACCCCGCCCTGTTTTGCCGTCTCCATGGTTTCCCTGCTGTCTGTCACGCCCCGTGTTCATGCGTTCCACCTGTGTCTCGTTGCTACTTTCCCTTCCTTGTGTATTTAGCTTCCCCTGTCGTGTCTTCCAGTGTCGGTCGTTTGTAGTAAGTTCCTCTAAGTTCTCTGTCGTAAGTCATCCAAGGTTATGTGTTCTCTTCTATGCCCGGTTTCCTAGTTACTCTGTTCTCTGTCTCTGTATTACCCTGCTCATTGTCTCCCGTCGTTATATGTATATACGTGTGTTTCTCCGGTTCCCCTAGTTCTGTGATTTGTTCGGTTTGTTCTGTTTCATGCCTTTAGTCGGTTTTCGTTCACTCTGTCGATGTTCTGCCCCTTGGTTTGGTTTGGTTCACTTCCGTGTTGTGTCTGCTCTACCCTGTGTTCATTCCCCGTTCTAGTTCTGTATCTAGTTCAGTCTCATCTCGTTGTTTTCCTCGTCAGTATGTGGTTTAGTTACAGTTTCCTGATTGCCGTTATGTTAGTTGTTTGGTTTCCATGAGTCCCGTAGCGTCCGTCAGTAATCTTTAATGTGTTTAGTTCTCCGTTAAAAGTAGTGTATGTATTTCCCAGTCCCTCTGTGTTTCCCTGCTTTCCGTTTCCTCCTCGCGTTCATCGTCTGTTTGTTTAATTTCATTAAAATATTAATTAAGTCCTGCGTTTGCGTCATGCCTGCCCGCGTAAAACGTAACAGAACGACCGACCTAAAGTTGACGCAGCAGGACACCTATAGCGGATTACCCCAGTGTTGCCAGACTGAGTATTTTCAGGAACGTTTAGATAACCTGCAGTCCCTTTTGATAAAGGACAGCAGGGGAAAATCTATTACTCTGCCCTCCTTAGCTCTCTGCCCAGAGGAGTATGATGGAGAGGGTCAGTCAGCTGACACCTTTGTTATGCAATGTACCACCTATTTCCGTCTACTCACGTGCCCTACTCTGCCTGAAAACGCTCTGGTCCTCTTCATGCGGTCACACCTAAAAGGGAAGGCACTCCAGTGGGCTGACATTATTCTGGCCACCCGCACAAGTGAAGCCTGGACAGTAGAGGGATTCTGCAACCTCCTACGCCTCAGGTTTACTTTAATGCTGCCCCGGCTTCCACGTCCTCCAGCGTCCCTCGTCCAGCCTCCACGCCGCTCCCTAGCACCCCTAGAAAGCCCAAAAATATTTTTGGGGGGGTAAGGCTCAGACTGGGCCGGCTCGTGTGCCTGAGGCCCAGGAGAGGCCTGAGTACGCACCGAGGCCAAGGAGGGACCCGCTGTTCCTGTTCCCGTGACCCAGAGGGGATCACCCTCGCCGCCTGTTCCTGCAACCCAGCGTAGGCCTTCCACGCTCCCCAGCGTCTCTCCGCCGGCCACCGCGCTCTCCAGCGTCTCTCCGCCGGCCGTCACGCTCTCCAGCGTCTCTCCGCCGGCCGCCACGCTCTCCAGCGTCTCTCCGCCGGCCGCCACGCTCTCCAGCGTCTCTCCGCCGGCCGCCACGCTCCCCAGCGTCTCGCCGCCGGCCGCCACGCTCCCCAGCGTCTCGCCGCCAGCTTCTACGTCTCCTGTGACCCAGAACGGGTCCTCTACGTCTCCTGTGACCCAGAACGGGCCCTCTACGTCTCCTGTGACCCAGAACGGGCCCTCTACGTCTCCTGTGACCCAGAACGGGCCCTCTACGTCTCCTGTGACCCAGAACGGGCCCTCTACGTCCCCTGCGACCCAGAACGGGTCTCCTACGTCCCCTGCGACCCAGAACGGGTCTTCTACGTCCCCTGCGACCCAGAGTGGGTCTTCTACGTCCCCTGCGACCCAGAGTGGGTCTTCTACGTCCCCTGCGACCCAGAGTGGGTCTTCTACGTCCCCTGCGACCCAGAGTGGGTCTTCCACGCTCCCGAGCGCCTCTTCGCCGGCTTCCACATCGTCCCCGAGCTCCTCCTTGCCGGCACCTACGACCACCAAGGTCTCCAAGGTGACGAAGGTGTCGCTACCTCGGGCCTCTTCGGCCGTGACACTGACCCGGGCTCCCCTGGCCGCATCCCTGCCTCGGGCCTCCTCGACCGCGTCGCTTTCCCGGGCCTTCACGACAAATAAGGCGTCACTGTCCCGGGCCTCCAGGGCCACACCGCCCCCCCGGGGTACAACGGCGACCGTCACCAGTGCTTCCGCCGCTCCAGTCCCCGTGACCCAGAAAGGGTCTCCGTCTGCCCGCCAGCGAACTCCTCCTGTCCCCGCGGCCCGCCAGCGAACTCCTTCTGTCCCCGCGGCCCGCCAGCGAACTCCTTCTGTCCCCGCGGCCCGCCAGCGAACTCCTCCTGTCCCCGCGGCCCGCCAGCAGGCTCCCCCAGTCCCCGCTGCCCGCCAGCTTGATCCCCCAGTCCCCGCTGCCCGCCAGCTTGCTCCTCCCATCCCCGCGGACAATGCACGGACCTCGCCGTCCCCCCCAGAGACTGCACCACCCGTCTACGGGTCGGATGCCCAAAAAATGGACCTCCCTGAAATCCAGTCACTGTTTGGACCTATGTTCCCTATGTTTCCGTGTTCCTTGCCTGGTTTTTTGTTAATCCCAGTCCCTGTGTGTATGCCTACTCGTGTCTACATGTCTGTCCCGGTGTCTGCGTCTGGTGTAGTGTTCTCTGTTTCTGTCCCTGTGTCTGTTCCTCAGGTTGTGTTCCACTTTGTTCCTGTCCATGTGTCACGAATCCTACATATACTTACCTCTGTCTTTGCATCCGCCCCGGCCCCTACCCCTGGTCCGGCGTTCCCCGTCTCTGTACCCCCTGGCCCTGTTACTGCTAGTTTTCCCCCGTACCCCTCGCCCCACTGTCCTGTCCCGCCCGGTCTCGCGCCTATGTCCCGTCCCGCCGCTGTCCTACCTCCTGTGTCTCCAGGCTGCGTCCAGTCCTCGCCAGTCTCTCCGCCCGCCCTTGCACCCCTGCCCTCTGGTCTGTCCCTGGTTTCTAGTCCCACCCAACCTGCCCTGTCAACCCCTGTCAGTATCTCCCCTCTCATGGGTTTTGGCGTGCCCCGGAGTGGCACGCTAAAGGGGGGGTACTGTCACACACAGCTCCGCCCTCTGTCCTTGCCTTGTGTTGTTCGTCCTAACCCCGCCCTGTTTTGCCGTCTCCATGGTTTCCCTGCTGTCTGTCACGCCCCGTGTTCATGCGTTCCACCTGTGTCTCGTTGCTACTTTCCCTTCCTTGTGTATTTAGCTTCCCCTGTCGTGTCTTCCAGTGTCGGTCGTTTGTAGTAAGTTCCTCTAAGTTCTCTGTCGTAAGTCATCCAAGGTTATGTGTTCTCTTCTATGCCCGGTTTCCTAGTTACTCTGTTCTCTGTCTCTGTATTACCCTGCTCATTGTCTCCCGTCGTTATATGTATATACGTGTGTTTCTCCGGTTCCCCTAGTTCTGTGATTTGTTCGGTTTGTTCTGTTTCATGCCTTTAGTCGGTTTTCGTTCACTCTGTCGATGTTCTGCCCCTTGGTTTGGTTTGGTTCACTTCCGTGTTGTGTCTGCTCTACCCTGTGTTCATTCCCGTTCTAGTTCTGTATCTAGTTCAGTCTCATCTCGTTGTTTTCCTCGTCAGTATGTGGTTTAGTTACAGTTTCCTGATTGCCGTTATGTTAGTTGTTTGGTTTCCATGAGTCCCGTAGCGTCCGTCAGTAATCTTTAATGCGTTTAGTTCTCCGTTAAAAGTAGTGTATGTATTTCCCAGTCCCTCTGTGTTTCCCTGCTTTCCGTTTCCTCCTCGCGTTCATCGTCTGTTTGTTTAATTTCATTAAAATATTAATTAAGTCCTGCGTTTGCGTCATGCCTGCCCGCGTAAAACGTAACAACTAGCTAAAATGTATGTATCACGCTTTGGTCCTATAATCCTATAGTGCAGGGGTGCCCACACATTTTCAGCTTGCGAGCTACTTATAAGATGACCAAGTCAAAATTATCTACCTACAATAAAAATGCAAAACATAAATTTATTTCTTCTATATTATCATTTTCATTTATTTTTTTTACTATTACAATTTAATTACTATTTAATATTGTGTATTCTTTCTTTCCTTTTCCTTTTTTTTAATTGAATTTGAATTTCCATCTACAATACATATTGGTGTTTCTTGCATAACTGCATGAACCCACATTGCACAATACAACTCTGTACATTGTTTGCACTCTGTGACCTTATTCTGATGACTTGCACTGAATGGCATCAGCCAAGGCAGCATAGTCCGGACAGTAGCTGCTGATAGCCAGCTTCAAGCATGCTTCCAGATGATCATCAGTCATGGTAGAACGGTATTTAGACTTAGTAATCTTCATGTGGGAAAAGGCTGATTCGCACAAATAGGTGGAACCGAATAATGCATTCAGGGAGGTGGCACATTTCCTCATGTTGGGGTATTTCCCCTCTGTTAGTAAGTTCTAGAACTGTCCATGAGCCTTGGACTTCAGCTCAATGTCATCTTGTAGAGTCAAAATTTCATTCTCCACACCAGACGACTTCAGGTGGAACAGCGTTGCAATTTTTGATAGCACATGAATGAAGCAACTGGCACCAGTAAAGGAAAGTCTTGAAAGCGTCTGTCAAACTCTGACAGACAGTTCTCAATCTGCTGTTTGTACCGTGCACTGTCAAGTTGCTCATGTTCTCCTGCATCTCCAGCTCCGACGTGACATTCTGGAAGTTTGCCAAATCATGACGCTGCAACTTTGAGGACAGATGTTGCATATTTCGTTTGAAATCATTAACTGAGCTGATCATATTGACCACAGTTTTGTCTTTTCTTTGCAGCTCTACATTAAGGTCATTCAACATGTTGGTAAGATCGGTTAAAAAAGCCAAGTCTAGCAGCCACTGCTCATCATTTACTTAGCTGTATTCTGCAAGTCTGGCTACAAGTAAAAACTCCTTAATCTCTGGACAGAGCTCAGGAATTTCCCTCGACTGAGCCATCTCACATCAGTGTGTAGCAACAACTCAGAGTGGTTGCAGTCAGCCTTCTCAAGATGTGCACGGAACAACCGCCTTTGAAGAGATGGCGTGAATAGAACAGGCGATTTTCGTTGTCACATCCATTATTTCTTTCATGTTGAGAATTTTAGCGATAATTATGCAGTGGTAATTGAGGAAGTCAGGGAAAGCATCATCTTCCCTGCACATAGCAATGAATCCATTAGAGCGGCCAACCATCGTGGATGCTCCGTCCATGGTGATGGACACGAGTTTGTACACTGGGAGGTGGGTTTTCTCAATAAGGTTTTTGAAAGACTGGAAAATGTCTTCTCCAAGTGTATGTTCTTTCATGGACAGTACTGTCAACAGCTCCTCTCTTGCATTCATGTCAGTAAACACCATCCGAATAAAAATGCACAACTGGGCTGTGTCACTCACATCTGTTGACTCATCGAATTGTAGCGAGAAACACTCGCAGTCCGCAATATCCTTCCAAAGTTGCTGGGTCAAATCCTCGGCCATGGCTTCAGAGCGCCATGAAACTGTATTCCTCGATAGCTGGAGAGCTTTGATTGAAGATAATAACAATCTTCAACAAATGCCTCTTTTATCATCTGTCTTGGAAGGGCTTCTTGTGCTTAGCAATTAAGTGACTCACACGAAATGATTCTTCGGAACCCGAGATACTTAAACTCCTCCACTTGAGGCAAGGACTCATTCCCGACCCAGAGAGGGCACTCCACCCTTGTCCGAGAGAGGTGCTGATTCTCATCCCGGTCGTCTCGCACTCGGCTGCAAACTGATCCAGCGAGAGCTGTAGGTCTCGGCCTGATGATGCCAACAGGACCACATCATCTGCAAAAAGATGGCGCGCAATCCTGAGGCCACCAAACCGAGCCCCCTCCGCCACTTGGCTACGCCGAGAAATTCTGTCCATAAAAGTTATGAACAGAATCGGTGACAAAGGGCAGCCTTGGCGGAGTCCAACTCCCACCGGAAACCAGTCTGACTTACTGCCGGCCATGCGAACCAAACTCCTGCTCCATTTGTACAGGGACTGGATAGCCTGTAGCAACGGGCCCCGTACCCTATACTCCCGGAGCACCCCCCAGAGGAATCCCTGAGGGACACGGTCGAATGCCTTTTCCAAATCCACAAAGCACATGTGGACTGGTTGAGCAAACTCCCATGCACCCTCTAGGACCCTTGCAAGGGTGAAAAGTTGGTCCAGTGTTCCACGACCAGGACAGAACCCACATTGTTCCTCTTGTAACTGAGATTTGACTATCGAGCGGACTCTCTTCTCCAGAACCCCTGCATAGACCTTACCGGGGAGGCTGAAAAGTGTGATCCCCCGATAGTTGGAGCACACTCTCCGGTCCCCTTTCTTAAAAAGCGGAACCACCACCCCGGTTTGCCAATCCAGAGGCACTGCCCCAGATGTACATGCGATGTTGCAAAGACGTGTCAACCAAGACAGTCCCACAACATCCAGAGCCTTAAGGAACTCAGGACGGATCTCATCCACCTCCGGAGCCTTGGCACCAAGGAGTTTCACAACTACCCTGGTCACCTCAGCCCTAGTGATGGGCAAACCCCCATCCGAGTCCTCTAGTTCTGCTTTCTCTATGGAAGACGTGATGGTGGGATTGAGAAGATCCTCGAAGTATTCCTTCCACCGCCTAATGACATCCCCAGTCGAGGTCAGCAGATCCCCAGCCCCACTGTATACAGTGTTGGTCGGGAACCGCTTTCCCCTCCTGAGTTGCCTGACGGTTTGCCAGAACCTTCTTGGAGCTGATCGAAAGTCACTTTCCATGGTCTCACCAACCAGGCCCGATAGGAATCTTTCTTCAGCATGACGGCCTCCCTTACCCGAGGTGTCCACCACCGGGTTCGGGGATTGCCGCCACGGCATGCACCGACAACCTTGCAGCCACAGCTCTCATCTGCTGCATTGACAATGGAGGCACGGAACCAAGCCCACTCGGACTCAATGTTCCGGGCTCCCTCGGGATGCGGTCAAAGCTCTGTCGGATGTGGGAGTTAAAGACCTTTCTGACAGGTTCCTCTGCCAGACGTTCCCAGCAAACCCTCACAGTACGTTTGGGTCTGCCAGGTCTGTCCGGCATCCTCGCCTGCCGTCTGATCCAACTCACCACTAGGTGGTGATCGGTTGACAGCTCAGCTCCTCTCTTTACCCGAGTGTCCAAGACACACGGTCGCAAGTTCGATGATACGATTACAAAATCGATCATCGAACTGCGACCTAAGGTGTTCTGGTGCCATGTGCACTTATGGACACCTCTGTGCTCAAACATGGTGTTCGTTATGGACAAGCTGTGATGAGCACAGAAGTCCAATAACAGAACACCACTCGGGTTCAGATCGGAGAGGCCGTTCCTCCCAATCACGCCCTTCCAGGTCCTACTGTCATTGCCCACGTGAGCATTGAAGTCCCCCAGCAGAACAATGGAATCCCCAGAAGGGGCACCTTCCAGAATCCCCTCCAAGGACTCCAAGAAGGCCGGGTACTCTGAACTGCCATTCGGTGCATAAGCACAAACAACAGTCAGAGCCCTTTCCCCAACCCTAAGGCGCAGGGAAGCAACCCTCTTATCTACCGGGGAAAACCCCAACACACAGGCAGCGAGCCGGGGAGCTATAAGTAAGCCCACTCCAGCCCTCCGCCTTTCACCCTGGGCAACTCCAGAAAAGAATAAAGTCCAGCCTCTCTCGAGAGGATTGGTTCCAGAACCCAAACTGTGTGTGGAGGTGAGCCCAAATATATCTAGTTGGTATCTCTCCGCCTCACACACAAGCTCAGGCTCCTTCCCAACCAGAGAGGTTACGTTCCATGTCCCAAGAGCCAGCTTCAGTAACCGAGGATCGGTACGCCAAGGCCCCCGCCTTCGGCCACCGCCCAAACCACAATGCACCGAACCCCTAGTACTACCTCTCCCACAGGTGGTGGGCCCATGGGAGAGTGAACCCATGTAGTTCCTTCGGGCTGTGCCCGGCCGGGCCCCATGGGTAGAGACCCAGCCACCAGGCGCTCTCCGCGGAGCCCCTCCCCCAGGCCTGGCTCCAGGGTGAGGACCCGGTAACCCTGATCCGGGCAAGGGTATCTGGGTCCTGTTTTTAAATTCCATAGGGGGTTTTTGGACCAGTCTTTGTCTGGCCCATCACCTAGGACCAGTTTGCCATGGGAGACCCTACCAGGGGCATTGCCCCCGACAACCTAGCTCCTAGGATCATGTAGGCACGCAAACCCCTCCACCACGATAAGGTGGTGATCCATGGAGGGGACAACAGAATCTATATTTACAAATTTCCATGAGGTAGTACTATTAACTATTAAATATTAACCCCAAATTATTAAGACCGGCTTGCGTTATACAGTCTAACAGCGTGTGGAAGGAAAGTCCTGCGATATCTCTCCTTCACACACCGCGGGTGCAGCAGCCGGGCACTGAAGGAGCTGCTTAGTGCAGACAGAGAGTGGTGCATGGGGTGGGACAGGTTCTTCAGCATGCGTTCAAGCTTAGTCCTCGTTCTCCTGTCTCCCACCACCTCCACTGGGTCAAGAGGACACCTGAGGACAGAGCTGGACTTCCTGATGATCTTGTTCAGTCTCTTCCTGTCAGCAGTAGAGATGCTGCTACCCCAGCAGACCACTCCATAAAAGATGGCTGATGCCACCATGGCATCAAAAAAGGTCCTCAGGAGTGTCCCCTGCACACCAATGTACCGGAGCCTCCTTAGGAGATACAGTCTGCTCTGACCCTTCCTGTAAAGAGCAGCTGTGTTATCAGTCCAGTCCAGCCTGTTATTAAGGTGTACACCAAGATATTTGTAGGACCTCACCATCTCAATGTCTGTGTCCTGGATGTTTACAGGCACTGGATGAGTTTAGTCCTGCGGAAATCCACCACCAGTTCTTTAGTTTTACCTGCATTGATCTGCAGGCAGTTCTTCTGGCAGCATGTCACAAAGTTCTGCATCAGTCCTCTCTACTCCCCGTCATCGCCATCACTGATGAGGCCAACAATAGCAGAGTCATCAGAGAACTTTTGCAGGAAGCAGCTGGCAGAACTGTACTTGAAATCAGCAGTGTACAGGGTGAACAAGAAGGGAGCAAGAACTGTTCCCTGTGGAGCCTCCGTGCTGCAGACAACAGTGTCAGACTGACAGCCCTGTGACCTCACATACTGCGGTCGGTTTGTGAGGTAGTCCAGAATTCATGTGGTGAAGTGGTGGTCCAATTCAGTGCGGTCCAGCTTGTCCTTCAGGAGCATGGGTTGGATGGTGTTGAAAGCACTGGAGAAATCAAAGAACATGATTCTCATAGTGCAGTTGGGACAGAGACCTGTGGAGCAGGTGGATGATGGCATCCTCCACCCCGATGCCAGGTTGGTAGGCAAACTGAAGTGGGTCCATTGACGAACTCACCAGTGGGCAGAGGTGGACAAGGAGCAGTCTCTCCAGGGGTCTTCATCAAGTGACATGTTAGTGCTACTGGCCTGTAGCTGTTGAGGTCTTTGGGGTGTGGGGTCTTTGGCACCGGTACCATACAGGATGTTTTCCACAACTGTGTGTGAGGCCCTCAATGTCATCCCCGTGAGGATCACACAGTTCCTCCCACAGTGTTGTGCTGAAACATTCCTTCAGAGCCTCTTCAGCCTCTGTAGTCCATTTCTTCAATGTGCGAGTGACTGCTGGTTCTCTGTGTACGAGAGGTTTGTACACAGGAAGGAGATGAACCAGGTTGTGATTCGATTTACCCAGGGGAGGGAGGGGTGAAGAGTTATATGCTCCCTCTGTAATGGCATAGAACAGGTCCAGTGTTTTATTATCTCTGGTGTGGCAGGTGACAGGATCCTGCTCACAGCTGCATGCAGTATCTCACAGGCAGCGTCAGCGTTAGCAGACGGGGATACATACGCTACTATCGCAATAGTATGTGAGAATTCCTGTGGGAGATAGTAAGGTCTCATGCTAATGGCTAACATCTCAATGTCTTTGCAGCAGATTTGCTCTTTAATAGTGATGTGCCCAGTTACACCATCTATCATTAACAAACACTGCCAGTCCACCTCCTTTACTCTTACGACTCTCCGCTGTCCTGTCTGACCGTACGAGGTGGAATCCGTCCAGAGAGACGACCGTGTCCGGAGCTAGCGCCGTTAGCCATGTCTCTATAAACAGCATCAGGCTACATTCACAGTATTCCTTCTGGTGCCGGGTCAGCGCCGATAACTCATCCATCTTATTGGGGAGAAATCTCACATTCCCCATAATAATAGAAGGGAGAACCGGTTTGTAGCGTCTCCTTCTCGCCCGGCGCTGAACACCCACGCGGCACCCCCGGCGCTTCCTCCGCAGCTCACTGGTGATCTCGGGTCGTTCCTCGCTAACAGCTGGTCCCGGCTGTAAATAAAGAGACCGCCGGTGGGATCTGCGGTCGCGTGTGTAATAAACGAGAAAAACAAAACAAACAAAAGCGCAAACTTCCCTAGTTTAATGTCCATGCTGCTTTGCTTTTGTGGTCAGATGTGAGAAAAATGACTGCTGTCCGGACAACTGGGATTTTAGTTCTTTCACCTTATTCCTTCTCAGCTCGACTTTCAGAAGATAGTCAATGTCATAGTTTTTATGAACAGTCCGAAAATGCTGCTCCACATTTCCATTCTTTGTAATAGCAACGGCACACTGACAGATGAGGCAAATGCACTTAGAATGTGACGCTAGTTCAGGGACAGCAGGAGTCAGGGGTTGCGGGCAAAAGGATTTATTATCCATACTAAATGCAGAGAACAAAAGGACTCAGGCCAAACGGCAAGGTAAACGAAAAGACAAAAACTGATGATAGCGGGCTTGCACCACAGACGAAGAACGACTTCCGTGTTTCTCCTCGTGCACTCCAGTGCAAACACTTAGGCGAAGGCTGAAGAATGCGCAGCACTGGATGGCAAAACCTGTGGGCTTAAGAAGGTGAGGAGAAATGTGAAACAGGTGCTAGTATTGAGGAGATTGTGATAAGGGGAGTGGTGTGTGATTAGGGGGTGTGTGTGTAGCGTTGCTATGGCTACGCGTCCACACGCGCGCCCTCTGGTGGCCTCTCCTCCCAGCCACCGTGACAAGAATATGACATAGTGAAAAAAATCCTCCTCCCATTCTGTATGGAAGTGGTAGGTGGAAGCTACGGCATTCATTTTTATACCCTTGGTTGTATTTAGTTTAAATAAATTGGAGGCTAGCTACGGAGCAAGGTAACTGAACAAGTTAGCGTGGTTTAACACGCATGCGTAGGGTGTCAAAAGTTCAGACATCAGATTGGCTTCCCTGTATGTCAATCAAAAGACAACTGTCAGTGCAGATGGATGATAGCATGTCATTCATCCCCTACTTTGTAATGTCATGCAATCTACCCACACTTCCTTCACGATCGACCAGTAGATCGCGATTGACGTATTGGGCACCCCTGCTATAGTGAGTATAAATGATAATAGCAGCAAACCAGACTAGCATCAAAGTGGCATGATGAATGAAGGCACCTTACTCAGGGCGAGAGTCTTCCAGGCTCGAATGGCTGTCCACTGGTGCTGGCAGGAATACGCGGTATGTTGAGGTCCAAAATAAACCGACGCATACTTTCTCAGGTTATGCCAAGCACTCACAGTGACCTAGCAGTTCGGTGAAGTTGAGTGACGATGTAAGAGTGGATCCGTTCTGGACCGCTGTACACTTGGTTGAGTAATCAAGGTCTTCATGGACTTGGACAGGTGTACTCGCTTGCCAGTCTTTATGTGCTCCTGTAGAATTTGTATTCATTTCTTCAGAAGACAGAAGTAATCCTAACTCTATAAACGAACACGGGAAGTAAGATAACTTTGCGATAACACGCTTTAGAGCAAATTACGTGAGTTTAAACAAACTCACGCCTGAACAGATGTTAGGCTTTACTTAATATATAGTTAGTTCTTGGATTCCCTTGAGATTGACGTTTTTATGGAAATCCAGGCACATTTCTTGTAGCAATGTTTTGGCTTCTTTCCAGCTCCTAATTCCGACTTCCACTTCAGCTAACTTTTCTTACTACAGTAGGTTACGGAGTTTTAGTATTGATCCAAGGGTGTTGTGAGAAGGGAGGGACTAGCTGTCAAGCCTAAGGCATTTCTCTCTAGTAAGACATGGAACCATGGCAAAGATTGGGAAAGTGTATACATTATATTATTATATTATATTAGTTAAGACACTTCAATACTATTCACACTTCCAAAACCATCTATGACTTAACTCACCATACTGGAGCTGAGAAGGTAATCAACTTAGTAGTAAAAATAACCAGATTACATTACACTAATAAAAATAAAAGAGATGTGATATTAGTCCCATCAGTGAATAACATGGTAAACAGGGGAAATATGATCAATAATATATATGCATTAATATGGAACACACAGTTCACATAATCATTTCAATAATAATGAGACAGGATTTATTCTTTTTGTTCAATCATCAGTCCTGATAGCACAATGTAGAACTGTGTAGTTATGTTCCAGAAACTGAATACTGTTGGTGCCATGATCTGATAATTTATCCTTTTCTTTATTAAAATAATTTGTTATTTTGTTATTAAGTTTGGTGTCTTTTGAATGGTCTTGAAAGTTGCTTCCATTAAAAGGGGTTAGGATCCAGTACCTATCCCAGAATATAGAGTTTTAAGAATCAAGGTAAATTCTGGAATTCTTGGGTATAGGTCTGTTTGCAAATTCCAAAGGTGAGTCTTACTGGTTAGGAATGCATTAGTTAAACAACAGAGGCCATAAAAGGTTTCCTCTGTCTTGGTGGAAGCCATAACTCCTCAGACTAGGTCCTGAATCTGATAAGAAGGGTTTCCTCAGTCCTGGGGTCGTGAAATTTGTGTCCCCAGTAGAGTGGATGAAAGAAACCTTTTCTTAGCAATTTTTACTTCATGCTGCAGAAACCTTAAAGGACCAGAGACGGTTACTTTTAAACTTTGTGAGGCAATGCATTTCCTGTGATTATGGCAATAGGCCCTCAGAGCAAGGGAATGGAAAATATTCTGCTTTCTCACGCTACACTGTACTCGCTTCTTTAGACACGTCTCCAAAACCTGGCCATGCGACGGCAGTCTTTCTTCAGCATTGCTCACACCTACAGCCTGCTTATGAACCTCAAGAACTTTGTGTGCAACATTGGTGAGGATGCTGAACTCCTCATGTCCCTCTATGACCCGGACCAGTCTGAATTCATCAGGTATGAATTTATTCCAAAATATGTAGGGTAGTGCAGGAAGAATATTTTGGTAAC
The DNA here is from genome assembly GCA_020368025.1 of Brachyhypopomus occidentalis. Classification (NCBI taxonomy): domain Eukaryota; kingdom Metazoa; phylum Chordata; class Actinopteri; order Gymnotiformes; family Hypopomidae; genus Brachyhypopomus; species Brachyhypopomus occidentalis. The sequence goes on from JAGXOD010000132.1 coordinate 301,184, forward strand.
ATTTTTGTTTGATTAATGATTGGTTTCAAGTTAATTTCTTTGACAAGTAATGAAGATGAGATTAAAAAGTCTACGAAGTAAGATGACCATTTACATTTACATTTACGGCATTTAGCAGACGCTCTTATCCAGAGCAACTTACAAAAGTACTATGTGTTCAGTCAGAATATGCATCTCTATCTAGTATAAACAGGTTTAAGTCCAAACTACTTGAGGTCAAGCACTGCCATAAACCGTTGCTAGTGCTGATGCCTAGAAAGAAGACAACAAAATATAAGATTAGACAGTGCAATACCTAGCAAGACTGAAATACCTACAAGACTACATGCAGTATAAGTGCAATACGTAGCAAGTGTTCCTAAAGATAAAGTGCAATTACGCTTTATACCAATGCTTCAGTGGATTAGTGCTTATAAGTGTTTTACAAAGAGATGCGTCTTCAGTCTGCGTTTGAAAAACGCGAGAGAGTTCGCTGTTCGGACAGCCAGTGGAAGTTCGTTCCACCATCTGGGTGCCAGGACAGAGAAGCATCTTGTCGCGTGTCTTCCTTGAATCTTGAGGGATGGCGGGTCAAGCCGAGCCATACTTGAAGCGCGAAGGGCTCGAGGTGCGGATCGACTTTTGACCATTGCCATAAGGTATGGAGGAGCTGGTCCATTTTTGGCTTTGTAGGCAAGCATCAGAATTTTAAACTGAATGCGAGCAGCCACAGGAAGCCAGTGAAGGGAGCGCGGCAGTGGAGTGACATGAGTGAACTTGGGTAGATTGAAGACAAGCCTTGCTTGACCATGACCATGACCATGTTTTGTCACCTAAAATTCATTAACTATCAAAGCATCAGTTCACACTTTCAAACAGCTTATGGAATGTTGGTAAATAACTTTATTTACTTGCTCACGACATCTTATAAAAACTCGTAATCCTTTCCTTTGCTGAGAACAACAAACAATTCTCGACCTATCAGCGACAAGGCAGTGTCGTTTTACAAAATCTGCTCTCGAATTGCAAAGCTACATCTGTTTACTTTTGAATTCTGTAGTTTTTATTGGTCTGGAGGGTGGTGGTGGTTTTGAATGACATCTTTTCACACCTCTGCCTGGCGAGGTGTGAAGGGGGAAGGGAGGGGGGCCTATCAAGTAACTGCAAAAGCGACAAGCTGACGCCTTCAAATTGATTGATAGCTGTTCTAGCCAATAGCTCATTCGAAGCTGAAAAGATTAACACCTCACTTGCCGTGATTCGTGATCGCTTGTCTTTGGGAATGACATGCGCAACACAACAAGCCATATCGGTTGTAAACTAAGATAAACCCCCCCGAAAGTTTGGCGAAACTGAAGCAGTCATACATTATTTTGTTAGTGAATAATTTGATTGCATATCCTTTTGGACATCATAGAAAAAGAAAATGTTTAATTAGTGCCTTAATGACTTAAAATGATTGGGGGATGTAGCCTAGGCTCAGAAAAGAGTTAATTATAGTGAGCAAAGGTTCTATAATAATAGCCAGTAGTTATTTGAGTTGATGAGTTGGTACAAGATCCAGTATACTGTACATTTGGAGGGTTTGGAAGAATTTACCAAGGAAATAAACTCATGACCGATTGGGAAAAGAACTCTTAACAAACATTACGGTGACGGGACCAGTAGGGGCGCAACTGCATAAAGAGGTTAATGAGTGATTTAGGGGTACTCTCAAATTTAAGATTGCGTTTTTAATGGTTAACCTTCGAAAGGAATGACATTTCAAAGCTCATTTTACAGATGACTGAAAGTCATTTTATGGTGTGTGGTTAGGACTGTTTATTTTAGATAACCAATTTTAGTCTCAATTATATTTTCAATTATGTCTTTGTTTATTAGCTACTAATTTTCTTTGTGCCGAGGTCCTTTCTTGTAATGTTACCATAATGTGATATTTGTCTATATTCAAATGTCACATAATTTGCTGAAAGAAGTGTATTGCTGGCTTGTCTGCCTGGTGCAGTATTTATTATGTTAAAAATGGTAGATTATCTTGAATGGATGTTTGATGGTGTTTATTTTCTGTGTCCCTCTTAGTGAGAATTTCTTGGTGCGCTGGGACAGTAAAGGCATGCCTAAAGAGATTGAGAAGCTCAACAATCTGCCTGCACTTTTCACGGTAACGTTCTGCTAAACCCAATATCCACTCCAATAAAACTGAAACATTATGGTGCCTTTCATTTTAATTTCTGTAGTGTTATGTACATATGTATTCAAATAAGATATATATGAGTATAATTGGTCAGGTCTTCTATTCACACAAGAAATTATGTGAATTAGACAGATAAATGCCTTTCTTCAGCAACTCTGAGGACTGTGGTCTGTTTGTCCACAGATTTGGAAATGGTGAAACTACAAATGAAAGATATACTAAAATTAGACATAGGCATGCCTTATGTAACAATTCGCCAAATATCTGCATATCAGGAGTACAATATTACTCTCAAACATATGGTAGGAAGGCAGGGGATGCTATAATAGCAAAGGGTGAACGCAGATTCTGTAACGGGGGTAGGTGAGGCGAAGGTTGCGAGCCAATTTCTTTATTGCTCATTATAAAGGCCAACGTAAAGTCTCAGGCTTAGAAGCAAAACAGAAACAATATAAATATATGAGGCGTTATCACAGTAGCAGTTCGGAGATGCACAGGGCCGAAGAGGCTTTGTTGAGGCTAAGGCTTCAGCAACGTAACTCACAGGCTTCTTCAATGTGCAACACTGAACAGCTAGACCTGTGGGATTAAATACTCTGTGAAGGGAATGTGAACAGGTGTTAGTACTCGGGTGATTGGGATGGAGGGAGTGGCATGTGATGAGGGGGTGTGCACCGAAGTGATGAGGGTGTGTGCCTGGTGCTCCCAGTTCGGGCATGCGCCCTCTGGTGGCCTCCCGTCCAAGCTACCGTGACAGATTCAAGAAGACAAATAATAGTTAATAAAAATAGGTACTTGTAGACTACACTGCACATTTTAGAGTAACTTCCTATATGGCAATACGAAATTAATATTAACCATTATAATTCAAATAAGAAAGAAAAAAAATATTTCAATAAGAAATTAATATTAACTATTATAATTCTCCACAATGTGGCACCACCTACAAAACACATTTAAAATTACTTTAAATTTTAAAGTTAATTTAATTGTAATGGGACACAAACAATGAATCACTGACCTCTTCATAACTAGTAGTGCCATTATCTGATATTTTCCTCTGTCATATCTCTTAAGGACCTAAGCAGCAGTGATCTGATCAGGCCTCGTCTGTTCCTCGTGTGTCAGATTATCCGTCTGGGTTGCATGGAGCTGAAAGATGGCAAAAGGCACACAGGAGGGCTGCGGAGGCCTTTTGGTGTTGCAGGTGATACATTCACAGGATGTTGCTAAAGAGTTTGATAAGCCTTACCTGTTCAGTGACGATTAGAAATGTCATTTCTGAATGGGAGCAGATGGTAAAAGTTCAATAATATACTGATAATTGAAACTGATAATTTAAACTTTTAATGTAGTTTAGGAGTTGTGCTTACTAAAGCGATATGATTATTTTATATTGGGGTACATACTGTGTTTTCTGTAAAATAAATTTAAAAAAGACTAGAATAGGAAGGTTTTAGCAGCATTAGACTCTTTGAAGCTTCAAGTGTTCCAAGTGTGCCTGCTCTGAGCTAAGAACCATACTTATGCAAGAAAATGACAGTTGGATTTGCATATAATGTATTGAGAAGTTAAAACACTTTACTCTCTTCTGTATATGGCCAAAGTGCTTTCTATTTTCTGTCCTTTGATCATTTTACCTTAAAGGTCCATCTCTGACCCTGTTGCATTAATTATTGTCTTACTGGCTTTCTCCAACTTCGAAAGAATATTTTAGTGGAGCATTTTCTGCAATTGGTGCTTTGCCATGTGTTTTAAACAGATGGGTCTCTATAAAAAAGTGTTTGCTTGTTGTAAATGGTACAAACCAGAAGGTTGCACAGTCCACTGTTAAAAGTAACACTTGAATATCAATACTATAAAACCTAATTGGACATGAGAAAAATCCAGCTTGTCTTGCAAAATGTCAATAGAAGTTTATTTTATATTATTTGTGATAGCATGTAAATAGCATGTAGCATGCTTTTGTAGGTAGTAGGCTCTACTTTTGTAGGCTCATATTTAACTGTTGTAACCGCAGTAATGGATATCACAGATATTGCTCATGGGAAAGCTGATGATGAAGAAAAACAACATTTCATTCCCTTTCAGCAGTGAGTACACGTACTACCTCAACCACATTGGTCACATTCAGATTTCAGATCTCATTGACCTCTCAGACCTTCACAGTAATTATCAAAGACTGTTATACAAAAGTGCGCATATTCTTTCTGTTCTTTGCCTAAAACGTTGCCATTTTTTCTGTCATTTCAGGATTGTCATGGAAACATACATCCGCCAAAGGCAGCTGACCATGTCTCCTCTAACACCATCTCGTGGTATTGGAGAAAATGAGCCTCTTGCAGCAGTTTTCAACAAAGTAATTGCGACACGAGAAGTCAACCATAAAGGACAAGGTAAAGTCAGATGGACAGATTTATCAAAGTTATTTGTTCATGTCACATACTCTCATGTTTTTGGAACCAATCCATGACTATATAACCCTTATGGTATAGTCTTGTTGAAACGAACTCTCAGACAAAACAGATGTCAGGAATTCTTGGATTTCCATTACTGTTGATGCCTCCACGGAAGTCCAGACACATCATTTCTTTAGGGGTTAGAATTGCTCATTCTCTGCAAGGTTTTGGTATTTTTTTATCTGAGGGTGTTGTGAGAAGGGAGGGGCTAGCTGCCATGTCTATGAATATTTAAGTTTAAGGCATTTCCATCCAGTTGGGAACAAAAGAATGAAACAACTAATACACAGAAGCATGCCAAGGATAGAACAAGCCAAATTACATATCAACAGACACTGAAATTTGTATAATTTTCCTGTATATCATTTAGGATTAAAGAAGAATTGCTTTGTCAGGACACATTAGTTAAGGCATTTCAGTGGCATTCACTCTAGCAAAGCCATCTATGACTTAACAGACTTCCTCAATTCATCATACTGAGGAGGTAATCAACTTGGTAGTAATAATTATCAGATTAATACATACATTACACTTAGGGCTGGGCGATATGGCCTAAAAATAATTTTGCAAGATTTTTAGGCTATATCGCGATACACGATATATATCGCGATATTTTGAAATCTCCTTTAAAATACTCCATAAATGATCGATTTATCCCTTTGATGTATACAGTAGTCACACCAGTATGATTCTAGTGCCTGCAACAGATGTATGTCTCCATTAAAAATGTCTTTTACATTTTGTATATATGCATTAGCGGTTTCTATTGGAGATATTTTACACTTTGAGGCAAAAAGGGGTATCTATCACTTTTTTTTGTCATATGGGATTGCTTTTTGAAACGAAGCAGCCAGAGTCATTTGCTTCTGGGCTGGTTGCATTTGCGTTTTATTTGGTGAAGGTCGAGATGTGGACATGCGGAGATTCAGGCATTGTTCGATCTGTAATGGGTGGCTTTTCAAATGGTGAAACAGATTTGTGGTACTGCTACCTTTTGCTGCAATACTTTTGCGGCATATTTTACAGATAACGGTTGTTTGTTCCTCATCATCTTGGTCAAACCCAAACCAAACAGACAACGGATCCAGTGCTGTTTTTCTTCTGAACCAATTCGTCCGCCTCCATCTTGTTTCTTAGTGCCTAACGTTGCTAACTCACTTCGTTATTAGTTCTCTCAGTACCTGTGTCTCGTTTCTTAGCGCTTAATGCTAACTCTCTTTGACAATCGCTTTCTCTGTACCTCACTGTGCTCTTTTCCGCCTCCTCTGTACACACACGCACACCCCACAAGCGCGGGTGGGCGGGACCAATGTAGGTGAACTGAGAGGGAGATGAACTAAACACCAAAGCAACTCTCACGCTGGCAGATAGAAGCAAATTTATACTCGATGTTCGCGATATAATAATTTTTGATATCTCAAAGACAACATACATCGATACATCGAGTATATTCGATATATCTCCCACCCCTAATTACACTAACAGGAAGAATAGAGATTAACATGGCAAAACAGGGGAAATGCAATATATAAATACACACAATTATTAGGCAAGTCTTATTTTTGAGGATTATTTTAATTAATCACCAGCTACAGTGCTCTCAATAAATCTCTAACATGAATGTTCCAGAAAGTAAAACTGAAGTTTGGGCTTTCTTTGGAGAATATCTGTAAGTGAACAATTATTAGGCAACTATTACTGTGCAGAATTATTATGCAGCTAAATGAAAAAAAACTAATTTTCACGTTACTTTTTTATTTTCATCTGTTAAAGTGAGAATTATAAACAATCAACTCAAATCCTTCCAATAAGCATTTCTGACATATAAAAAAGATCAGTGACCAATATAGCCACCCTTCTTCTCAATAACAGTGATAAGCCTTCCATTCATGGAGTCTGTCAGTTTCTTGATCAGTTGATGATCAACTTTTTGTGCGGCAGCAACCACAGCCTCCCAGACACTGTAAAGAATTGCCCACAAGTTCTCAATTGGGTGCAGGTCAGGTGAGGAAGGGGGCCACGTCATACATTTTTCATCTTTAATTGCTTTATTGGCTAGCCATGCAGATGGGTACTTGGATGCATGTGATGGAGCATTGTCCTGCATAAAAATCATTGTCTTTTTGAAAGATACGAACTTATTCCTGTACCACTGCTTAAAGAAAGTGTCTTCTAATAACTGGCAGTTGATTTTGAGCCCATCTTCAACCTGAAAAGGACCAGACGTGAGTGACAGGTGGGGGAGGGTGTAACTGACACAGGGCGGCAGAATAAACATTTAGACCTTCAGTGTGTCCCTTGCATTCTGTCAGATAGGTAATTAGCAAGCCATCCAACTGCATGATTAGACAGACCAATATTTGGTCTGAATATTGTTTGTTTGGAGAAAGTCTTTCAACTGATCATTTATCAAACTTTCACTGACTTTTGACAAAATACACAACTTGGAAATTGGTTGGTAATTGTTCAAACAAGTAGGGTCCCCCCATTTCATAAAAGGAAAAACATAAGCAACCTTCCTGCAGGGATGCAGTTTGTAGTAATAGTAAGATTAAAAATACATTGAATGCGATGAAGTCAGCAGCTAACTTTAGAAACTGAGGTTTTAAACCATCTGGACCTGTAGATTTGGTAATATCCAATTAAAGGAGAGTTCTATGGACTGCTTCCACTGTGAACACATTTCTTTTCTCATACTGCTAGACCTCAGTGTGGCTTTTGACACCATTGATCATAATATTCTACTTAATAGGCTGGAGACACTCATTGGCATAAGAGGTCAAGCACTCTCCTGGTTCAGGTCCTACCTGACAGATCATTACCAATTTGTACTAGTGAACAACGAATGTTCAGAGCATTCTAAGGTAAAATATGGTGTCCCACAAGGACCTGTACTGGGCCCCATATTATTTTCATTATATATGCTTCCACTGGGCACTATCATCCGTAGGCATGGTATTAGCTTCCATTGCTACGCAGATGATACTCAGTTGTATATATCTTCCAATCCGGATGATATCACCACTACTCTCAAGATTGAGAGCTGCGCCCAGGACATTAAAAACTGGATGGCGTCTAATTTTCTTCAACTAAATTCTGATAAGACTGAGGTGCTGATTCTTGGGCCTAAAGCTGCTAGAAGCAGCTGGGCTGATATTCCCCTTACCCTAGATGGGTTTTCAGTAACACCTAAGTCTACCGCAAAAAGCTTAGGTGTCACTATAGATTCGGATCTTTCATTTGACACACATATATGCAATTTCACTAAGGCTGCCTTTTTCCATTTACATAATATCGCCAAGCTGAGACACTTACTTTCATTAGCTGATGCAGAGAAGCTGGTCCATGCTTTTGTCTTGTCAAGATTGGACTACCACTTTAGTACCACTCTCGCGGCATTACATTGGCTTCCGATTAAATATCTTAACCTATAAGGCGTTAAATGGTCTTGCCCCACAATATCTGAGTGAACTCATTACTTACTACAACCCATCTCGCCCTTTACGCTCCCAAAATGCTGGATTTCTCCTAGTTCCAAAAATTTGTAAGACTACAGCCGGAGGCAGAGCTTTCTACTTTAAAGCCCCTCAATTATGGAATAGCCTTCCAGCTCCAATCCGAGACTCTGACACAGTTCCAATCTTTAAATCTAGACTTAAGGCTATTTAATCAAGCCTTCAGTTAATATTCCCCTAGTAAGGTGCGGGGCTCAGGGCCCCCCAGACGTTGAGATTTCTGATAATCTGAGATGTTGATGCTGTCATCCAGCTATGTCATGGCATCACTCTAGTTGTGACAATGACTTAACTGGAAAGCAATGTCTCAGTGAGCCCTCATAACTGTGGTCACCTCTGAACCCCTCCCTTTAGTTATGCTGCTATAGATTAGCCTGCCGGAGCTACATGCTAATCACTGGCACATGAGCTATGTACATTTAAATCAATGGTGGTTAAATTGACATCCACACACTCAGTCTGTATTGTCCATCTTCTTGCATGCTTCTACCCAAGATGACTGCATGCAAGCACCTACAAGCACCTGGGAGATGGTCTGGCTTGCCGGTGGATGTACTGATGCCGGGGTTGGATGTGCCATTGCCGTAAGGGGACGTGCTGATGCTGGCTCCTACCTGAGGCTCACCATCTGCACCGAAGGGACTGTGACTACTTGGCCGGGGAACAAGAACCTTAAGCTATAACTGTAGAACCACCTTTTGTCCACAAATACGGACTGGTGCCAACAGGCCGCCCAATGGAGGATGGGTTCCCTTTTGAGTCTTGGTCCTCCCAAGGTTTCTTCCTATTCCCCCGCCATCTTAGGGAGTTTTTCCTTGCCACTGTTGCCTTTGGCTTGCTCATTAGGGATCTGGACCCATACAATTTGTAAAGCTGCTTTGAGACAACATGTGTTGTAAAAAGCGCTATATAAATAATAAAAAAAATTGACTTGAACAATGTAAATCAAAAAAGCTGATTGTCAGAGCTGGCTTCAGCGTGACTCCTCCGACCGCCACTAGGCGGAGCTCACGGGCCATATATTAATTCTATATTTAACCGGAAGCCAGTGTAACGCCTAGAGAGTAGGACTAATATGATAAAATTTTCTAGGCCTAGTTAGGACTCTAGCTGCAGCATTCTATACAAGTTGGAGTTTCTTTAGGGACTGTTTAGAGCATCCAATTAGAAGACCATTACAGTAGTCCAATCTGGACGAGACAAAAGCATGGACATTGCACTTAGTGACTTAGGACCCACCACATTCTGAGTGATACTTAGTGACTTAGTGACATTGCATATATTTGTGTCAAATGAGAGATCAGAATCAATAGTGACACCTAAGATTTAGGTGTAACTGAAAAACCATCTAGGGTAAGAGGAATATCAGACCAATTGCTTCTAGCAGCTTTTGGTCCAAGAAGCAACACCTCAGTCTTATCGGAATTTAGAAGAAGAAAATGAGACGCCATCCAATTTTTTAGTTTTCTAAAAGTATAAGAAAAGAAATGTGTCCTTTATCAGAGCATATTAAGAGATAATTTACTACTTTAGTCAGCGCAGTTTCAGTTTGTGGTGGGGTCGAAATCCAGACTGAAATAGCTCTAGGACATGTTCTATCTGTAAGAAAGAAGAGAGTTGCGAAGAAACTACTTTCTCTAGAATTTTGGAAATGAATGACAGATTAGAGATTGACCTGTAGTTGGACAGTTCCTGTGGATTAAGACCAGGTTTTTTAATTAGTGGCTTGATGACTGCAAGTTTAAGTGATTTGGGGATGTAGCCTAGTTAGCAAGGGTTCAACATTACTGTGCAGTAATTCTTTGAGTAGATGAGACGGTACGGCATCCAGAATGCATGTGAATTGGCAGATTTTACCAACCTGTTTTGGCAACCTGCCCATGGTTTACTCTGCCTTCACCCGGAGATGTTGAGATTAGCTCCAGCCCCCCGTGACCCCGACTAGCGGGATTAAGCGGTACAGATAGTGGATGGATGGATGTTAAAATCGCCAACTATAATCACCTTATCAGCCGATAACACAATATGAGAAAATCACACATTTTAATGGCATATGTAAATTCCTCATCTCTGTTTTTTTGATCACAGGACTGTTTGTGACCCTAAAATTGCTACCAGGCGATCTGGCCCAGGTCCAGAAGGACTATCCTCATTTTGTGGATCGAACAACAGCCATTGTCAAGAAAATGGGTTTTCCCGAAATCATCCTCCCAGGTTAAGAGGCATTTCCAAATGCATGAAGCAGTCTTTCATTATGGTTTTTTGTCTTTAGTGGGCTCACTGTTTTCCAGCTTGTGTTCAACTATAATTATATTAATGCCATTCAAACAGATCTAATGCTTATCCTACCAGTTTATGACTAATATTTATGACTAATTAATCATTTTCTGTGCAACAGAATTTCTGTGCAATAATTTTCTGTAGTTTTTGTTACCTGTGTTTGATTCCTCACAGGAGATGTGAGGAATGACATCTATGTAACACTGCTGCAAGGGGAGTTTGATCGTGGCAAGAAGAAGACTCCCAAAAACGTAGAAGTTGTGATGAGTGTGCTTGATGATGAAGGGAAACAATTAGAGGTAAAAAGAAATCAAAGGTGCTCAACTTCAGTCCTGGAGATCCACCACATTGCACCACTGGTTCTATTTTCAGATTCTATGGAATAGTATTAGAGTAGGGTTGGAATTAAACTCTGTGATGATAGGTTTCCAGGTCTGGTGTTGATTACCTTAGAAGTGTTAAGACATGAAAGTATTTGTACTTTCTTTTATAAGAAATTGATTGGAATCATTCATCCATCTTCATCTGCTTATCCGGATCGCGGGGGCAGTAGCCTAAGCAAAGAGGCCCAGGTTTCCTTCTCCCCAGCCACCTCTTCTAACTCTTCTGGGGGGATCCCAAGGCGTTCCCAGGACAGCCCGAGAGATATAATCTCTCCAGTGTGTCCTGGGTCTTCCTCGGGGTCTCTTCCCAGTTGGACATGCCCTGAGCAGCTCAACAGGGAGGTGCCCAGGTGGCATCCAGACCAGGGGCCTCATGTACAAAAGGTGCGTACGTACAAAAACATTGCGTACGCAATGTTTCACGCAAACGATCAGATGTACTAAATGTGACTTGAACGTGAGAAAGTGCGTACCCCCATGCCACTTTCATTTCAGGCGTACGTATGTTTTTCGTACGTATGCGACACTTAGAGGTGATGCATTGAAATTACAACTATTAAGATCATTTTACGCACACATAGTGAGTAAACCCTTATTGGGTAAAATTAAGTAAATTAGACCATTAAACAGTAAATTAATCAAACAATTTCATTGCCTTACTGTAATAATTATTCAACGTGTTTCCACTTAGCCTAGATTATATAAACATGCATGAAATGTTGCGCTTGAGTTCTTGGGAGATTGCAGCGTTGGCATTACTGGAGGTTATTGCTAATGGCCGAATTCGCCCGAGAGCGCGTTTTCCGTGACCATTATGATTTTTTGGCCCATGATGATGACTGGCTTATAAGCCGTTTCAGATTTCAAGAGCTGTCCTCTTGAAACTCTGTGCTGAGTTGGGTCCAGTTTTGGAGAGAGAAACGGCGAGGAGTCGCGCATTGCCAGTTACTTTACAGGTGCTGACCATCGGCTTCCTGGCAACTGGCTCGTTTCAAAGAGAACTGGCAGACCGGTCGGGGATATCCCAGTCATCTTTGAGCCGTGCCATGCCAGCTGTGTTGGATGGGATCATATGCATGTCAGCTAGGTATATAAAGTTCCCATATGATGCGGTTGACCAGGCAAACATTAAAGCGCAATTTGCAGCGATAGCCGGTTTCCGATTGTAATCGGAGCGATCGACTGCACACACATTGCTATAAAGGCACCATCTGAGGAGGAATTTGCTTATGTGAATAGAAAACACTTTCATTCCATAAACGTGCAAATCTGTGATGCAAAAATGTGCCTTACTAATGTAGTGGCATTACAAGCTGGCAGAGTGCGTGATGGGTGGCTTCTTGGTAAGCAACAAATTTAAAGCATTTGACATTGCCAGCTTAGAATAATTAATTTAAAACATGGGTAATTGTTAAATGACTTAGGAGACCGCGGCTACGCGCTCAAGACGTGGCTGATGACCCCCCTTTGCAATCCACAGACTGACCGGGAGCGGAGATACAATTCTCTCCATTCTCGCACCCGGTCAGTCGTGGAGAGGGCAATTGGGCAGCTGAAAAGCCGGTGGCGCTGCCTGGACAGGACCGGGGGAATGCTCCTGTATCGGCCAGAGAAAGTGTGCAGTATTGTGAGGGCATGTGGGGTCCTGCACAATGTTGCGCTAAGGTACGGCATGCCATTGTTGGAGGTGGTGGAGCAACCAGCGGACCCAGAGCCAGGAGAAATGAACGCGCAGCCTAACCCAGGTGCCATAGAAGCAAGGCAACAAATCATGGCCGGTTATGGCCGTGTCACCCATAATACAGGCAACTCTCTGCTCAAATGCAGTGAGTTGGATGTCTCCTGCCCCCCCCCGCCTGTTTGGGTCACACTCTGGCGATGTGCAGTCAGCCTCCGCTTTACATCCACCTTAATGTCTGACCATTTTTTTTTTATTTCTGCTAGTGTGCGCTGTTCTGACCCCACAGCATTTACAGCTTCACACACGTGCCAAACAAACATTTTTTCCGCGTCTCTACTTCATTTAGTAGCGTCTCCACTTCACATTCGGTGAAGTTTCTCTTCTTTCCCCGTTTTGACATGCTTTGTGATATATCCGAGAGGAAACTCCTCCGGTGCAGGGCATATTTACATGAATTTGCATATTTATAGGGGGCGTGTCATAGGCGGAGTCAGCCACTCTCTCATGTGCGCTAAATTCCACGTTGATTGGGATGTACAAAAGAAACGTGCGTGGATTACGGCGTAAGCACGGTTTGATACATCCGGATTTTTTTTTGCGTACGCCATTTTCTGGATTTGTCCGTACGCCAAGTTTCAGTAAGAAATCCACGCAAGTCTTTGTACATGAGGCCCCAGGCACCAGGGGCCTCATGTACAAAGACTTGCGTGGATTTCTTACTGAAACTTGGCGTACGGACAAATCCAGAAAATGGCGCACGCAAAAAAATCCGGATGTATCAAACCGTTGCTTTCGCCGTAATCCACGCACGTTTCTTTTGTACATCCCAATCAACGTGGAATTTAGCGCACATGAGAGACACGCCCCCTATAAATATGCAAATTAATTTAAATATGTCCTGCACGGAGGAGTTTCCTCTCTGATCTATCACAAAGCATGTCAAAACGGGAAAGAAGAGAAACTTCATCGAATGTGAAGTGGAGACGCTCCTAAATGAAGTAGAGACACGGAAAAAATGTTTGTTTGGAACGCTGTGGATTGCTGTGGGGGTCATCAGCCACGTCTTGAGCGCATAGTCGCTGTCTCCTAAGTAATTTAACAATTACCCATGTTTTAAATTAATTATTCTAAGATGTCAATGTCAAATGGTTTAAATTTGTTGCTTACCAAGAAGCCACCCTTCACGCACTCTGCCAGCTTGTAATGCCACTACATTAGTAAGGCACATTTTTGCATCACAGATTATTTGCACGTTTATGGAATGAAAGTGTTTTCTATTCACATAAGCAAATTCCTCCTCAGATGGTGCCTTTATAGCAATGTGTGTGCAGTCGATCGCTCCGATTACAATCGGAAACCGCTATCGCTGCAAATTGCGCTTTAATGTTTGCCTGGTCAACCGCATCATATGGGAACTTTATATACCTAGCTGACATGCATATGATCCCATCCAACACAGCTGGCATGGCACGGCTCAAAGATGACTGGGATATCCCTGACCGGTCTGCCAGTTCTCTTTGAAACGAGCCAGTTGCCAGGAAGCCGATGGTCAGCACCTGTAAAGGAACTGGCAATGCGCGCGACTCGCCGTTTCTCTCTCCAAAACTGGACCCAACTCAGCACAGAGTTCCAAGAGGACAGCTCTTGGAAATCTGAAACGGCTTATAAGCCAGTCATCATCATGGGCCAAAATCATAATGGTCACAGAAAACGCGCTATCGGCGAATTCGGCCATTAGCAATAACCTCCAGTAATGCCAACGCTGCCATCTCCCAAGAACTCCAGCGCAACATTTCATGCATGTTTATATAATCTAGGCTAAGTGGAAACACGTTGAATAATTATTACAGTAAGGCAATGAAATTGTTTGATTAATTTACTGTTTAATTGTCTAATTTACTTAATTTTACCCAATAAGGGCTTACTACAATGTGTGCGAAAAGGATATCTTAATAGTTGTAATTTCAATGCATCACCTCTAAGTGTCGCATACGCCTGAAAAAACATACGTACGCCTGAAATGAAAGTGGCGTGGGGGTACGCACTTTCTCACGTTCAAGTCACATTTAGTACATCTGACCGTTTGCGTGAAACATTGCGTACGCAATGTTTTTGTACGTACGCACCTTTAGTACATGAGGCCCCAGATGCCCAAACCACCTCAACTGGCTCCTCTCTACATGGAGGAGCAGCGACTCTATTCCGAGTCTCTCCCGGATTACCGTACTTTGCACCTTATCTCTAAGGGAGAGCCTGGACACCCTGCGGAGAAAACTCATTCCAGCCACTTGTATTCGCATTCTCATTCTTTCGGTCACTACCCAGAGCTCATGACTATAGGTGTGAGTTAGAATGTAGATTGACCATTAAATCAAGACCTTTGCCTTTTGGCTCAGATGTCTCTTAACCACAACGGTCTGGAACAGCGTCTGCAACACTGCATATGTAATGTTTCAGAATGCCTTCATTGGTCTGTCTTAGACAAATTCTGTTAAAAAGTTATACCTACTATGCATTTTATTTTCATACACAGTAAAACTGAAAGTTCGATTAAATCTCTTAGAGATTTAGAGTTAAATGTAACAGTTTCAGATAACATATGGTCCCACTCACATCTGTGTAAAATTAACTCTATCACTAGAGTTTAAATTTCAGAGTAAATATTAAATATATATTAACCTAATTAACAAAAGATACCTAAAAATGAAAATCCAAAAAAATTGCTATCTGCAATTACATTTTAGGCCATCAATTTACAATGAAGTCATAGGAAATGTGTCAGTATGGTACAACCAACCTGAAAAATTAAGCTACAGAAAGTGGCAGTATGGTATATCAAATCAACTGTAATCATACATTTTGTAAGTCATTTGCAAATGAAATGGCCTGTGGTACACAAGCTCCTTGACATCAATAACAGCAAAGTCCTTTTTTTTAGGAAAGTAACTTGAAATGCATGAAAATGCTCATTAAAACACACATGTGAATTACTGGACCAATTTTTCATATGCAGTGGGGATAGTGAATCATGAAATGGTGTTTGAGTAAACTTTGAGTGACTTTTCAGGAAATAGACTTTTGAAAAGGCAATGATGTTCAGCAATCAAATGTCAACATTGTGCGAAAATGATGTTAACTACACTATACTGCCAAAATACTGCTCACCTTACTTGACTCACATATGAGCTTAAGTGACATCCCTTTCCTAATCTATAGGGTTCAATATGACGTTGGTCCAACCATTGCAGCTAGAACAGCTTCAGCTCTTCTGGGAAGGCTGTCCACAAAGTTTAGGTGTGTTTATGGGGATTTTTGACCATTCTTTCAGAAGCGCATTTGTGAGGTCACATACTGATGTTGGACGAGAAGTCTTTGGCTGATGCCTGGCTCTCAGTCTTTGCTCTAATTCATCCCAAAGGTGTTCTATCGGGTTGAGGTCAGGACTCTGTGCAGGCCAGTCAAGTTCATCCAGACCAGACTCTGCCATCTATGACTTTATGAACCTTGCTTTGTGCACTGGAGCATGGAATTGTCCAAAAATGTCTGGGTATGTGCCGTTCACCTGACAACCGCCAAACCCAGACTCGTCCATCAGATTGCCAGAAGGAGAAGCGCGATTCGTCACTCAGAACGTGCCTCCACTGCACTAGAGTCCAGTGGTGACGTCCTTTACATCACTGCATCCAATGCTTTGCATTGCATGTTTGGCTTGGATGCAGCTGCTCGACCATGGAAACCCATTCCTTGAAGCTCTCTGCATACTGTTCTTGAGCTAATCTGAAGGCCACATGAAGTTTGGATGTCTGTAGTGACTGACTTCAGAAAGTTGGCAACCTCTTCGCACTATGCACTTCAGCACCCGCTGACCCCGCTCCGTCAGTTTACGTGGCCTACCACTTCGTGGCTGAGTTGCTGTTGTTCCCAAACACTTCCATTTTCTTATAATACAGCTGACAGTTGACTGGAATATTTAGGAGTGAGGAAATTTCATGACTGGATTTGTTCCACAGTTCCACACTGGAATTCACTGAGTTTTTAAGAGCAACCCATTCTTTCACAAGTGTTTGTAAAAACAGTCTGCATGCCTAGGTGCTTAATTTTATACACCTGTGGCCATGGAAGTGATTGGAACAACTCATTCCGATAATTTGGATGGGTGAGCGAATACTTTTGGCAATATAGTGTATCTGTAGCAGCAGCTACAGAAGATGACAGTAACAGTCATTTATCCCCACCATGTCACCAAATAGTAGTGGCATGTTGCGTAGGAGACACCATGACTATATAGCAATAAGGCCCAGATTGTTGCTCCTATTGCCTGATTTCACCACAGGGGGCTGATGCTTCCTTTCCACAAATCCATAGTTGAAATACTGTATTCTACCACTTAGCTCCTCATAAGAAATGAAGTTTTCAGCAATATACTTCCAATACAAGCTTTACCTCAAACTATGCAACCCCTTCCAATACATCATGCATAACATCCACTGAAAAATTATCAATGGTGTGGAAGTACTCAAGTAAATTTAATAAACAATTGCTTTTAACACCATAAACTGTTCAGGGTTGTGTTCAATGGACAGATAGTGTTCTGAATGCACTTCTTTACAAAGACAGACTTTCATCTTCAGAAAATACAGTCTGAAAATCTTGCCTATCTGTGAGGCAAAAGCAATTTTATGTTCATGTGCTTGTAAAACATGCTTTCAAAAACCAGAAAATGTACCCGTGTAAGGAATATTGATTAAGTATTATACGGGTCAACATTCTGGATTTCTCAGGAACCAATGATTTTGGAATAGATGAAATAATGTACATTAGTTTTATTACCAAAGGGTGAAGTTCTGGATCTGCGCAGTGACCTAATGCCACGGAAAAAAAATATGTATTTCTTACCTTGACCAATTTAATGAATAAATGTTCAAATTTATTGAATGATTAATATCACAATTATTACCATTACAAGGGATAATATGTGGAATGATTTGGCTCAGGAGAGTAGCTAATTCTAAGCCGGCCTGTCAGGCTACTCCAAGCTTTGCTCTGCTTGAAGGTTTCGCAGGTGGACACAGAAGTGCCTCAGAGTACGTCTGTTTGCTATCTTGACTTTAGCTACACTGAAGGTTAAATTAAAATCAATAGCTGCTGGCCAAACAGAATTAACTTTAATTTAACCGCATTCTGCAGAAGTGCATGAATTCGATGTCAAATCACATATTAAACATCAAAAACAATCCAAAAAAGCAGATAAATTTCCTATTCCATCCACATGCATACTGATTTTCAGCCATCTACATGCAGCCGTTAGCGAGAAATCCGGCTTGTAAATTCATGTTGTAAACACGTGGACCATGTGGGTCTCTTTAAATGTCTTTTTAATAGACATAAGATGACCATGTTTTGTTACGTAAAATTAATTTACTATCAAAGCATCAGTATCACACTTTAAAACAGTAGATGGATCATTGGTAAATACCATTATTTGCTTGCTCACTTCATCGCAAAAAATCACATAATCCTTTCCTTTGCTGAGAACAACAAACAATTCTCGACCTATCAGCGAACACGCAGCATTTTTATGTAATCTGTTCTCAAATTGCAGAGCTACGGTCATTTTTATTGGACCGGAGAGTGGTGGTGGCTTTGAATGACAGCGTTTCACACATCTGCCTGGTGAGATGTGAATGGGGGAAGGGTAGTGGGCCAATCAAGTAACCGCAAAAGCATCAAGCTGACTCCTTAGAAGTGATTGATATCTGTTCTAACCAATAGCTCACTCGAAGCTGAAAAGATTAACACTTCACTTTTCGTTATTCGTGATTGGTTGTCTTTGAGATAGACATACGCAACACAGCAAGCCAGCTGGGTTGTAAACATGCTTACCTAAGCTAAGATAAGCTAAGCTCTCCAGAACACACGTGATTGACTCTGTTTGGCTGAAGCAGTCATGGTTTATTTTGTTAGTTGATATTTTGATTGCGTATACTTTTGGAAATCATAGAAAAGAAAAGGCTTACTTTGGCTGGTTTATATCGAGTTGTTTGGGTACAATGGTGAAGCAGAAGTTAGCATGGACAACAGCTACGAAGGTCTATGAAGGACTCGTTTGTGTTTGTGAGTATAAATAAACAATTGTGGATAAGAGAATTCATACTAAATATCAGCAAAACATTAGATTATGAACAGTATTAGAGCATTTTAGTACTGGTACTACAGTACTGAAATGCTCTAATACTGTTCATAATCTAATGTTTAGCTCCTCAGCATCATTTAGGCTCTTAGCTAGCATGGTTAGCTTAGCTAGACTCTTGGACATCCCTTGGGGTTTTAGTACATTTTATGTTATATTCATTCATTCATTCATTATCCGTACCGCTTATTCCCGCTAGTCGGGGTCACGGGGGGGCTGGAGCCAATCCCAGCATCTCCGGGCGAAGGCAGGGTACACCATGGGCAGTTCGCCAGTCCACCACATGGCCAACACACACACACACACTCACACCTACGGGCAATCTAGAGTGACCAATCAACCTAGGATGCATGTTTTTGGACTGTGGGAGGAAACCGGAGTACCCGGAGAAAACCCACGCAGGCACAGGGAGAACATGCCATTTTATGTTATATTATAACTTTATTTGGATTTGTCTGGTCTTTCTGTAAGATGTCATTTGGACAAGGGTGTGGCACTGTGGACATTCCTTGGGACATATATGTGATATTGTGTAATTCTTCAATACTTACATGTATGTGCTCATTATTTTTTTTATTTTCTCATACAAGACCCTATTGAATCAGAGATTACATAATAAAGTTTAAATAAAGTACACCAGTGTACATATACACAATGTCCATCCCCAAAATCAAAACTGTTTTTTTTTTTATTTTATTCTGTTTTAGAGGATGTCAAATTGAATCTTGAGATGACTAGTGTTAGTGTACTAGTACAATTGGCTCAAAAAAGTCTCAAAATGGACTCAAAATGACCTCTGCTCTGTAAGACTATATGCTTAACTGGACCTCGTCCTCGTCTGTGCGATCTGTGCTGTGCGGTGGGTACCCGGGAACCAAAGAGAACAAACAGCACTCTTGTATAAGAGATAAGTTTATTCACCAGAGATCCCCGATATGAGGGAGGGTACTCCTTTTATACAGATAGGTTGCGTGCGAACATAAGGGGGTGTTATTACAACATACAGACATAGACATATTATTTGGCATCACTAAGCATGTTTTGAAAATAGACAAGGACAGGGAGTATGACAGGAAGGGGATGCAGAAGTCGGGACGACATGTCGGGTCGAGATGACATTTTCGTGAAGACTAACATAGACACAAAGACTTCTTCATTTGGTACAGGATGTTCTCAAAACTTACAAGAACATGAGAATATGTTTTATGCACGTACACAGAATACACAGAATATATGAGATGGGGCCTAAATATCTATCAATCCCCTCTTTTATGATTAATAAACATATTGATCATAAGTATTAATGTCTTTAACTACTCAAAAGCTTTATACACTATCTGGACGTATTTCCTGCCCTTTGTACAATGCTGACATAGAGACATACATACAGTTAACAGAAACACTGGTAGGCAATATATGACAAACATAACATGAGTCCTTAGTATATTGTCGGGCGGTCCAATTCGCGAACTGCCAGAAGGTGTTGTCATGCGGGAAGGATGAGATGGCCCGTAGATTTATGAGGATGATGAAGATGAGACAATGCATGATGATAGCCATACTGTCACTGGCTATGTTCAGGACCTCCTGGAATTCACAGCGGAGAGACACCTGTAGAGTTCGAGTATCGTTAACTGAAAAACAAAGAAGATATTAAGCACTTAAGGTTTACACAGCCTTTTTCGCGGAGTCAGGGGCCCGTTTGAGTCTGGTTGCATGGATCCACTGTGGAAAAAGGTCTGTGAGAGCGGCGGTTCGAGTAATAGCAAGTATGGTGGTAGGCTCACTATAAAGGGTGTCAGACAGCTGACCCTTATCAAAGCTCCTTACTAGGACCAAATCTCCCACCTCAAAGGGGTGGCTCTTCTCCTGAGGAGGCAAAGCCTGGGTCTGGTTAATTTTAACCCAGTACTCATTCAAAACTTCCACGAGCCTAGCAGCATACTCACCCAAATGAACATTGAGATCTGTCGTTCCAATAGCCTGCATTCCAGTCCTCCATGGTACGGGGAATGGTCGTCCCATTACCATCTCATAAGGTGAGAGCCCCGACAGAGACGCCGTTGGACTCATTCTTATGTCAGCTAAAACAACAGGGAGGATCTGGAGCCAATTTTTAGTACCACATGATTGCATGGCTTTTCGTAACTTGCCCTTAATTGTTCTGTTCGTCCGTTCAACCATCCCAGATGATTGGGGATGATAAGGAATGTGAAAGCTCCAGTTAATTTTCAGCTCTTGACATAGTAACTGCGTTACTTTTGAAGTAAAGGGCGTGCCTTTATCTGAATCAATACCTACAGGTATGCCGTACCTGGGTATGATTTCTTGTTGTAATTTCGTAACAACTGTTTTAGCATTTTCTTTCGCGCAGGGAAATGCTTCAACCCATTTAGAGAATTTGTCGACCATGACCAAAAGATATTTAAATGGACCCTGCTTAGGCATGTGTGTAAAATCAATTTGCCATTCTTGAAACGGTGTTTCTGGTTTTGGTATATGTTGATGTACCGCTTTCGGTTTTGACAGGTTATTTTGAGCGCATGTTAAACATTGATCGAGTATGTTGTTAACGTCTGTACTAAGATTCTTTATACAGAAAAGTTTAGTCATGTCCTCCACCACCCCTCTTCGGCCGCGGTGTGAATGACCATGAAACTCGCGGACGAGAAATGGAATGTAGTGGCGAGGCAGACACAAACGACCAGACGAATCAGTGCGAATGTCTGTATCAGCACAGGCTCCCTGTTCCTCCCAAAATGCTACATCCTCTTTTGTGGCTGAGGACTGTAGGATATTAATATCCATGTCAGGAAGCACAGCACTAACCATCGGAGACAGAGACACAGCTGCAACATTTAGAAAGGGGGGGCACACACCGGACGCCGCAGCTGCCTTAGCAGTTCGGTCTGCTAGGGAGTTACCTCTAATCTCAGAAGTGTTGCCAGACTGATGCGCTTTTGTTTTCACAATAGCCAGAGAGGGTGGGGAGTGTGACGCCTCGATGAGATCCTGTACTAGAGAAGAATGTGAAATAGGTTTACCATCTGCGGCTACAAAACCACGAGAAGCCCAAATTTTTCCAAAGTCATGTGCAACACCAAAAGCATAACGAGAATCAGTGAAAATAGTAGTTGGTTCATCCTGTGACAAAACACATGCACGTGTCAAGGCGTAAAAGCTCAGCGGCCTGCGCTGACTTAAACGGGAGAGCGTAAGCTTCTAAAACAGTATCTGGCAATTCACAGACAGCATATCCACACAGGAAATTACCATCTGAAGGTTTAGCGCATGAACCATCAACAAAGAGCTGCCGACCAGAGGGCAGCGGGACGGAAGATAAATCAGGCCTAATGCTTGTTTCAACATTAATGCGTTCTAAACAATCGTGCTCACAGGACAGAGGCATTTCCCCTCTTTTATCAATAAGGCGGTGCAGAGCCTGCGCGATATTGTCCAGTGATGTAGTTGGTTTGATTGTTAAATTTTCTGTCGCAAGAAGCGTAGCTTCATACCCAGAGCGACGCTGGGCCGACATGTGTTGTGTGTTTAAGTGTCGAAGCAAATGTTGAACCTGATGTGAAGTATGCAGCACAAGGGGGTGAGATAAAACGACCCTCTCAGCATCAGCCACCATCAACGCACAGGAAGCCACAGACCGCAGACAGGCAGGAAGACCCCTGGCAGCCGAATCTAGTGTTTTGGAGAGAAATGCACATGGTCGAAGGCCCCCACCGTGCTCCTGAGCCAAAACAGCAGAGGCAGTGCCCCCAGCCTCCACCACCCAGAGGTGAAACGGCAGCTGATAGTTCGGCAGGCCCAAGGCCGGCGCCTGGCACAGGGAAGTCTTTAAGGCCTTGAATGCATCCAGCATCTCGTCTGTCCAGACGATAACTGTGGAGGGAGAGTCAGAGTGGTTTATAGCAGACCTCAGGCACTTGTCATGCAGCGAGCAGTCGGGTATCCACTGGCGGCAGTAGTTCACTAGCCCCAGGAAGGCCATCATGTCGTGTTTCGTGGCAGGTTGGGGTGTGTCCACGATGACCTTGATGCGATCACTCGTCAGTCTGCGCATCCCCTGAGAAAGTTCATGACCCAGGTACACCACAGTAGGCAAACAAAACTGTAACTTGGTACGTGAGACCTTAAAACCCTTAGCGGCCAGGTGCTGTAGCAATGCCATAGTAGCGTGTTGGCAAACCTCTTCATTGATGGCAGAGGTCAGGAGGTCATCTGCATACTGCAAGACCAGCGAGTCGGCTGGCAGTACCAGGTCGGCCAGGGCATTTCTTACGGCAGCAGCAAATACTGCGGGTGAGTCAATGTAACCCTGTGGTAGGCGGGTCCACGTATACTGCTGGCCCCTGTGTGTGAAGGCGAAGAGTGGCTGAGTGTCTCGGCCCACTGGAATGCTGAAGAAAGCAGAGCAGAGGTCAACAACCGAGAAACAGGCATGGTGGCACGGAATAGAGGCCATTATAGAGGGCACATCAGGAACAACAGGAGCTACAGGCACAATAAGTTCATTAATTTTTCTAAGGTCCTGTGTGAAACGCCATGAGCCATCTGGCTTCAAAACCGGGTTAATTGGAGTGTTGTATGGACTTGCACAAGGAACTACAACGCCCTGCTCGAGAAGAGAGGAGAGAATGACATCAATGCCTGCTTCCTTAGCAGGAGAGAGTGGGTACTGTCGGACACAGACAGGCTGCAGATGTTTGACAGTCGCCTCATAGGGGGAGAGCAAACAACATGTCCCACATCATTTTTATGCTCAGCCCACAGACCAGGGGGAACAGACTCTAAAATAGAGTGTGAAGCAACAGATATGCACGCTAAATTAGGAACTCTCGACATGTGCAGAGAAGAGGAAGTGGGTGTTGCGTCGTCCGACGAAACCACGACCATATGCGAGCCACTAAAAGACAGCGACAGTCCCAAAATACTCATGAGATCACGACCTAAAAGGTTAAAAGGACAATCAGCCATAAAAACGAAGGAGTGGGTAAGGGGGGGTAGCTGCTCGTCGTCTGCACAAAATACAGACAAAGGAGGGGTGTAGGGGGAAGAGAAAGGGTGCCCATCTATTCCCACAGAGCATATCGACCGCGATGATAGGGGACCCTCGTATGTGGCCCCGAGTGAGGAAAGAGTGGCACCTGTATCAAGCAGAAAAGAATAGTCAGTTCCACCAACATTCAACACAATAGTAGGAAGCTCACAATTTAAGTCAGACGCATAGGACAGATGCAGCATAGAGACGGTCGAGGGCGTGTTACTCTGTAGGCACCCCTAGCGAGGTTTGGGCTGCACAGCCTCACCATTACGTGGCTGGGGCTGTGGGGCTGGGCTTTGATTCGACTGAGAATTTTGTCCCACCGGATTGTACTTGCCTTCTTGCTTATCGCGTGATTTCTTATAACATTCATTCTGCCAATGACCCTCCTTTCCGCAGTAATGACAACGGCCGGGCTTACGGCCGGAGGAGCGCCCTGTTGGCGGCCACCTCCCTTCGCGGATCCTCCCTGCTGAACATTTAAACATGCTTTATTCTTTGCATCAAACAAACCATCAGACTCCAGAGTTCTAACTTTCTGACCTGCTTCTTTTATCTTTAAATTATTTCTGTCACTCAACTGCATTTTCAACACGGCAGTAACATCTGGTCTACAATTATTTAAAAACGTAGACAGGAATAAAGGGTTAGCGTCGCCTTCTTCCAATTTTCCCCCGAGGCTTTTCCACACCTCACTGAAACGAGACCAGAAACGGGATGTTAGCTCACTTTTTTTCTTGCTTACAGTTCGTCACTTGGGAGAGATCGCGGCTCGCCTGTTTCAGAGCCAACAGATATTTTGTCAGCGATTTCTGAAAACATTGCAAAGCATCTTTTGCAAGCCAAGCATATTCGATGTCTACCACCTTTTTAGTTTTTCCGTCTTCGCCTTTTATTTTATTTTCTTCATTAATAGCCTCATCATTATCATAATGCAACAGAGGAACATTTTTAATCAACTCACGCTCATCATACGCTTCCCCCAACTTATGCTGTAATATGAAACGGTAATCAGCACCAGAGAGCTGGCAGTGTCGTGAGGCTTTGATAAGCATATCTACAAACGGTAATGGATTATCGGGCGACGGAAGAAGATTAATAATGTCTTTCAAAGTTGACGGGCTTGGTGGGTGGACTACCACTCCCTAGGGGGTGCGGACCCACACACAAGCTTCATTGACCAGAGCCCCGTTAGCCTGAGGCCAGGGCGGAGGATCAGGACAGCGCCGCCTGAATCGTACCCCTCGCCATCCGTGTCTGTCGACGCATCATCAGAGGCGGATGCCACTGGCTGAACTTTAGGAGTTCGCTTTTTCCTGCGAGCTCTGACATCGGCACCCAGAGAAACATGGTCCTGCAGAGTGCTTAAATCTGGATAGAGACGCGGTTTAGGAGCCGGTGGCAGAGCATGCGCTTTCTGCTCAACCGGGTAGGGCGGAGGCAGCAGCCTCGACAGAAGCATTTTTAACACGTTTCTGTTTAATTTTCTTGTCTTTCTTAGCTTTCTTTGATTTAACAGGTTTAGGTATGGACTTCAGAACATTTTTCGGAGTGTATATTTTATGTTTATTATCCCAAACTCTTTTCATGTCATACCATGCTTTATAGCCTTCGGCCATGTATGAAATGTCCCATGTGGGATCTCCTAAGCCCTCATTAATCATACGTGATGCAGAGGATAAATATCCAGCATCAAAAGTACCCGCTCTGGGGTAGGCCGGGATCTGGGGATTACCCTCAGACCATCCTGCGAGATTATCTAGCCATGGATTGACATAATATGCGAGACCACATCGCACCATCCACTGTGCAGGTAATTCATTTTGCTCAGGCTTTGGGAACGACGACCCCATGATAATATCAAACAATGCAGCAACTAATCACAGTTCTGATTATCACAATAAACACAACAAAGGGTACCACACAGCAGAAAATAGCACAGAGGAGATATTATATTATCCCTATTATTATTTTGTTTATAGACGCGTCTGTTTCACAATAACCCAGGAGACTCAAACTCCGTGGGGCGCTAGCTACTCTGCCCAGGAGACTCCAACTCCGTGGGGTAAACCTCCCCGTGGCTCAGCCTCCGTAAAGAGAGAGCCTGTACGTCAATCCCGCCAACCAGGTAGTCAATCAAATCTTGTCTTACCTGATCGGAGAGATCACGTCGGGGTCACCAAGATTGTAAGACTATAAGCTTAACTGGACCTCGTCCTCGTCTGTGCGATCTGTGCTGTGCAGTGGGCGCCCGGGAACCAAAGAGAACAAACAGCACTCTTGTATAAGAGATAAGTTTATTCACCAGAGATCCCCCGATATGAGGGAGGGTACTCCTTTTATACAGATAGGTTGCGTGCGAACATAAGGGGGTGTTATTACAACATACAGACATAGACATATTATTTGGCATCACTAAGCATGTTTTGAAAATAGACAAGGACAGGGAGTATGACAGGAAGGGGATGCAGAAGTCGGGACGACATGTCGGGTCGAGATGACATTTTCGTGAAGACTAACATAGACACAAAGACTTCTTCATTTGGTACAGGATGTTCTCAAAACTTACAAGAACATGAGAATATGTTTTTTTATGCACGTACACAGAATACACAGAATATATGAGATGGGGCCTAAATATCTATCAGAAACAAAATATAATGCTAAATACTTAGGCTTCTTGTTCTCGAAAGGCTCTTAACCTGAAGATTTTCTTGAAGGTTGGAGGTTCAAACTGAAACACTATTTAACCCACTTTCAGGGGTGTGATCATAGATAAACTATTGGTCAGTTACACTGCTGACCCTCCTCCATGGATCACCACCTTATCGTGGTGGAGGGGTTTGCGTGCCTATGTGATCCTAGGAGCTAGGTTGTCGGGGGCAATGCCCCTGGTAGGGTCTCCCATGGCAAATTGGTCCTAGGTGATGGACCAGACAAAGAGTGGTCCAAAAAAAAAAAAAAAAAAAAAACCCCAATGGAATTTAAAAACAGGACCCAGATACCCTTGCCCGGATCAGGGTTACCGGGGCCTCACCCTGGAGCCAGGGTCTCTACCCATGGGGCCTGGCCGGGCACAGCCCGAAGGAATTACATGGGTTCACTCTCCCATGGGCCCACCACCTGTGGGAGAGGTAGTACTAGGGGTTCGGTGCATTGTGGTTTGGGCGGTGGCCGACCTTGGCGTACCGACCCTCGGTTACTGAAGCTGGCTCTTGGGACATGGGCGTAACCTCTCTGGGTGGGAAGGAGCCTGAGCTGGTGTGTGAGGCTGAGAGATACCAACTAGATATAGTTGGGCTCACTTCCACACACAGTTTGGGTTCTGGAACCAATCCTCTTGAGAGAGGCTGGACTTTATTCTTTTCTGGAGTTGCCCAGGGTGAAAGGCGGAGGGCTGGAGTGGGCTTACTCATAGCTCCCCAGCTCGCTGCCTGTGTGTTGGGGTTTTCCCCAGTAGATAAGAGGGTTGCTTCCCTGCGCCTTAGGGTCGGGTGACGGGCTCTGACTGTTGTTTGTGCTTATGCACCGAATGGCAGTTCGGAGTACCCGGCCTTCTTGGAGTCCTTGGAGGGGGTACTGGAAGGTGCCCCTTCTGGGGATTCCATTGTTCTGCTGGGGGACTTCAATATTCACGTGGGCAATGACAGTAGGACCTGGAAGGGCGTGATTTGGAGGAACGGCCTCTCCGATCTGAACCCGAGTGGTGTTCTGTTATTGGACTTCGGTGCTCGTCACAGCTTGTCCATAACAAACACCATGTTTGAGCACAGAGGTGTCCATAAGTGCACATGGCACCAGGACACCTTAGGTCGCAGTTCGATGATCGATTTTGTAATCGTATCGTCTAACTTGCGACTGTGTGTCTTGGACACTCGGGTAAAGAGAGGAACTGAGTTGTCAACCGATCACCACCTAGTGGTGAGTTGGATCAGATGGCGGGCGAGGATGCCGGACAGACCTGGCAGACCCAAACGTACTGTAAGGGTTTGCTGGGAACGTCTGGCAGAGGAACCTGTCAGAAAGGTCTTTAACTCCCACATCCGACAAAGCTTTGACTGCATCCCGAGTGAGGCCGGAAACATTGAGTCTGAGTGGGCTTGGTTCCGTGCCTCTATTGTCAATGCAGCAGATCGGAGCTGTGGCCGCAAGGTTGCCGGTGCCTGTTGTGGCGGCAATCCCCGAACCCGGTGGTGGACACCTCGGGTAAGGGAGGCCGTCATGTTGAAGAAAGAGTCCTATCGTGCCTGGTTGGCCCGTGGGACTTTGGAGGCAGCAGACAGGTACAGGGGGGCCAAGCGGATTGCGGCTTTGACTGTCGCAGAGGCAAAAACTTGGGTGTGGGAAGAGTTTGGTGAGACCATGGAAAGTGACTTTCGATCGGCTCCGAGGAGGTTCTGGCAAACCGTCACGCAACTCAGGAGGGGAAAGCGGTTCCCAACCAACACTGTATACAGTGGGGCTGGGGATCTGCTGACCTCGACTGGAGATGTCATTAGGCGGTGGAAGGAATACTTCGAGGATCTTCTCAATCCCACCATCACGTCTTCCACAGAGGAAGCAGAACCAGAGGACTCGGACGGGGGTTTGCCCATCACTAGGGCTGAGGTGACCAGGGTAGTTGTGAAACTCCTTGGTGCCAAGGCTCCGGGGGTGGATGAGATCCGTCCTGAGTTCAGTTCCTTAAGGCTCTGGATGTTGTGGGACTGTCTTGGTTGACACGTCTTTGCAACATTGCGTGTACATCGGGGGCAGTGCCTCTGGATTGGCAAACCGGGGTGGTGGTTCCCCTTTTTAAGAAAGGGGACCGGAGAGTGTGCTCCAACTATCGGGGATCACACTTCTCAGCCTCCCCGGTAAGGTCTATGCAGGGGTTCTGTTCTGTTCGAGTCCGTTCGATAGTCGAATCTCAGTTACAAGAGGAACAATGTGGGTTCCGTCCTGGTCGTGGAACACTGGACCAACTTTTCACCCTTGCGAGGGTCCTAGAGGGTGCATGGGAGTTTGCTCAACCAGTCCACATGTGTTTTGTGGATTTGGAAAAGGCATTCGACCGTGTCCCTCAGGGATTCCTCTGGGGGTGCTCCGGGAGTATAGGGTACGGGGCCCGTTGCTACGGGCTATCCAGTCCCTGTACAAACGGAGCAGGAGTTTGGTTTGCATGGCCGGCAGTAAGTCAGACTGGTTTCCGGTTGGAGTTGGACTCCGCCAAGGCTGCCCTTTGTCACCGGTTCTGTTCATAACTTTTATGGACAGAATTTTCGGCGTAGCCAAGTGGCGGAGGGGGTTCGGTTTGGTGGCCTCAGGATTCCACGCCTTCTCTTTGCAGATGATGTGGTCCTGTTGGCATCATCAGGCCAAGACCTACAGCTCTCGCTGGATCAGTTTGCAGCCGAGTGCGAGACGGCCGGGATGAGAATCAGCACCTCTAAAACTGAGACAATGGTACTCAGTCGGACAAGGGTGGAGTGCCCTCTCTGGGTCGGGAGTGAGTCCTTGCCTCAAGTGGAGGAGTTTAAGTATCTCGGGTTCTTGTTCACGAGTGAGGGAAGGATGGAACGAGAAATTGACAGGCGGATCGGTGCTGCGGCTGCAGTATTGCGGTCGCTGTACCGGACTGTTGTGGTGAAGAGAGAGCTGAGCCAAAAGGCAAAGCTCTCAATTTACTGGTCAATCTACGTTCCGACTCTTACCTATGGTCACGAGCTTTGGGTAGTGACCGAAAGAATGAGATCGCGAATACAAGCGGCCGAAATGAGTTTTCTCCACTTGGGGTGTCTGGGCTCTCCCTTAGAGATAAGGTACGGAGCACAGTCATCCGGGAGGGGCTCGGAGTAGAGTCGCTGCTCCTCCACGTAGAGAGGAGCCAGCTGAGGTGGTTCGGGCATCTGGTTCGGATGCCACCTGGGCGCCTGCCTAGGGAGGCGCTCTGGGCATGTCCAACTGGGAGGAGACCCGGGGCAGACCCAGGACACGCTGGAGAGATTATATCTCTCGGCTGTCCTGGGAAGCATGGTATCCCCAGAAGAGCTGGAAGAGGTGGCTGGGGAGAGGGAAACCTGGGCCTCTTTGCTTAGGCTACTGCCCCCGCGACCCGGACCCGGATAAGCGGAAGAAAATGGATGGATGGATGGATGGACACTGCTGACCACTGGGACTCACTTAATGAATATTCATTACCTCTATCTCACAAGTTTTTTTTTAGAGGAAGACAGACAAAAGAGGGAGTGTTGGAAACAACGGTATTTCCATCAAGGTCCAGTTATGGAATGAAGAAAAGCTGACTAGGCAGAAAACAGTAACACAGATATTTTCCCTGACAAAGAAAAACCTCTACCCCTGAATGAATGGAATCCTACCACTTAATCAGGAATAAGTTTGATTTCTTGTCATTCCTAAACCTGAGCCATCTTTTATATATATATATATATATCTTTTACATTTAGAATAGAATATAAATCACTTAATGTTCAGATGGTATACACAGGATTTAACCTAGGCATCAACAGTCCAGAATTCTTAAATATATGTTGGAAAGGAAACATTAGTACAATAAGACCCGATAGCCTTATATTCTCCATTGATAATAGGGATCCTTCCCCTGGTTAGAATGATGGCAATTTTGATATCCCTAGACTGGTCTCGCAAAGTTACTTCCTCTAGGCTAGATTATAATCCAGTGTCTGTCTTGGAACATAAAGTTATAAGAATCTCTCAAATGTTTTGCCTCCTTGGATATGAGTATCATTGATTTTCACAGAGAGAAAAGTCGGTTGGTGGTGCAAATGTGGAAAGTCCCGATAATATTAGTTCCTCAAATTTATGGGTAACCGTCCCTGGGGTTGTGAACTTTGGGTCCCCGAAGTGCTGGGTAGAAAGCCTTTCTTGGAATTTTCTACTTCATGCTGCAGTAACTTTTAAGGGTCCAGAGACAATTAGTTTCTCCACTTTATGAGGGGGTGTGCTCCTGTAATTGTGACCTGTAGGTCCTCAGCACAAGGGAGTGGAAAAACTTCTGTTTTCTCTACTACAACTGACACATGGAATCCTACTTCCCCACATTTCAGGCTAAGTGTATTACCAGGACATAGTGCATGAATTACCTTGAAGTGTCAAACTGGCATTTGATTGATGTAACTGGCATATGAAACAAATCATCTTAGCAGGCCTTTAAAGCACTGTGTTTACTGTATAAATCTAGCCCTTAATTCAGCCACCCTTGGGCTCTCCTTTACTTTCCCAATGTGTACATGTTATGCAGGCTCTCACAGTAAGCAGTACCAAAAATAAAACATGCTTTAAACAACTCATAAAAGGCACAAAGAGAACCAGCTGCCTTACAGGGGACTGCCATCTTGTCCACTACAATGTAGAATGCATGAATGCGACTTCTTGCTGTACCAACTGCAAGAAGGTAGGGTTGACATCTTTCATCAATGGAGTCGAGATGTTCCTGAATGCTGGTCCCTGGCTTAAAATAAAGACAAACGCCAAGAACCTCAATTACTTCTCAAGGTATTTATTCTTGAAACAAATCTGGTTAAGCAATGCACAAATATGTAGATAAAAATGTCCGGTATTTCACAAGTGCCCCATTAGATACAATTATTTAAAGGGAAAAAATAAGACAACACATTCTAAATACAACAAGATACCCTGTGGCCTGGGTAATTGACATCTTGCCTGTTTTTTGCAGCCTTGTGCAAAAGGTGGGAGTAAATGAAGCAACAGCATGAGTGAAGAAAGGTCGCTGACGCATCCTAATAGCAACATAACAACATAACAAAAATAAGCAATAAAGGCAAAACTGAGGAGGATAACAAAATCAACAAATTTAATTTTTGTGATTAGTATTAGATCACAATTAGTAAATCATTTTATTCAATTTCAACTAGATATTTTGCTTCTAAAAGTACATTATTTTAAAAGGAGTATATAAATCTGGGGTGCGTTTCCCGATAACGAACGATCTTAGAGATTTACGAACAACTTTAAGAATGACGTAACTTTTAGAACGGCAATTTTTACGAGTCTTTCCCAAAAGCCTTCTTAGTCTCCAAATTTACGAATGAGTTTTAAGTAGTTCTTTGTTGACTCCGCCTCTGCATCTACGCTGGAAAAACTCCACTAGTCGAAAACCAAACCACCGATTTACATACATTTTTTCATTATTACGGCACAAAAGTATCAATGGGAAAAGGACAATCATAAAAACTAACAACTAATAAGTGTTGAAATGTCAAATATAAGAAAAATAATAAGAAGAACTCTAAAATTATTACCTTTGCATTTGACCGATCGTATATCAAGGCTATAAATAGGGCACACAATTAACCTTTCACATGTCATTCAAAACCATGGCAAACAAGCAAAGAAAATGAAACTTTCTATCGAGTGAATTGAGCCAAATGGTAGACGAAGTGGGAAATAACAAAAGTATATTATTTGCAAAAGAGCAAGGAAGTTCCTCAAATTCAGAAAAAAACAAAAATGGGATGATATTGTAAAGAATATCAGTGCCTGTAGTGGCATTAAGACATCAGGCGTAGAGGTAAGGAAAAAGTGGCATGACTTCTCTAGTCAAGCCAAAAAAAATGGGGCAGAGCTTAGAAAGGAGAGGGCTAAGACTGGTGGAGGTCAAATGTCCACAAGTGCCCTTATTGTTGAGGAGGAAAAGGCACTTGCGATACTGGGCCCCACAGCTACTGAAGGGATACCAAGAGGTATAGATGTATTTCTTGAAAAATGTTTATAGAAAGTAAAACTTGCACCACAACAAATGCCTCAGAGTGTATGTTTATAACAAAAATCTACCACACACAGATCACTTATCCAAAGTATTTTATTTTTTGGTGTGTCTCTGCAAAAACAGACATCAAATACACCGTCCATAGCCATCTGACACACTCCAGAATTGGCCCAGATGAAGGAGTCATGAGTACTCCCAGGCCACTTGGCCACAATGTCCTTAAAGAGGACGTGGATTACATCGTCTTCTTAAATAATTTATCCAATTCAAATCCAGTATCCTTTGAAGAGCCGCCATGCTCATCACACAAGCACAATTGCTAGCCTTATTCCAGGTTACTTATATGTGCTACTGATTAATCAGTCAGTTTGATTGGTTAAGTTAAAACAAGCTTTATAGGCCAACTTGTAGCAATTTCTTTGCAAAGCATACATTAATTGTGAAAGTCTGAAACGCTATACACGATGATGTACACGATGATGAACAGAGAAATTTAATTAAATATTGGGAACATATCAGCTAATGCTAAATAATTCAAAGTAGTACACACCCCTGAAGTCTATCTATCCAATCCAGTTCATGCTGGCTTTCTTCCACAGTCGACTCAGTAGCTTCAATAAGTTCTTGAACTTCACGTGAATGAGAGAGACCTCTGCTGGATGACTTTATATTTGAATGTAGTTGGCCATTTCTCAAGGAACTTAGCAAAAGTACTCTCACCAAACAGCAACACAGTCTTGGTCAATCTGCAAAAAAACATTACTTAAAAGGCCAAACATTGTCACCTTATACACCTACCAGGCCCTTTACATCTTTAAACCGAGGAAACACAGAGCATTTCAGAACATTTCTGCGGGTCATGGACCATCTTCTGGTGGTAGCTGAACTTGAGTCTCATCTTCTGTTTGACTAGGGCTTCATTTAGAATAATGCTTCATCATTCATGGTCGTTTTGGTCGTTCTCAGTGGATGCTTTTCTTTGGATTGTCTTGAGATGCCAAGCCAAGTAACCAGATCCACTTTCTGCCTCATAGTAATACTCCTTATACATATCTGTGACGCGGAGTGGATGGGACTTGACGCAAGTGCAGGAATACATGTTTTTAATAAAGACGACTTACAGAAAGGACAAGTAAGACACAATCAAAGAACTTAAAACCCAACCAAAGCAACAATCATGAATAAACACAGCAACCTGACAACAACCTGACACAGTGTACTGAGCTAACAGAGGATACAGACATGGGGAGAATTAACTAGCTAACATGACGCTAAACATTACAACTAATACACCGAGGGGAACGCTGGCAATACAGACATGGAGCTAAAACAGACACAACAAGAAAACATAAGAATACAAACACTAGGAAAGAATGAACAAAGCTAGGCACTGGGCATACTTAATACAGGGAATATGACTAAGGCAGAGAGAGACCAACCATAGTCCATAAGTAACATATGTAGGGGTTTCACCTACTAATCCTTTAAAGTAGATTAATTTGTTTTACCTTAATTATTAATCAGTCTCATTAATTTAGAATCAGTCTCATATACCAGAACCACAACATTTAGTTCTCAACAAAAGATAACTAATGGTTTGGTATCTGAAGGATTTAACTATGAATTCTTTGGAGATTTTGGCAGCAACCACTTTTGAATGACAACACAGACAAATTGGTGAAAATAAATGATACATTTATTTAAAACCAACTATTCTAAACAAACAGCATCAACAGGGATCAGTATATTTACAGTGAAGACTCGGCATCTAGTGTGTGTGAATGTGTAAAAGGGAGAGAGTAAATGTGTGCGCGCGCTTGGGCGGTTGAGCGTGTGTGAGGAGGTGGGAGTTGTAATCTCTGTTCTCCTATGGGGAACAAAGCAACTAAAATGGTGCCGACTTTGAACAGTAGAGTAGGGTGGCTATATGTTAATGAGCTCAGCTGGTTTATTCTAACGTGGTCAGAACAAAGGATAATGGCGCTGGCTTAATAACTAAAAATTAATGTGGTGTGTCAGAGAATGGGGAAGACTATATCAGTTACAAATTAAACAGAGATCGCATGCACAGCATAGAGAACTTTGTATGAACAAATCTGTATTGTCTTAAAGAAAGCTGAACATAAAAACAGAATGTCTTAACTGAAACTTGGTTAAGTCTGCAGTTCAAATAAAGCTTTAGCCCTTTGAAAAGCTATTCCCAGCGGTTAGACTCTCACGTGTTGAGGATTTTGGGTGGTTTCGTCGTCCTCACTGAATTCTCCTGGAATTAGGAGGGAATTTCCACCACAGGTTCCTCTTGATAAAAGTGACGTCGTCCAGGTGTCCTGGGAATCGTCCTTCTGGATACGGAGTCCAGGAATGTAAGTCTCATCCAAGGTTTAACGACAGGGAATTGATCGCCTTTGTGTCAGTCCGTGTTAGCAAGCTTGATAGAAGTAGGTCGGTGAATCTGTTGCTGTGGCGACGTTGATCAGTCGGTTGTTGGATTACACAGTTACTTGGGCTTGTTAATTAAGTAATACGACTTTCAGCTGTTTGCCGTTAGTCGTACCGGAGTTCGCGTGCTCTCAATAAAGAAAACCAGAGAGAGAGATGGCGGATCCTCTCTTAACTAGGTCTAACCTCGGTGCGGGTCAAACCAGAGAGAGAGACGGATGGTAGAGCTGATCAAGGTATTTAAACACCTGAATTTTGCGCACTTTAGGCACGCCGTTTCTTACGTCGAAGCAAGCTTGTTTGATGTAATTCCAGTGGTACTGCCACCTGCTGGTTTGGCATGGTACCTACATATAAACCGAAAGCATGCAATAATCGACAACCAAGGAAGACAAACACAGGGTTTAAATTAGGGGTGGGCATAGATATATTTTTTTAATCTAGATTAATCTCACTGAAATCTTGAAATTAATCTAGATTAATCTAGATTAAAATGGCTCATTCAGAATATGCGTGCTACCCAAGTAATGACTAAAAGTCAGTCTTTGAGATAGGGTTTCTTAATACAGAGGGTGCATTAGACCAGGGGCTCATCTCCTGTTTCCAAAATGCATCATTGACTGCTTGAGAAAGCTGTTCTACTTTGATACTTGAAGAAAAAAAACATGCTCAATAAAATGTACTCGTGTTCAACAGTTTATTCAGTTAAACATGAAAATAGTACTGTAAGCCTACATACTTTAAGAGGTCATATTCAGTCAAACATGAATTTGTAAGCCTACATACTGTACATTAAAATGGGTTGATAACCTGTTTATTCAGCTAAACATGAGATTTGAAATGTAAGCCAACATTTAGTACAAGGGCTCGATAACCTGTTTTTTCACTTGAACATGAAATTTTAACTGTACATTGCCTACATTCAGTAAGAGGGCTTGGTGAACAGTTTACATCAGTAGCTTTGTGTTTATCAGTCCAAGCGCTACTTTTTCTTTTTCCACCAGTCACTTAGGCAGACCAGCTTGTTTACATTTTCTGGTGACAAACTAGATCTCCTCTTCTGCACAATATGGCCTGCTAAAGAAAAAAGTCTCTCGCATGGGACCGTTGTGGCAGGAGTCCCCAAGTATTTAAGGGCAATGTGGGTCATCTTACCATAGACATCGGTGTGCTCCAAACACCACTTCAGTGGACACTGATCAAGACCGGCACTGGGCTCTACCTTGTACCTCTCCACTTGAGGTCCTTAAACCGCGGATCTAGAGCCGTCGCCACCTTTGATGAATAAAAAATAAAAACAAAAGATAAAAATTATTGATTGATGAAAATTTCATTTTCCAAACCCAAATCTATTCATTGACTGATCTACTGGCTGAACAGTCTATAATGGTCAAACAATGCAGTTCTCTTCTGGTCAGTCTGCCGTACCTTAAGCCATTCCAGGTTAAATTGTCCCTCCGCTGACTGAGGTCCTTGGTAAGGGCAGCCTTGAATCACACAGTATAGGCAGGGTCATCATCTGAGATCATCTCGTGCTGGAGGTGGCACAGGGCAGGTAGAACCACAGAGCCGGATACATACTTATCCCCACCAAGGAACTCTGTGATGTACCTGCACACAGAGAGAGAGAGAGAGAGAGAGAGAGAGAGAGAAATGACTGGTTCATTTAACACAGATTAGATTATTTTAAAGTTCTTTTAATCAGATGATATTTAAGGGCATTTACCTGCATGGCTCCAACAGTTTCTTTAGCTTCGCCAACTTCTCATATTCAGCACTTGTTGGGAGGGCCAGATGGTGCTGCTGTTGAGATAGCGTTGTGTGCAGTGCGTCTCTGTTGCGCCTTACGCGCTTGATCATCTCGAGGGTGGAATTCCACCGTGTTGGAACATCTTGCACGAGCAGCTCCTGAACTTGCCCAAGGGAGGCTTGCTGGACTTTCAGCTCGTCTGCGTTGGCCGGACTGAGTTTGAAATGTCCCACCATTTTACGACACTTGGCAAGTGCAGCATCAAAACCCCCTTCTCGAAGTGACATTACAATTGCTCTCTGTACAACATGTGCAACACATGGCAGATTCTTGAATGGCAGTATCCTCCCTACGGCCACCATATAAGGAGCGCTGTCTGTTCCAACAGAGCAGATTTTGTCAGCTATCCCCCACAGATTAGCGACCTCGAGAAACTGCCTAGCACATGCTTCTGCAAAGTGGCGTTCTTCTGTTTTCATCACACCTAACTGCAGACAAAGTACATCCGAATAAGTTAATTACCGGTAGTAGTAAACAAATAGCCATCATCAAGAAGCAAACATAATGTGTTCATAATTCGTGATGCCATGGCAATTATAGGCTGAGTCATTTTAAATTATGTAATTAAAAATAACATAACGTAGCTTACCTAAAGCGAAGGAGTGAAGTTCCCAGCTAGCATCGATGAGGTGCACAGTAACACCGAGGTAGTTGTCGTTGTTCACCGATGTCCAATGGTCCCCGGTCAATGCTACAAACTTCGCCTCTCCAATCTCGTTGTCCTTTGCGGCTTTCTCTTCTGCGTACTGGTCACATATTCTTCGAACAATAGTTCGCCTCGCAGGCAGTTTGTAAGATGGGTCACCTGTGGCTTCCTGAAGAAGAAGCTCGAGCCCATAATCCTCAACCATGCTTATGGGCCGGCAGCTAGCAGCAATCCACTGAGCGAGGAGATTGGTCAACTTGTCTGATAGAGCTGCGCTGACCGGCTTGCCTCGGTTGCACTCAAACAGAGTAGTTTGGCGGCGACTCTTCCCCTGGGCTGCATCAGTGCTTGACCCAGCGTCAGCAGCATTAGCAAACGGGTGCTTTGCACCACTAGTTTAAATGCACAGACAATAATGAGCAACTAAACGAGACACAGCTGACAACAATAACCAAAGGCAGGGACACAGATATATGGGCATGACAAACAAAAGGGAAACCAAAAATAAAAGGTGGGACTAAGGCACACGAAAACACGACAGGGCTAGAGGGCAGACAATACGTGACAATGTACTTAAATTAATCCAACAAATACAGTGTAAGCAAACAGAAACCTTAACACTTCATTTATACAAGTTAGAAACTTTTAAATTTGGAAATGTCAGTTTGCATTTTTCAGTTTGTAAAATCCATAGGAACAACCTACCCACGAGTCTCAGTAATTTCTGTCTTCTGCTGTGTCAGTCAATGTCTTGGTTCATGCGTATTCTTTAATTACCGTGTCCCTCCAGCTTTTGTCAGAAGTATTGTTCTCTAAATCACCTACACATGAAGCAAAATTCAAGCAAATTACATCTGTAAAATGTCACACAAACTCAACATTAAATCATATTTAAAAATGCATTTAACTAGCAATCAATAAACGGATTTGTAACAGGTAATCTTTAAAGTACAAGTATAATGATATGTGTTCTCGTTGAAATATTCAACCTTAATGGTGAGCAGGAATAGTCAAACACATTTGGGTAAGGTATCAAAGTAAATTACAAAGTTTATTAAAGACAGAAAGATGGATCGATCCAGAGATCTCCGTTACATACACTCAAAGTGTCTGCAAGAGAGAGCTGCCCCCTTCTCACAGTCCATGGTTTTTATACTAATTCGCTACATGATTACATCATACTTCCATGACATGAGTTAAGCATGGAGGCCCACATGATACCTCACCCCATCACCCCTGGTCCGCCAGATGTACCATTCTGACACAAGGCACGCCAGATATACTACCATTTTGACGCAGCTCATCCTTATCTACAGACCCTAGACATTCAGGGCTGACAATTTACCACTAGAGAGAGAGAGAGAGAGAGACTACGAGCACGTAAGGCATACAATGATCAATGTGTAATAGGCCTAACATGTTCAATATACCTTACTAAAGTGATTTCCATTCTATCCGTTACTAATAGTGATCAATACATCTATATACAGTATATAAACAGCCATATTTTCCTGCAACCTGATCATCCTTTCATAATCTGGCCAACAGCCAGATAGAATAGAATACACCAATCACAAAACACTAGTCCAGCTGAGGCAATTCTGAATACAACTTGCATAGGCAATAT
Source organism: Brachyhypopomus occidentalis (assembly GCA_020368025.1). Classification (NCBI taxonomy): domain Eukaryota; kingdom Metazoa; phylum Chordata; class Actinopteri; order Gymnotiformes; family Hypopomidae; genus Brachyhypopomus; species Brachyhypopomus occidentalis. The sequence continues at coordinate 340,192 of JAGXOD010000132.1, forward strand.
TAGCTATAAACAAGTAGCTAACATTACTTAGCTAACTGGCTAGCTGTGTTAGCGATATGAAACAGAGGTTAAGCACATGGAAAATCAAGACGTGAGCTACGTTTGTCACTTGTTTCAATAGGGTTTACGCTATCCCACCGGCCCCATGTGTTTCTCTTGAAAGTTACACCAATTAAATAAATGTAAGTAAACTAAGTTACACCAATTTGGATACCGGCGGGTTAGCTTACACTAGCAGTCTCAGTAGTCAGTTAAAAAACTCTTTACAATCTGCAGACCAATACTTTCATACTTCAATATCGACCCTTCCCCAAAACTGAACCAAGTCTGCTAAAAGCTTAAAATCATTTCCTGTTGCAACAAGAAGTACCCGCTACAGCTGTATATACATCACATTTCCCACTTGTTCAATGTATCTACCTACTATTTACTATCACATTTATTATTCCTTTTTTCTCTCTCTTTCACTCCCAGAACGCTGTGTTTGTGTTGATGTTGGGGTGTCATATTTGCTGTTATTATCTTGTTATAGTTATAATTTTTCTGGCATGAGCTGTCATGAACTCTCAGAACTTCCTATTTAAAATTACCAAATTATTGTTTGTTGACTTGGGGCCCTGCAGGCTCATAAATGAATGTTTGTTGTTGTTGTTCCTTCATTTAAGACATTACTTAACATAATAAAATGGTTTCTTAACCAAGTTCATTTCTCACTAGAATGCCATATACCCTGGAGCAGGCTGTGATGGGCTAACTGAATACAAATCAGTAATTTACTATCAAGTCAAGCAGCCCTGTTGGAATGAAACAGCAAAGGTATGGACACTACAATGTTGTTAACATTAACTCAAGAGTTTACTCATGTTCAAAATTCACCATTAGCACATGCCTAACGAAAACTGTCAGTACAATTTGAGTAGTATTATTTGTCTATGCAATCCTCATTCATGTATTTGCTTTTCTTTGGATTAGGTGGCAATCCCAATAGAAGATGTATGCCGCTGCCATCTCAGCATGACTTTCAGACACAGATCCTCTCAGGATTGTGGGCTTTTTCTTTTAGTGAAACAATAGTTTTAAAATTTTGTATGTGCATGTTTGCATGTATGTGTTTCATCTTACCATGTAATCTAAATATTTCCCCCAATTTTTTAATGTTAATTCATTCACACTTAATACTGTGAACACACTGTTGCATTTGTTTGATAATGTTTTGTTAGTTTAATTAGTTACATTTTATGCTTTTTTTCTGCTTTGCAGCTAGAGACAAATCAGAAAAACCATTTGGCATGGCTTTTGTTCGACTAATGAAGTCAGATGGTACAACTCTTCGAGATGGAAGACATGACCTTGTTGTCTACAAGGTGGACAAGCAGGCAGCATTTTAAGCATTTCCTTTCTTTCTGTTTTTCCCCTTTAATACAGAAAAAGAAACACTTGCAGAAGCATTGCTTGCAAGTCTTAATTCTGTTCCACAAACAAAATGCAAAAATGTTTTATTTCATATTTTCGTCTAAAGCGTATTTAAACTTATGCAAGTTCATAATTTTGGTGTAATGTTTTTGTTTTAGGACTATTGCGTAAGTTCTGTCAACAATCTTCAAAGTGAATTTTGTCAAAGTGGAAATTGACATAACCCTCAGGTATTAAAGTATGTGAAGTAAACCTCTAATTCATACATTTCTGTCTATTATGACAAAGGTGGATGTGAAGAGAGCAGATGACGCCAAAACATATTTGAGTCTGCCTGGCTCAAGGGCTGAAGTGGAAGAGTATGAGAGACGGAATGGAAAACCTTTTCATCATTCAAGCATAATTCCCATTACCAAGGACAGTTTCCAGATAAACATACTCACCTGCTCTACCAAGCTCACACAGAATGGTATGCTCTGAAATCCTTGCTCATTTAGATTATACCAGAAATATTGTTTCGATTTTTTGGATCTTTTAACATCAGTGGCAATCTGTTTGATGGGCAGGAGTGAACAAATATAAAAAGCACCTAACATATGACATTGGGACCTTTCAGCACTCAAAAGGCTATGATGCCTGAGAAAAAATGCATGAGTTCATTCTTGATTAACATTATTAGGCAACCCAGATTAGGCAATCATGATTAACCACACCTCTGGCTAGGCAGGGTTTGAGAGGTAAATTCAAAGTTTTATTAAAACATTTGGTCATCTCATTATATCCCTTTACCCTAGAGGGCATGTTGTAAGGAAGACAGTAGGGCACTGCATCTCATTTTCTTCACTGGAATTTTTTTTGCTCCATTGCAAGGTCACTCCATTGTGTTTTTCCTCTTGGAAGGGCTTCTAATGAATTTTGTTCTGTACAGCACTGCATCCTATTTTCTCTGTTGGATAGGACACCCTTTGGGACAATGTGTGCAGCATAGAGGGCACTTCATAATGGCACCATTTAGGATAGGAAGGGCAACCAAATCATCAATTTTAGACCATTATAAAGGCACCTTATAGGCCACTGCATCACATTTCCGATACTAGAAGGGTATGAGTGCAATAATGAGTACACTATAGGGGCACATTTATAGCACACATATTGAATTTTCTGGAGGGCACTTCAGCTACGATTTGTCAAACATGGGCCGCTAGGTTTGTCCCATCCTGAATCCGCCAGTGTTTTACATGTATAGTCTCTTCTCTTTCGTTTTCAGTCAATCTGCTGGGTCTTCTTAACTGGAGATCAAATCCTGAGAAATTACAAGAGAACCTTCGGCGATTAATGGAAGTTGAAGGAGGAGAGATTGTTAAAGTAAGATTTTGTATTCTTGTTTAGCAACTTTTTTTTTCTAAAAAGCCCATCTCAGATAATTTCTTCTTTTACCTATAGTTTCTTCAGGACACATTGGATGCCCTTTTTAACATCATGATGGAAACCTCTGAAAAGGATACTTATGATACCCTAGTATTCAATGCCTTGGTGAGCACAGCAATGTATCACACTTTGTTACTTTGTTATTGCTAATTTAGCAGACTGACAAAATGGATGACGAATTTTTTTTAACCTTCAGACGTTTCTTATAGCACAGTGACCATGCACATCCAGTCTATTGGTGACTAGGAAAGTTCAAACACGTGTATTGTGATTTAGTGTACTTTGAGGGAAGGAGGGAGGACAGAAGTGACATATAGATCAGTGGGGGAGATGTTTTTTTAAAAACAGAATTTGGTTTAAACATAATATTTTAACAACAAAAACAGTCCCCCCTTGCCTCACAAATTATTCGATCCACTTTGTCTGTCTTACACTTCGTCCACCCTGACGTTGTCTGTCCTACCCTTCCTCTGCCTCTCTCCCTGAAGTGCAATGCATTGAGTGCGCACACACACACACACCCACACACAGCAGTGCCAGTTACAGTTTGACTGTCTGTGGTGCAGTGGCTCCACTCCAGTAAGTAGTGCAGATGATGTAAAAAAAAAAATTAAAATGTACAATTCTATTTGTACTTTTTTTTTTTTTAATAAGGGGGCGGTGCTGGTCTCACTGAGCGAACATAATCTGTGGTCTTCAGGTTGAAAACAACTTGTACTTATTGCATTAGTGAATGGTGCAGTACTAATTATAAACATTAACATTATTAACAAACAATTCTTTTGGCCAGGTGTTTATAATTTCACTTATTGGAGATGTAAAATATCAGCACTTCAACCCAGTCCTTGAGACATACATAAATAAGCACTTCAGTGCCACGCTGGCTTACATGTAAGAGTTTTTTATACCATACTTTCAACTTGCAGTCACTCATTAGCCTTTTAAACATTTAGTCTTCTCTCTGTGAAGTCTCATTTTGCCATGTCTTCTCTAGGAAGTTGACCAAAGTGCTGAATTATTACATTGGTCATGCTGAGGACCCACTTCACTCGGAGAGGCTCTATGCTGCCCTAAAGGCCTTCAAGTACCTCTTCCGCTTTATTACACGATCTCGAATCCTTTACCTCAGGTGGGACTGGTTTCCTTGTTCCCAACAATACACTGGGCTTTAAATTAATGTTTAATAAATAGTTATTGTTTTTCATTATGTATGTACACATTGTACATTGTATGTGAAAGGGGAATATTACTTCTCAAAGGCAAGGCAAGTTTATTTATTATGCTACATTTTCAGTACCTACAAAACAATATCTAACCAAAAGCCTGGCCAAAAGTTTTTTTTCTTGGATTTAAAAGCATCTAGTTTTGGAGCTCCTGTAATATCATCTGACAGGTGGTTCAATTTCGAAACAGAATAATAGCTAAATGCTGCCTCTCCATGGTAATTGTTTTTCCTTGGGCATGACTAACTGATTAGTTTTCTGATTCCTGCCCGGCTCATAGCTCAGTAGCATATCTGGTCCTACACCATTAAGTGATTTATAGTCCAGTAATAAAAAAAACAAAGAGTAATGTCATTGTGATTTTTTTGTGTGCACTTTGGTGCTTTTTGCCATAGAGTGCATTAATATTGAATATGTTCTCATTTTTTCCATGTATGCTGTCAGGTTTTCAGTATGTCTTATGTACATTATGTACATTTTTACTGTATCCCATTCCTCTTAGATTTTATGGGAGTAACAAGGATGGGGATGAGTTTTTTGACTCTATTCGAACCCTTTTCCTGTCTGTTAACACACTAATGGACAGGCCTCTGGATGAAGCTGTGAAAATAAAGGTAGATGTACAGCTGTGCAAAGAAGCCAATGAAAAGACTACCCTAAACAGAAAATTATAATTCTTATATAAAATACAATATTACTATGATGTGAGGCTTTGAGGCAAGATGCCGAGGTGAGTAGTTTAACTTACAACTTTATTTTAATTGTCAAAGATGCACATTAGCAACAGCAATGACAGCGACAACAATGAACAAGCAACACAGACAACACACACTTAAATGCACAAACAATAACAAGACACAATCCAAAACATCACAATGACGAGACAGGAGACAGGTGCTACGAATAACATAAAAACATAGACAAACATACACACACACATCTGGAGGGAGGGGTCAGGGGCTGTACCGTGATCGACCCCCCCACCATGGGTGGCTCCTCCCGGACAATTACCGTGACAATTACATAATATTTTATAATTCTTCAGTGTGTGGATTAGCCTGTTACTGATCTGCTGATCTCCATTAAACTGCACCCCCCTTTTATGTTTTGTTTCTTCTTAGGGGGCAATTCTGAAATACATTCCAGCCATCCTCAATGACATCCAGCAGGTTTTTGATCCAGTGGAGCTCAGGTAAAGTGACACTGACAGTATCTCAAGATTGGGATATGTGAATAAACATAAAGGCTAACATTAAAGACATGGAACAGCAAGATTACAAGCAGCATAAACACTCATAGTACTTATAATCACCGACAAAACAAGAGACTAAACACAGGACTTAAATACACTGACTGAAAAATGGAACCCAATGAGACACACCTGACAGCAATGATGAGGGGCTGAGAACAATGGTGGGGCATGTAGTCAGACACAAAAAGGTATTTCAAAATAAAGGTACACAAAGACAAAAACCAAGAAATAAAATCAAAACCAGAGGGGTTGCCGAGGAGACCGTGACAATACGCCATTCATTAATATTTTTGTAAAAAAAAGCATTTTAGTGTGTATAAAAACTGGTGGCCGTTTCTTGACTCTCTTTGGCTTATTCAAGCTTGATTTCTGTCAGTACTGCAAAAAGTGCTTAACAGAGAAGAATGGGAAGCTAGAATAGCCAGTGGTTCCTTCGAGTGAAGGCCATACTAGGTGGTTAGTTTGTTTTTCTGTTTTCAAAATTGTACATTTTGTCCACATATTAATATTGTTTGTACATATCTTGACTTATGAAACTTTTATTATCTTTCTTGCCACAACAGTGTCCTGTTGGCTAAGTTTATTGAGAGTATTCCAGACTCTCAGCTGGTGAGGCAGAAGTTGGGGTGTATGGTGAAGATTGTGGAGAGTGACATTTTCAAACTGCCTGGTGAGAAACTCCTGGCCATAAAATGCCCCCAAAATTGGCAAAAATACTGAATTTTTTAATGCTTTTAACAGTATTCCTCTTTGAACAGACTGCCGTGGTGTACTGTTGCCCCTGTTCACAGACCAGCTTAGTGGTCAGTTGGATGACCATTTCAATAAGCCTGATCATGATGCCTGCGTGCACCTCCTCAGTGCTATACTGGATATGCTGGACCGCAAAGATGTGGTATATCTGTCAACAGAAACCTCCCTACACATGTCAAATCATGGTTCTAAGTGTGCAATCATGTGATTTACAGTGTTGACTGACTAGTTAGAATAGGTTAATTATATTGTGACTGACAGTAGGTCCTGTCCTGTAGGTCCTAGATGTACATTCACTCAGCAAACCCATCAGTCCTTGTATTTTTTCTTGTCCCTGACCCATCTGTGCTTTTTTTTTTCCAGGGACCCATGAAGGATCATGTGCAGTTAATAATGGAGCATCTCTTACGGAGAATCAACCGCACAGTCATTGGAATGAGCAAAGAATCTCCTCTAATTGTAAAGTACACTGAACATTGTATACAGGTTACACTGGTCAACAGTGATTTTGCTTCATGCAAAAATACCTGTTTATTTTGTATTTTTGCATAATGAATCCATAAATTCAGAATTCTGAATATAAAATATTCAGTTTACAGAATTTCTATATCACCTATGTTCCATTATACTCATCTGTTGTTATGTATAGTATGAAAAAGTAGTACCAAGGAAGGTGGATTCCCTCTATGGTGGCAGACTACTACTTTACACTGAAGAGAGATTCCTGAGGCCAAATATAGGCAAAAAAATCAGACATTATAGATTGTAGAAGTATGGCTATACACATTTTTAAGTGTAGTAACCCATTCATATGTGTGAATAAGTATATATAATGAATGAACAATTTAAATTAATACAGTTATTTATACAGTTACTATACATGATAGAAAATTCTAAAACAAATCAGCATAAAATGTCCTACAGGTTCTATTTTAGAAAGGCAATACAGAGATTGAGTTTTGTTGTCCAGTGTTATCTATACCACCAGTTAGCTTTGATGAAATTAAGCTACGTTTTCATAGAGCAAGATTTTTATAGAGGTATTCGTCAAGAATATTTTTTTTTTCTCTAGTTTGTTCACTGCTCTAAATAAAATCATTCTCCTGAGCACAGGGTCATTATCTGGCATGCATGATTGCCATTCTGAAACAGATGGAAGATGAACACTATGACCACTACATTAGCACCTTTAAAACCAGGCAGGACATCATTGTAAGTTTTTCAACCCAGATGACATGATATCTATCATGAAAAGATTCTACAAGTTGTCCTTTTAGTTTGTCATGTATTCTTCTTACTGATGTAAATAACAAATTACACTTAAAAATGAATGTCTGCATTTATGAGGCCACTGTAGTAAAACAACAAGCAAACTCACTTTCTTAAAACCACAATTTGAAATTCCATCTACATATGCTAAAATCCTTGTACAAGTGCTCCCTTTGAAAACAGAAAATGTCACTTAACAGTATATTTTACAATAGAGGTCAAGTATTGTCTCCTTACCAGGATTTCCTGATGGAGACGTTCATCATGTTTAAGGACTTCATGGGGAATGTATTTCCTTCTGATTGGATAATCATGAACCTCCTGCAAATGCAAGTGTTTCTGCATGCAATAAACCAGTACTCTGAAGTTCTCAATCACTACTTTTTGGATCCTGCCCACTTCCATCTCCAGGTCAGTCTTAGTCCTTTAATTTATTTGCAAAAACAAACTGGTCTTATGTAGCCTCATGTTGTTCATACTATAATTGAGAGCACTTATGTATATAAATAGAATATGTAGTGGATGCTCTGCTTTTAGAATGTATACTTTCTTTCTTGGTTGTCAAACTTTCAGCTTTGTAAAACAATTATGTATGTAATTATTGCATAGCTATGGAACAACTACTTTCACCTCACTGTTGCATTCCTTACTCACAAATCCTTGCAACTGGAGTCCTTCTCTCTTGAGAAGCGCAATATGATTCTCAACAAGTGAGTTTTTTTTAGTGAACTACTTTATGTGTGTGTGTTTGTGTGTGTGAGTTCATTCATTGCATTGTGTTATTGTATGGTTATTTGGGTACAAAATGTATCATTCTGAACTAGTTTTATTTCTAAAACCTTCTTTTCTAGGTATGGGGACATGAGAAAATATATTGGATTTAGGCTACGGGATATGTGGTACAATCTTGGTAGGGGAATTTCTTTTGGCTTTTTAAAGAAAAAAATACTATGAAATGGAAAAAAATTTTTTTGTTTTTTATTTGCATTCACTGAACAAAAGAAAGAGCAATTCTTCTCAATTTTTATGGAATTAATACATCCGAATTGTCCAAATGTTCAAACAAGCGTGGTATTAAATTTTTGGATTTGATCAAATTGATCATTTTAAGTTATTTATTATTATTATTATTATTATTGTAACCTTTATTTACCGTTTTTTGCACCAAAAGTTCATTAGGCTCACTATAAATATCCATGTGTATTTTCATAAATAAGGCGCACTGGATTGTAAACCGGAAAAAAAACGGCCAGATAAGTCACACATTCTATGTTGTCCTCTAACTTTGACCATCTCACTTTGTTCCCACGGAAACTTTTTTTTTGTCTTCTTGACTTGGCGCAGGTCATCAGCTTGCTTCCTCCATTTACGTAGCATTGATTTGTTAATATTAAATTCTCTCGCAGCTGCTCTATTTCCATATTGATCAGAATGACTGATAGCCTTTAGCTTGAATTCCGCATCGTAAGCATGTCTCTTCACAGAAGCCATTTCGGGGTCATTAAATACTCACAACAATGTTACGGTACCTATATGTCAATTTCCCATTGAGATTACCAATCTCTTTTACAAGGGTGTCCTGGCCAAGACAGACAGCAATACAGATAGGACTGCAACATATAATACATTACAAAATTATAAAATCCACAAATTATATTTATCCTCCACAGGTACGTTATAATAATAATAATGCCTTACACTTATATAGCGCTTTTTCACGTAGCTCAAAATGCTTTACAATTTCGTGCATTATTCATTCACACCTGGTGGTGGCAAGCCACTAATGTAGCCACAGCTGCCCTGGGGCAGTCTGACAGAAGCGTGGCTGCCAATCCGCGCCTACGGCCTCTCCAACCACCACCAAACACACACACACACAGGCAATCTAGAGTGACAAATCAACCTAAAATGCATGTCTTTGGACTGTTGGAGGAAACCGGAGTACCCAGAGAAAACCCACGCAGGCACAGGGAGAACATGCAAACTCCACACAGAGCAGCCCAGACAGAGAATCAAACTCAGACCACCTTGCTGTGAGGCGACAGTGCTAACCATCACACCACCATGCCGCCTGCTACAAAAGCGTCTGCTAGTCTATGAAAATAAGCCTCCAAACCATCATTTATGCACATCAACACTAACTGGCTTAAAGCTAAATGTAGGATGGCTTATGGAACAATCAATGGACAAATTTTCATAGTTAATATCAAACGAATCAATCACAGAACCAGAGTTAATGCAAAGCATATTCTATCTGAGACCATAATAATGTGTAAAGGAAACTCAGTTTTAATTTTTAACATATAAAGATTTATAGTCTTCCAAAGATTTATAGTCTTCCAAAATTTCTGTGCATTGTTTAAGATGTTTGAACTTCTAATTGCCCCTGTATATGTATTGTGAAGCTTCCTTAAAACCAACAAGTTTTCAGCAAGTCCTGGTTTCCTGGCTTCTGCCAAAGCCACATTACACCGATAAAGTAAATGATTTACTTTACTGTAATTTGTTTTTCAAATGCATCACCAGGAAGCCAATCCCATACATCAATACTACAAATAAGAAATTTAAGTAAAATCCAAGTCCAAATCTAAAACAACAAAAATACTGATATCCAAATAAATAAGAATAAGAACTTTGCTTTGTCATAAATTATTGCAGACCAATCATAACAGCATAACAGCAACCCGACTCAAGAAGAGAGATGGCTCCTCTGGAGTATATTGCAGAGGCATAGCGTGGCCTCTAGAATATATAGAAAGTTTTTATTTTAAAGCAAGAACACGAAAAGTAAACAATTCGAGGAAGGACACAAAACACCCCCCCATGAACAATATATAGGAGTATCCAGTTTTACTACACCTCATTGAATTTAGTTTTCTGTCCTGAAATGAAATAATAAGGATGTTCAATCACAAAAGCAGAGTCATTAATGATTTAATTGCTGTAACGCCGGGAGCGGCGGAGGATAATTGGGCGGACACAAATGCTGAGGAGAGCGAGATTTATGAAAGGGCAATCCAAATCAGAGGCATACAAACGGGCGTGGGTCATATCAGAATAGAAGTCCGAACAAGAAACATATCCAATACGTAAAGACATACTGAAACAAGGACTAAATAGCAGACAACTGAAATACAGGAAACACGAAGGAACACAGGGCTGAGCAAACACAATACAGATATGTATTCAAATACCAAGACAAAATATCCAGCGACATACCAGACCAAACACAGGATATAAATAGACCATAACGAGGGGCAGGGATTACAAAATACAAGGAGGGACTATGAAACACATGGCTAACACAACAAACAGGCACGAATGACAGGAGGAGGAGGGCTAATCGTGACAAGTACTCACTTTTTTTTCAGCAGAGTGCATTAAACATTTTATATTCCCTTTATATAATGTATGTTTCATAGCTTTAAAACATTCTAAATGTATCTTCTCATATCTTTTAACATTTATGTCTTGATGTTAACTAAGATAAATAGTATGCTTGCTATATGTAAAAAGTAATGTTTTGATTTATGACCAATATTTATGGTCGATAGATGGTGACATAACTACTAACTCGTAGCTTGTTCAGACTTGCTGTAGGTAGCATAAATACAAATGCCTAAACACACTCGGCCATCTGTTTTAGCAACACTTAACCACAACCACAAAGTAGCCATAAGTATGAGGTTTTTAGTGTTATGCTCTGGAGACTTCACAATTAAACATCAAAATCAACATAGCCAACGGTGACAAACATCAGCAGAGGCTATGTTTAACCAGGTCCTGGGAAATTTTTTCTGTTTAAGCATGCTTTCATAAATGTGTCTCTAAACATACTTAATTATAGCATTTTACCCACATATTTCATATCAAAATGTTCAGAACAATCTCAGTTCTCATCCTAATGAGGTTACATTTAACTTAGAGCATTGAAGAGCACATAAATAAATAGTATGGTCCTAAACCTGAAAATATGAAAAACAAAATGTTTTCATATTTCATGTGAAACCACACCTTTACTGAAAGAGATCAATTATCTTGATGTTTGAAATACGTTTGATAAAGTGTTGGCTTCACAAAATTAGTGAATGTCGCATCGCTGAGATATTAATATAAATATCTGGACACATCCACGGGACCTGGGAGGGTGTGTAATAGGTTGTGTGGAATTTCAAATGCTTGAAAAATTGTGCCTGAAACGTGCCTGAAATAGTCAAATTACAACAGCATTTATGAAGCAAAGAAATAACATCATCATTTGCATTATAAGCAAGAACACAAATAACCGTAAGGACGAACTAAGTGAAAAATCAACAATATTGCATGAATTAAGTATTTAAAAACTATTGTGGAAACATTCAAAAACACTGAAACATGAATTAACATTACATTAATATTAGCAAAGCAACAGAATCGACCAAAATTCATTAAAAATGGTTTAAAAATGCATTATGAATATAGAATTGTGACATAATGTAACGCCGAGAGCAGCGTGGGGGAAAATGGTGGACACAAATGCTGAGGAGAGCGAAATTTATTAAAGGGCAATCCATATTCAGGGTCAAACAAACAGGCATTGGTCAAGTCTGTGAGAGAATCAGAACATGAAACATAACCGATACGTAAAGACATACTGAATACAAAGGACAAACAAGCATAAACCATAATACAGAAGAGAACACAAACGTACACGGGGCAGAAAGCAAAACACAATGACCAGCAACATACAAGACCAAACTCGGGGTATAAATAGACCATAGCAAACATGAAACACCTGAATGCGTTAACGAGGGGAAGGGTTACAAATAACAAGGCGGGATTAAGAACACACATGGCTACCGAAACAAAACAACCAAGACTGACAGGAGGAGGAGGGGCTAGTCGTGACACATAATAAGCAAAGGAATCAGCAAAACACATAGTCTCATGTTTTGTTTTAATACATTTGAGATACATTTGTGAAGTTCCTAAAGTGGCAAGGTGATTTTTGCTTTTATGCATTCGTACTGTGGCTTAATCACTAAATGTAAGTATCTTTGGCCTTAATGTATTTATGTTCTTGCTATATGCAGTTGTGATCTTGATTTTTGTTTGCTTAATAAAGTTGTGATTCAACTCTCTGGGCCACATATAAACCTTAATGAATTATTCTGTATAACACTTTTAGTTTTATTAGTATCTAACAACACTAAACAAGTGTAATTAGGCACATTCTCATATGAGCAGTGCATTGTCTTCAATTCTGTGGTTTTATGGTTATCAGGTCCTCATAAAATGAAGTTTATCCCTGCCATGGTGGGGCCTATCTTGCAAGGCACTCTGGTCCCTGAGCCAGAACTGAGAAAGGCAACTATACCCATTTTCTTTGATATGATGCAGTGTGAACACCACTTTAGTCCCAACCGAACATTCCAAATGGTGAGTGTATATTGTTAAAACCAGTGATTAGATAATGAATCTAACACAGTTTAATTAAAAAAAACAAATAGATGGCATGGCCTCCTGATATCCATGTTATATTGCTTATATCATGTGGAATATGCAATGTCTAGCCAGTGTGATGCTCGTGGCATAGCCATTTGTGTTTGTGGGCTTCTTCAGAGAACTACATGAATGAGTGAATGTGGATATCTGTGTACATGTGTGTTGCAGTTTGAGCATGAATTGATCACTAAGCTGGATCAAGAGGTTGAAGGAGGTTGTGGTGATGAGCAGTACAAATTTCTACTGGAAAAAACGTAAGTGCTTTCTGTGTTTTTCTATTTAAACTTTCATAGTCAACTACATGAATCAATACCATTACCTAGTATTCCAAGTAAACATAAGCACCAATTTAAACAACAGGAATTAAAACTTATACCTAGAAGCGCAAATATCCATAGACAGATAAACATACAATGTAAAGGACAAAAGGGGGGGGGGTGTTGTTTTGTCTGTGGTGTTTTGCTCATTTAAGTACTCAGCAAACATGTAACGCGTTGGTAGGCGAGGACCTTACCCAGTGCGAGGTCTATAGAAACTGGGGTGAACCCAAGTGCCAGCTTCATGCAAAATAAAGGAACTGAAAGCAGCGCGACAAAACCAAAACAAACCATCATAATGCAATTGGGAAATAAGGCAAACTAAAGAGGTGGTAATAACACGGGAGAATAAACTAAATGAAAGCTCAGAAGATGCGGAAAAGTCAATGTGTAATAAGGAGGAAAACCAAAACGAACAAAGGGTAGCAGGCAAATACTGCAACAATCTCAAACGAAATCCAAAACCAGACAGAGAAGTAACAGCGAAGGAAACTTTGAGAGAGGCCAGGATGCGGCGCAGGAGTAAAGTTCTCTAACAAGCAGAGAAAGTGAGAGAGCGAGAGAGAGACTGGTGACGAGACACCGTGCAACTGCAACTCGATTGCAGGAGCTCTGCCTAGAGCTGGCTCGCGGGCTCTTCTTAGTGGCAGCAGGTGGAACCACGCAGGAGCCAGTCCTGTCAAAACAGGTGAGTCTTTAGTTTACGTTTGAAGGCGGCAAGAGACTCCGCAGTCCGAGTAGCTAGTGGAAGATCGTTCCACCATCTCAGAGCCAGGACAGAGAATAGCCTTTAGTTTTGTTTTATGTGAGATTTTAAACAGAATGTTTAGACTCGAGCCATGCTTGAGATTCGGGGGTGCTCATGGTACAGATCAGGCTTTAACCATGGACATCATGTAGGGAGGGGCTAGTCCATTTTTGGCTTTGTAGGCAAGCATCAAGGTTTTATATTTGATGAGTGCAGCTACTGGAAGCCAGTGAAGATTGACCTACAAACGTATGCTGGGAAAACAGGGAACTAAGTACAAAACTAAATGAACCAGGAAACAAGGAACACCTGAAACCAATAAACAAAGAAGCAAATGGAAACCATAGAAACTAAACAAAGGCTGACAGACCTTTGTTACTGACAGACCTGCACAAAAATACACTATGGCTCTGTTTGAAATAGCCTACTGCATACGGCATACTGCATACTGCACTCTGTATATACTGGATACTTCATACTGGTCCTCGTAGTAGTATCCAGTACAGTTTCCAGTATGCGACAAAAAAGTAAAAAGCATACTACGGGGGTACGTGAACGTATAGCCACCAGAGATTAGCGCTGTCTCAAAATGTTGGAACGTATCGTAAAATAAAATGTAAAATAAAATGTAAAATGATTACAGATATAAATACAGATTATTAATTTTACAATAGTGTCTGGTAGGGAATTTAGCTAACAGGTTTCAAAGCTATATTTAGAGGCTGCTAAGATAACACTAACTAACTAGATAAATAAGGATTGATTATTACCTTCCTGTTGTTTAGTGCATTTTCTCATTTTAAAACTGAGCAGTAGAAAATTTATTTTCTAGCAGATATTCATGAAAAATATACTTACATTTATGCTCGCACTCTCGCTCCGCATTGTCCGCCATGTTTTTTTTATGGAGGGTATGAAAGTGGCTGCGTGGCATGATGGGATGCAGTACACCACGAAGATAGCTCTGTTCGTGTAATGGAATATTTTGCGGAAGTAGTATGTCATCCGGGGATGTTTTGCGTACTCGAAAAAATCTTTTTATTCGCATACTGCATAATGCATACTGATTTGGGGCCCAAGCAGTATGCCAGTAGTATGTAGTAGGCTATTTCGAACAGAGCCTATATTGCCAAAAGTATTTGCTCACCTATCCAAATTATCGGAATCAGGTGTTCTAATCACTTCCATAGCCACAGTTGTATAAAATTAAGCACCTAGGCATGCGGACTGTTTTTACAAACATTTGTGAAAGAATGGGTCGCTCTCAGGAGCTCAGTGAATTCCAGCAAGGAACTGTGATAGGATGCCACCTGTGCAACAAATCCAGTCGTGAAATTTCTTCGCTCCTAAATATTCCACAGTCAACTGTCAACTGTATTATGAGAAATTGGAAGTGCTTGGGAATGACAGCAACTCAGCCACGAAGTAAACTGACAGAGTGGGGTCAGCGGATGCTGAAGCACATAGTGCGAAGAGGTTGCCAACTTTCTGCAGAGTCAATCACTACAGACATCCAAACTTCATGTGGCCTTCAGATTAGCTCAAGAACAGTGTGCAGAAAGCTTCAAGGAATGGGTTTCCATGGTCGACCAGCTGCATCCAAGCCATACATCACCAAGTGCAATGCAAAGTGTCGGATGCTGAGGTGTAAAGCATGCCGCCACTGGACTCTAGAGCAGTGGAGGTGCGCTCTCTGGAGTGACGAATCATGCTTCTCCATCTGGCAATCTGATGAACAAGTCTGGGTTTGATGGTTGCCAGGAGAATGGTACTTATCTGATTGCATTGTGCCAAGTGTAAAGTTTGGTCGAGAGGGGATTATGGTGTGGGGTTGTTTTTCAGGAGCTGGGCTTGGCCCCTTAGTTCCAGTGAAAGGAACTCTGAATGCTTCAGCATACCAAAATATTTTGGACAATTCCATGCTCCCACCTTTGTGGGAACAGTTTGGAGCTGTCCCCTTCCTCTTCCAACAACACCAGTGCACAAAGCAAGGGCCATAAAGACATGGATGGCAGAGTCTGGTGTGGATGAACTTCACTGGCCTGCACAGAGTCCTGACCTCAACACGATAGATAGAACACCTTTGGGATGAATTAGAGTGGAGACTGAGAGCCAGGCCTTCTCGTCCAACATCAGTATGTGACAAATGCGCTTCTGGAAGAATGGTCAAAATGGTCAAATCCCCATAAACACACTTCTAAACCTTGTGGACAGCCTTCCCAGAAGAGTTGAAGCTGTTCTAGCTGCAAAGCTTGGACCAATGTCATATTGAACCCTATGGATTAGGAATGGGATATCACTTAAGATCATATGTGAGTCAAGGAAGGTGAGCGAATACTTTTGGCAATATATTGTATGTTCAAATTCACACTGAACTTTGAATCATACTTTTGTAATTTGACCAAAATCTTTTTTTGTGCAGGTTGTTGGAGCACTGCAGGCGTCATCGATACCTGTCTCAGTCTGGTGAGGAGCTGGCTCTGCTTTTGAGCACTTTACTGGAGAACCTGCTGGCTTACCGCACCATCACCCATGATGAGAACCCTGAACTCCGTATGAGTTGCACAGTCAATGTGCTGGTGAGATGTGCTGGTCTATAGCCTTACTCTGTACATGCTAGTTTTGAGGCTGTGACATCACGTGAAGATTTCTCAAATTTTGTATTTGTCCTTATGACATTTGTTTTTATTTGGCCTTTTTTATTTCTAGAACTTCTACAAAGAGAAAAAAAGGGAAGACATCTACATTAGGTGAGTGTGAATCGAAGTAGCAGGGGTAGTGGCATGCCTGATATCCTGATACTATGTTCCCTCTTTTCAGGTACTTATATAAACTGCGTGACCTGCACTTAGACTGTGAAAATTACACAGAGGCTGCTTACACTTTGCTATTGCATGCGGAGTTGTTGGAGGTGGGTCTCTTCTATCATCCATTATCTTAGAATCCTCACATTAGCCCTATTTTCAGTATTAATATTTAGCTGAAGTGACACACAAATGTCTTCATGTTACATTTGTAAATATAAATACAGAAGGGCGGCATGGTGGTGTGGTGGTTAGCACTGTCGCCTCACAGCAAGGCGGTCTGGGTTCGATTCTCGGTCTGGGCTGCTCTGTGTGGAGTTTGCATGTTCTCCCTGTGCCTGCGTGGGTTTTCTCCGGGTACTCGGTTTCCTCCCACAGTCCAAAGACATGCATCATAGGTTGATTGGTCACTCTAGATTGCCCGTAGGTGTGAGTGTGTGTGTGCGTGTTGGCCATGTGGTGGACTGGCGAACTGCCCATGGTGTACCCTGCCTTCGCCCAGAGATGCTGGGATTGGCTCCAGCCCCCCCGTGACCCCGACTAGCGGGAATAAGCGGTACGGATAATGAATGAATGAATGAATGAAATATAAATACAGTATATGGTCAACTCCTGAGCTCCCTAAATTTAAATGGGTTATTAAAAAATTACTTCATTATTTCATTTTTGTTAAATTCTTTTGATGTCATCTTATTGATTGCATGACCACATAAATGTACTGAAATTACATGTAATTTTCTTTCCAGAATTATAGTTATTATATGTTATTCAGTGGAAAACTTTAGTGTGTGACTGTTTGCTTGTTTTAACTATTTTAAATACAGTATGTCTGGTGCTGCCAAGTTTGAAGCATACATAATATTCCTAAATTATTTTTTTTGTGTGTGTTAAGTTTTGACTGATTTATTCATTTATCAATTTACAATTATTTCAACTGTATAGTATTTTATTTGTTAAACATATTTTCTTCTAGCCTTAATCAGAAATGCTGTATTTTGGTTTGAGGAACATGAAATTGTTTTCTTCTCTCCACAGTGGTCCGAGAAACCCTGTGCTCCCCACCTAATCCCACATGGAGCTCTTGGAGCTCCTGCATGTACCCAACAGGAACTGAAAGAGAGGCTCTTTCAAGAGATTATGTGCTACCTAGACAAAGGCAAAGTGAGTTTCTCATACACAAAAATACACACTTTCTAAAGCTTTTAGCTATTTGCTTTGTGAAAGGCAATATTTAGTTACTTGAAGATACTTTGGATAAATGGATCCAACACAAGGTACTAGAATACAAAATTCATTATTCTTAGTTACAGTAAGAATCATGTTTATGTACATGGTTTACTCTTTGTATGGTATGTATAGATGTGGGAGAAGGCCATTGAGATGAGCAAGCAGCTTGCCAAGATGCATGAGAATCAGATCTTTGACTTTATGGAGCTCAGTCATCTCCTGGTAAGACATGCTACACAGTAAATAAAGAAAGCAAACTTCACTTATTGTTGTATGTTGACCTTCATGTAACACAAGCATGCAACATAGAAATTACATCAAAGAAATTAAATGTACACTTAAGAGATCATTTAATCCAAAAACATTAGATGCATCAAACTGGAGTTCAACTGGAAAGTTCACACCATGTAATTATTTCACTTACTTCAGTTCTGAACACTAAGTTTTTTTCTGTGTAACTGTAACATTATAAAATTGTTAGGATCTTTAACAACAATTCAAGACTTCTCTTCATGCTTGGGTATTGCTTATGCAAACATAGGTAAAATGTTAATTCTAGGGTAAACTTAGGATTTAATTTGATTACTATGTGCTTAATAATGTTATTATGCCTACATATTTTACAAGTTATTTTCTAGTTGTTTACCTCATATTGCTAAGTATAACTTAATAACTTACCCTTACAGCTTACTGTCAACAGCAACATGTTCTGGGGTGGAGCAGTAACCAATATATATATATATTGGTTACCAATATATATATATATATACACACACACACATACCACTCAAAAAAATAAAGGGAACACTAAAATAACACATCCTAGATTTCAATGAATAAAATATTCATATTCAAAATTAATAAATAAATATTTATTTATTAAATAGTGGAAT
The DNA here is from genome assembly GCA_020368025.1 of Brachyhypopomus occidentalis. Classification (NCBI taxonomy): domain Eukaryota; kingdom Metazoa; phylum Chordata; class Actinopteri; order Gymnotiformes; family Hypopomidae; genus Brachyhypopomus; species Brachyhypopomus occidentalis. Next base: position 359,003 of record JAGXOD010000132.1, read on the forward strand.
GCATTGAGAATAAAAATTATCAATGTAAATCAAAATTATTATCCCATGGTGGTCTAGATTTGGAATCATACTCAAAATCAAAGTGGAAAATTAAATGACGGGCTGATCCAACTTCAGTGGAAATTCTTCCACCTCCACTATGAAGCTTCCCCATCTGATCACATTCCGTAATATTAAAAATATTGATTTCCAGTATAGTCTCCCATTTGGATTTCCTTCACCAAATGGTCCCTGATGAGCATCGAGTATAAATTTGCTTCTATCTGCCAGCGTGAGAGTTGCTTTGGTGTTTAGTTCATCTCCCTTTCAGTTCACCTACATTTCTGGGGTGTGCGTGTGTGTGTACAGAGGAGGCGGAAAAGAGCACAGTGAGGTACAGAGAGAGCGATTGTCAAAGAGAGTTAGCATTAAGCGCTAAGAAACGAGACACAGGCGGACGAATTGGTTCAGAAGAATAATAGCACAGGTACTGAGAGAACTAATAACGAAGCGAGTTGGCAACGTTAGGCACTAAGAAACAAGATGGAGGCGGACGAATTGGTTCAGAAGAAAAAACAGCACTGGATCCGTTGTCTGTTTGGTTTGGGTTTGACCAAGATGATGAGGAACAAACAACCGTTATCTGTAAAATATGCCGCAAAAGTATTGCAGCAAAAGGTAGCAGTACCACAAATCTGTTTCACCATTTGAAAAGCCACCCATTACAGATCGAACAATGCCTGAATCTCCGCATGTCCACATCTCGACCTTCACCAAATAAAACGCAAATGCAACCAGCCCAGAAGCAAATGACTCTGGCTGCTTCGTTTCAAAAATCCCATATGGCAATCCCATATGACAAAAAAAAGTGATAGATACCCCTTTTTGCCTCAAAGTGTAAAATATCTCCAATAGAAACCGCTAATGCATATATACAAAATGTAAAAGAAATTTTTAATGGAGACATACATCTGTTGCAGGCACTAGAATCATACTGGTGTGACTACTGTATACATCAAAGGGATAAATCGATCATTTATGGAGTGTTTTAGAGGAGATTTCAAAATATCGCGATATATATCGTGTATCGCGATATAGCCTAAAAATCTTGCAAAATTATTTTTAGGCCATATCGCCCAGCCCTACAGCTAAGACTTCACAGAGTGCCCCTTCCGGGCGGCTTCCAACTTTCTTGAAGATGTGAAGACTTAGTAGGACGTCACAGCGGTGGTTTGCAGATGCTGTCTGATTTTCGTTTGCATTGGTTACTTTGCTGAGAACTAACTTCAAGTTAAACCAAAATCAATAACTGACTAACTAATTTAACTGAGTAAAAGAAAATGAAATTGATTTAGAAGACTAGATAAATGAGAGCAAATTTCGATGACGACGACATAAAACAAACTAGGTTAAATACTTTTCTCGAGAAATAAAACGAAGATCTTCCTTAGAGGTTGGGATTAAGTTCCAATTTAGTTGCGGTCTTTTGGCATTCCTCCAACTCTTCGTTCTTTCTTGAGAAACGCCTTTTAACTAACTTTTAGGGGCGTGATCGTAGTATAATTATTGGTCAACTATACGGTTGACCACTGGGCCTCGTTCACTGAATATTCATTAGCTCTGTCTGGAAAAGGGGGGTTTTCTTCGAGGAGGAGGCGAGAGAGAGAGAGAGAGTGACAACTGCACTCTCCACCCCCAGGTCCGGTTAATGAATGCCGATAAGCAGACTAGGTGGGGGCATGATTTCCAAGGCAAAGAGAATCCCTTATTCCTAAATAAATTGATTCGTATTACTTGGCCTAATTAAGTATTAGTCTGGTCCCTTGTCATTTTAAACGTTGAGCCATTCTTCATTCACACTTTTAGATGATAAATGACACATAATGCATAGACAGGCATGAATCTGAGGTCACACAAGAACACATGGAGATGCTTTCATCTGAAATATCAGCACACACATTAACACATGGACAGGCATACGTCTAACATAACTCATTACACGTTGATACTTAGTTATACAGGAATCTAAAATAATACCACATCAGGATACATGGGTATCTGTATGTTTAAAGTAGTGGAACACACAGGAATGTATAGATGTGCATGCATTTCTGATACTACAGTCCAATAATACAAGGACAGACACGTCTAAACTAGTGGAACACAAAGGAATACATAGATATGTATGTTTATAGTAACGCAACCCAAGAATACATGGACATGTATATTTAAAATATTAGAACACATAAGAATTCATAGGTATATGCATGAATGTGGGGTGATTATACAATAAAGGTGTTATGATGGAACCAATTACAGATGAGGGAAGTCCTGCATGAAATTGACACTAGAGTTTTGAGGATAATGATCCTTACCTTGGTTGTAAGGTGGTCGAGTTTGGTGTCTTTGGAATGCTCTCGTTGAGTTGCTTCCTCTAGGCTAGATGTTGATCCAGTGTCCGTAGTGGATGCAAATTACGGACACTTATTAGGATCTCTGAAATATTTGCACCTTTAGACATGAGTTTAACCAGGAATTTCCAAGAGTTGGCTGAAACCTTGGTGAATCAGATAAGGCTGGATAGTGGAATTTACGACTGAAGGTCCTTCCTGGGTTTGTGGGTTCTGGTGTCTTCAGGAGAGGGGGTTTTGATCTTCATTTTCACTTTTTATTACCTTTCTCTCGCACTCAGGAGATCAGATAAGGTTATGTCTCTAACTGTGAGTGAGACCATTGTGGGGGTGTAAGTATCTGAGGGCAGAGGTGATGTGTAGAAAACCTTGTTTTACCTTTCCAAACCATTCCAAGGATTAGATGAGGTCAGTTTCTCACACTTAGTGAGGGGAGGTCATCTCTGTGTATGGTGGTGAAGTGGCCTTGGCTATTCCCACTACATTAGAGTCACTAATGATCTCCTCTCTGCAGCCGATTCTGGCCTTCTTTCTATTCTTATTCTTCTGGATTTGAGTGCTGCCTTTGATACCATTTGTCACTCCATTCTTTTTCAAAGACTGTCCACCATTGGTATAACTCACACACCGTTAAAATCGTTTAAATCATATCTTTCAAACCGCACTCAGTTTATACAACTCAAGACTTTCACTTCTCAACCCTCTCCTGTTATCTCTGTGTCCCTCAGGGCTCTGTCTTAGGCCCCCTTCTTTTCATAATCTATCTTCTCCCCCTTGGTAACATCTTCCGCAAATATAATATTAACTTTCACTGCTATGCGGATGACACCCAGCTCTATCTCTCATGTAAGCCCACTTCCAATATTCCCTTGTCCTCCCTCATTGACTGTTTAGCTGAAATTAAAACCTCTCTCAACTTCCTCAAATTCAATGGTGACAAAACAGAGGTTCTACTTGTTGGCACCAAATCCAATCTCTCCAAAGCAAATAGTTTTTCTCTCACTATTGATAATTGCTCTGTCTCTCCTTCTGGGTGTCATCCTGGATAGTACTCTGTCTTTTCAATCACACATCAATGATATCACTCAATCTGCTTATTTCCACCTCAGAAATATCACTCGTCTCTGCCCTGCTCTTTCCTCTCACACTACTGCTATTCTGGTTCACAGTCTTGTTACATCCCCCTTGGAGTATGGATTTTTGGTCTTCCTCTTAAATCGTTACACAAACTTCAAATGGTTCAAAACTCAGCTGCACATATCATTACAAGAACTCCTTCTTGTCATCATATCACACCTGTTGTATATCAGCTGCACTGACTACAAAATTTCATCTACAAATTACTCCTCACTTTTAAGTCAATTCACAACCTTGCCCCTCCATATATATCAGACCTTATTAATATAACCTCTCACTCACGATCACTGAGATCATCTGCCTCCACTCACCTGTCTGTTCCCACTAAATGCCTCAGCTCCACCAGGAGTAGGTCTTTTAGTAGCTCTGTCCCTAGGTTATGGAATGCTCTACCTACTGACTTAAGGAATTCTGACTCTATTTCACATTTTAAGTCGGGTCTCAAAACTAACCTATTTAGAGTTGCCTATAACATCTGACTCCAATTGCTCTGTTCATTTTATCCATTTTTTGTTGAATACTGTCTCTCTGTTTTGTTGTTTTATTTATAATTATTGTCATATTTTATATTTTAGATTATGTAAGGTGACCTTGAGTGTCAAAAATGTGTTAAATGTGACTGATCAATTTTATTACATATCAAGCTTTATGGAGTATCAAAATGTTAATACTCATGTGTGCAAGCGGGAAAAAAATTACAGCAACTATAAAAACAAACAATGTGTTCAGTATGGCCAAAACATATCCACTCATCTATACTATATTATTCTATACTATTATTCTATACTTGCACACTCGGAAACGTACAAAGTAAACATTTACTAATGGACAGTCAATATAGGCAAAAGTCAAAAAACGAAATCAGGATTATTTTATAATGAATCAATTACATGAATTTTGCACAGAAGCAGCTTCTAGCTAGCTAGTAGCACACGTCTGTAAGGCCTGGGTCGTGGGTGGAAAGGACGGATCCATTCGCAGGCTGAATAGATGGGTATTTTTAATAAGAATACGCAGATATATAATACAACGCTCGGGCGGAGGCCCGACCAGAGCAGGGTAGAACGTCAGAGAGGTCGTGGGACAGGCAGAGGTAGGTACACAGTAGGACGAGAGATAAATCAGGCAAAGGTACAATAGAGACAAGATCCAAATAATCCAAGTCGGGGACAGGCAGAGGGTACGGTACACAGAGGTAACAGGTAAACAGAGAAAACGCTTGGTAAGGTCGCATAGAATCATGGAGCAATACTTCGCACCGATCAAAATGTTCATGGACCTTAAGTAGCACTAGCAATCATAGTAATCACATGCAGGTGTGTCAATACTCTGGTGAGAGTGCCCTCTGGCGGTGCTGGGTGGTATGCGTTGTTGGCGCCCTCTGGTGGTTTTGGTCGCCACCCGCATCCCTGACAACGTCGTGCCTAAAGGTGAACCTAGCTGTGTACGTCCACTATTATACTGAGCGATATTGTAATAGCATTCATTTAGCCATCAATCTTTTATGCTTCTTCATCAAAAACCTCAGGATTTCAAGCTACATTCATCGCTGCTATGTACTGTAAATCGCTACGTTACCTATGTAGCTAGCTGCTGTTTGCAAAATATGATCCGCAAAACAATTCAGAAAAAAACTCGCCAGCCAACCAGATGTTGAATAAGAACAGAAGGTTCTGCCTTATTCCGATACTAGATAGATAATAGTGATGTCATAATGATGTATTGGTCACTACATGACCAATACATCATTATGACATCACTATTTACTACATAAATGACACACAAGTCCCCCAATCACATGAGGCGAGTGGCAGGTGTGAATCTTAGTGACACACGAACGTACAAATCAAATTTAGACATTATTTGAAGCCTCTATTCATTGGTTCATAACTCCGACTATGGCCAAAATTTAAAGAGCCACACTTCAGTTTCATGAAATGTTTTGAACCACGTTTCTACGATGTTTTTTCCGTAGAGATATTAAGCTTGACTGTAGAGGCCACACTCACAGAGAGAGATTTTAATGCATGCAATGAACTTGAACAATCAACTTGAAGTGACATCAACTAACTAATCCATCTCACCAGGATGTAGAACAACATCGCAATGTCAGTCGGACTGGAAAAGTGTAGTCTGATATTTACTATGAGAAGAAAACATAACAGCATATAGGGTCAGCTATGAGTACCTTGGAATCCCATAGGCAATTGGGAAACATAAAGAGGCCACAAAGAAAGCACCTACAGCTAAATACCTACATAGAATGAGGCAAGTTCTGTGAAGTCAACTGAATGGGAAGAGCAGGATTCAGGCTATCAACACCTACACTGTACCAGTCATAAGATACCCCACTGGTGTAATAAGCTTGATAAAGGAAGAGACAAAAGGCCACTGACATCAAGGCAAGGAAACTCCTCACAATGCGTGGAGGGTTTCATCCCTTATCCAGCACTCTGAGATTGTACACTAAGTAGAAGGAGCGGGGCTCAGGACTACTGAGCATCAGAGCCACTATCCAGGATGAAAGCAACCAAGATCGAGGAATACACCAGGAAGGTGTCCCAACGTGATGAACTTAGAGAGTACTTAGTAAGTAGACAGTAGAAATGCGAGGAGGATGGGAGTGAGGAGGTGCAGGAAAAATCATGGGAGGATAAACCCCTGGAAAGTGTGTGTCACTGGCAATTAGTGGAACTGGCTAATATGGAAAAAACTACCAATAGCTGGAGAAGGCTGGATTGAAAGACTGCATGGCAGTATTAATCATGGTAGCACAGGAACAAGCTCTGAGTACAAGGTTAATAAAGGCTGGAATATACCACACCAGGCAGGTCTCCAGATGCAGGCTGTGCCCCAAACAGTGAATTATAACAGTGAGAACATAACTAGGTGCTAGGAGGCAGAGCTAGCATCATTAAATGTTCACAAAATTGTTAAGAAATCATGTTAAAAGTTGCAGTTTCAGGAATTAATTGAAATGACTTGTTTTACTAATTATGTTTGTGCTTTCTTATATTTTTTATATTTTCAACTTATTTTTGAACTTTCCACAAATCTAAAGAAAAGTTCAAATTTGCTTCAAGTTCTTTTTCTGAATGTGTTATTACAGAAACAGCAAGCAGAGTTTTATGAGAACATCATGCATGCAATGAGGCCTCAGCCTGAGTACTTTGCTGTAGGTTATTACGGCCAGAGCTTCCCCTCTTTTCTCAGGGTAAGTGGCTCAAATACTGACTGAGGCTTAATATGATATCATATACTTAATGTTATGAGCAAAACCACAAATTTAAGGGATAGTTCATTTATAGACACAATCCAAAGAATCAAAACCATTAAATAGCATCATTCAAGTATTGCTATTTTCAGGCTAGCACACACAATCAGAAACTTCCAGGTATTTCAGTAAATGTAACTCTAGACCCAATATCCCTTTTACGTCCTGATATGGGCTCTTTAGGTATGTAATGTAATGAGCGGTTGAACATGTGCCAGCCAGTGCAACACCTACAGTTTTTGTAAATTATATTACTGAACAAGGTACAGCAGTTATCTGGGGTTATAAAAAGTATCTCATTGTTTGAACATGCTCTTTTTAAGTAATTGAGAACCCCATATTACCAGAAATAGTGAAGGGTCACAGCAATACAGCAGACAGGGAAATAACTTTGCTCTTTAATTCTTGTCGTTGTTCTTTTTCTATTTTAATGCATGCACAGTAAATAATTCTTAAAATTTATAAATTAAACAACTCTGATGACAACCCTGTTTCATTGTTTTCTTAATATAGAACAAGATGTTCATCTACCGGGGTAAGGAGTATGAATGGCTAGAAGATTTCAGCTTGAAGTTACTCTCTCAGTTTCCAAATGCAGTCAGAGTGAACAGTACAGCACCCCCTGGTGACAATATATGCAACTCGGCTGGGCAACGTATCCTACACTAACACTGAAGACCTTTTGTGCACAGATCTAGTGTCTTATTGAAAAATCAATGTCAACTATTTGTGTTTTGAGCTTGTATCTGTAGACATTTTGCAAAAAGGCATTTGTTAAGCAGACTTCATGTGCACAATAAATGATTGACATATCATCCTTTATGGCTAAGCATGGTGGGGTTTTTAAATCAGCATATAGCCATTTGAAACTCAATACTGTATTTTATATTATGGTCCTTTACTTAAACATTTTAGATATCCAGTGTTTTACTGTGAAACCTGTCCTCAGATTACTTCCACAATTCAAAGACAAAGGGGTTCCAGAACAAATCCTTAAGTATTTTAAACCACATAACAAATATGATGATCAAAATTTTTGGAAAACTATGTATAATATCAGTACTTGCATTTTATGTTAAATCTTCTTTCTTGCTGTCCTTCCCAGTTACTACAGAACGAATCAGGTAGACCAGTTCCAGTACTCTAGACCATTCAGGAAAGGTGAAAAAGATCCAGAAAATGAATTTGCTGTGAGTCATTAAGTAATTAAGATCCAAAAAGTGCAGTGAGACATATGTTTTACAAAATACTTCATAATAATTCTCAATATATTTCCCATTTGCTATATAATTATAATGTTATTAGTTGATTGTTTGACTAACCAATTTCCACATGGATCAATCAACAGACCTTTACTGAATATCATACAGAAATCAGTTTTTTGTTGTTTATGTATTTTTTAAACTTACCTTATAGACCATGTGGGTTGAAAGAACCACATACATCACAGCCTATCGTTTTCCAGGAATACTCAAATGGTTTGAAGTGAAGTCTGTGTCAGTGGTGAGTATGGTGAATGTGTCTCACTAAAGTACATTCGTCAAGTGCCCTTATTATGAAGAGTTAATGGTTTATTCCAAAGTTAAATTATCTGTCATTATCAGGATGAAATCAGTCCATTGCAGAACGCAATAGAAACCATGGAGCTGACCAACGAGAAACTGAGTAATCTTGTACAGCAGCAGGCATGTGACCACACACTCAGTGTGCATCCTCTGTCCATGATGCTCAATGGCATTGTGGACCCAGCCGTCATGGGTGGTTTCTCAAACTATGAAAAGGTCTATGTTCCTAAGAATATAAAGTAATATAAATATTTCTTTATTTCAGGATATATTGCATCTGAGTTGGTTCTGCCTGATTCTCCTCCCCTACAGGCATTTTTCACTGAGGCTTACATGAAGCAGCACCCTGAGGATCTAGAACGCATTGAAGTGCTCAAGCATCTTATCGCTTTACAGGTCCTTTTTTCTTTTTGCTTAGACGTCTTTGTAAATGAAATTGAAAAAGTATATGTAAATGGAATGGCCATTTTATTAGATATTAGATATTTAGACATTTGGTATCATTTTACACCTTTGGTCATCTGAACAGCATAAACTGGAAATGCAGCTGTACATAATTATGCTGTACATAATATCCCACGCCATCTCTAAAGATAATCAATAACGTTAATCCAAGGACTATGCATGCCTACACAACAATAAAAAAGCAATGTATGAACTACAATATTAGTGTAGTGATATATTGATTGATTATGAACAATTATAAGGGGCATTATAATTATTCAGAGAAATGTGTATTTGATAACTGGAATAGATGAAAAGATGATACATCAGTCTCATTACTGAGGGTGAAGCTCAGAGTCTGTGCAGTGACCCAATACCACTTGTTGAAATATATTTGCCACAGTAGTTGGTTTAATGAATAAATGCAAATTTTATTGATCAATAGATGTTATAATGCAATGACTCTTATGGTCGAAAACTTGGTTTAGGTTCAGAGTGTAATGTTTGGATCGAGGCATCAGGAGGCAAGGGCTATGAACCAAAGGCTTTATTATCCATCTTGTGTGTCAGGGCTGGCTCGGATGCGGCTCCTCCTGTTACCACAGGAGGGGGCTCACGAGTCGGCACGAGACGAAGTCTACGTAATCAGCAGTGATTCGTTTCACCTGCCTTCCTTGCCATTTAGGGAGGCTTGTGGGAACGGATCACTGCTGAATCGTTTTTTGATATCTTGCGCTTTTAGCCTTTTAGCTTTTTGCGCATCGAGTTACTTCCGTGTTATTTTGCGTTTGTGCCTCTTTTGTTTTATCCCGTATTATTACGGTCGAGTTTCATTTGTGTTTTTTGTGCGTCAATTTACTTCCGTGTATTTTTGTGTTCGGTGCTTTTGTTATCTGTGTCCTGTTTGCCTTATTCTCTTGCTGACTGGTTTATTTTCTTTATTGGTTATCGTCAACTCGAGCCGGTCTACTTCTCCCTCGGTTTTTACGCTGTTTGGTGAAGTTGAGCGATGATGTATGAGCGGGTCCGTTCCGGACCGCTGTACACTTGGTTGAGTGATCCAGGCCTTTGTGGACTTGGACAAGTGTGCTCGCTTGCCAGTCTTTATGCGCTACCGTGGAAGACAGAACTAATCCTAACGAACGCGGGGATGGCAAGATAACTTTGCGACACGCTTTTGAGCAAATAACATGAGTTTAAACGGACTCATGGATAAACAGATGTTAGGCTTTACTTAATATACTTAGTTCTTGGATTCCTTGAGATTGACGTATTTTGTGGGAATCCAGGCACTTTTCTTTATGTTTTGGCTTCTTTCCAACTCCTAATTCTGACTTCCACTTCAACTAACTTTTCTTACCAGGTTACTAAGTATTAGTTTTGATCCAAGGGCATTGCGAAAAGGGAGGGACTAGTGTTGCGCTTCAATCTCCTCCCATCTTAGCGCAGCGCGTCCGTTTGATGCAAGAAAGAATAAGTCACCAGTCTTACTCTTATGTCAATTGACCTTTTATTGAAACCGGTTAAATACAGACATGTCCGGAGAGCACACAGCAAAGCCTGAACTAAACTACTCTGAGTTATTTGTGCAGCTTTGTGTGTAGCTCTCAAAAACAGACAACTTGTGCTTGATTTATATAGGTAAAACTGAGTGTAGCCCCCACCCTTGCTGCTCTTAGCTGGAATCTACCTGTTTTTTCAGTAACTGTCTGCCAAAAACTACTTCCCTTTTTTGTTCTGCACTGAGTGTAATCATTCTATTTTTATAGAAAGTGCTGTAAGCTTTTCACCTCTGCTCTTACCAGGTCTTGCAAACCTCCGGTTTTTACTCTCAGATCCTATACTGGGGCTACTTCTCTGCGTGGTTATACTATATTTTGTCTCTAAGAAACTCTTGAATCCTAAGCAGTTGATTAATATTAACATGTTAGTAAAACAATGCTAGTAAAATATACTTTCCCATATCTGTTACTTCACATTAGCTGAGCTCATTCTATTTTCTCCTAACCACTATAGCAGTTTTCCCCTGGAGGTCACCGATGTCTTTTCTCCACCCACAGTCTCACACCTTTGGGGTTGCACAGAGGTCAAACACATACTTCCCTTCTATGCCAGTCTAAGCTATGCTTTTCACTTCCTTTTCCATCTATGCAAGTCTAAGTTATGTTGTCCCTTCCCGGTTTGCAAATGTCAAGTCCTTGCATGATCTTAGACTATGCTGGTCAGCTGAGACACTTCTAGTATTAAACAGTTTGATTAATAATGTAATAGTAAAATATAATGCCTTATGCAACTCAGTTGATTAGTAATGTAATGCTAGCAAAATATAAGGGATTAAAATATAAAACTCGACATGCTCGGTAATACACTCTAGCTCTTTCGGAGCTACAGGTGGATCCCTGTTTGTCAGATCTGGTAAAGTATCAATGAGTGCAGATATAGTACTAGATGTAATAATTCGTTTAGTTTGGTAGCGGGGCTGCCAATGAATACCGACATTCAAACGCAACTCGTACGTTATGAGGCTGTGGTCAGAAACGGCCTCACTCTGAGGATGTACTGCTAAACTGGATATGTCAATTCCAAACGATAATACCAAGTCTAATGTATGACTACAATTATGCGTAGGACCCACCACATTCTGAGTGATACCCATTGAATTAAGAATTGCTTGAAAGTTTATTCTAAAAGAGTCATGCAGATTTTCAATAACTATAATCACCCTATCAGCCAATATCACTATATCACTTCCTGGAGACAGGATGTCCAAAAACTGCAAAAATTCAGTGTATGAACCAGTAATTAGAACCAGTAAATAGTAATTAACATAAATGACTGTTTCGCTTTGTTGGTTGATGATAGATTTGACACAGTGAGAATGAGATTTTCAAAAAAATTAAACTTGAAGCCTGATTTTTGAGAGACGCCTATATTGGAGTCATATAGTGTGGCAACACCACCTCCGCGATCATTTGGACGGGGGTTATGAACGTATCTATAGCCGGAGGGAGACGCTTCGTTTAGGGCCATATAGTCGTCTGGCCGAGTCCAGGTTTCAGTCAAGCAAAGCATGCTTAGATTATGATCAGTAATCATTTCATTAACAAGCAGTGCTTTAGATGACCGAGATCTTATATTTAGCAATCCTAATCTCAGATTTAAATGATTTAAATGATTCTCAGCGGCAGCGTTATTGAATTTAACATCTATCAAATTTTGTTTTAAAATTTTACGAGAACTGTTTTTTGGTACTCGAGGAACAGACACAGTTTCAATCCATTGTGACCTAGGTGATGTCTCCTCACAGCTTGCAGACAGTCGGTTTAGCCTGTGTGTCTGCTGCCTGGAGTCAGCTCTGGTTTGTCAATCCCCATTAACTACTCCTACACTACCACTATTAAGCCTAGCGGATATACTACTAGATATGAGAGTAGCACCCTCCCAAGAGGGGCGAATGCCGTCCCGCTTCAAAAGGCCAGGCCTGCCCACAAAATGTGTCCAGTTGTCTATATAACCCACTTTGTTTTCTGAGCACCATTTAGACATCCAGCAGTGTAGCGCCAATAACCTGCTGTATGTTTCAGCGCCACGCCGAACTGGAATGGGGCCAGAGCTTATTACAGCATCTGACATCGTCCCTGCTAACTCACACACCTCTTTAACGTTATCTTTAGTAATCTCTGATTGTCTCAACCCCACATCATGTGTATAACTATCTTGGAAAATTTACGTTTAGCCAGATGTCAGGCGCTCTAGCCCCCGCGATACATTTGACTATGGCTGCTGGTGTCTCTAAAAGTGAAAAAATGAGAAATCTTCTGCTTTCTCCCGCTACAATAGTCATGTCTCTGTTAGGTTTTTCATCTTTGTATATGTTGCTTTTAGGTTAAGATTGTTATGTTAATATTTAATCCAGCCCTGTAATTTGGTGCCACAGAAGCAAAATGGAAAAGGTTAGGCTGAAAATTCCCATCTTTCAGATTCCACTGTTGGATGAAGGAATACAAATCCATGGACAGAAATCCACAGAACAGCTGAAACCTCTTCACAACCGCCTGGTCACTTGCTTCCAGGAGTTGAGGGAGAAAGTTGAGAAGAAGTATGGTGTCATCAGCCTGGTGAGTGAGACTGAAGTCATCTTCCAAATATCACTTAATTTAATATGTATAAAATTATTTCGATACTGTAGTCTGTACCTTTCAGGCAAGTGTAATGCTCCTCTTCAATCTAAATCAATAGACTGAATATAGACTAAATCAATAATTTCTCTAATCTGTACCTTGAGTACTGAGCTGATTGATTTTTTCTTAACTCTAATTACTATTTGTTGAGTCGCTAGTAGTATAGTGAAACACATGTTTTAATGTAGTGCAAAAAAGAAATTCAAAACTGAACTTAAAATGTGTGCAGAAAATCCGGTTAAATTCCCAGAAAGGCATGTACACATCAATCTCTCTAACTTTTTCATGTCTATTTGTGGTATGTTATCATGCCTCCAGCCATGCTCCCTGACAGAAAAGAAGAAAAGCCGTGTGGGATCAGTGCTGATGCCTTACATCATGTCCTCAACGCTGAGACGCATGTCTACTATCTCCATGTCTTCCACCTCCATGCTGGCAAATGCCTCTTCAAATCTCTCCAATGCATCTGGGTCTTTTGAGGGAAACTCTTACAGACCTGCTTTCCAAGAGTATGTAAATCACCTTGGTATCACTGCTGTCACCAACAGTTCTACTCTCAAAATAAAAAAGATATTATTAGAGACAGATTAGAGCCTATCACTGAATGTTGCAATGTGCTGTAGTTGTAATTTCATCTTTAATCCATATTTTGAAAATCTATGATTCTCTCAAAGTATAGATCATTAAAATTATTTACTATTCTGTTTTTAATAACAATATTTTCTGTAATCTTCAGTTTCATTATTGTAACCATTATTGTATTGCGTCCACACACGCGCCCTCTGGTGGCCTCTCCTCCTAGCCACCGTGACAATTATTTAATCGAAGAGATACTGTATAATGAATTACAGTAGCGATGGGACAATTTGGAACAGAAAATTCAGTATACTGATTTAGCATTTTACTGATTTAGCATCTCATCACTGTAGTTTTATTGCATTATTTTTCACTGTTTATTTAAAAAAAAATGGTACTATTCTAGTGCTTTACCTTTTTCTCTCTCCACAAAATGTTTTGTGCCCACGTGTTAATGACCGTAGAACAACAATTCTGTCCCGGTGTGAGGAGGATAATCGAATCAGCAAAAAGAACAGGAAAGAATGGAGCATGAGCAAGTCTCAGGTCCTCTGTGAAAGACAAGTGGACACAAATGAGGTGCCCCTTGTTTATCTCACACATCTTCATTTTTATAAGACCAGTTTGCAAACACTTGCTGCTTAATCATAATTTATAATGTATTTTTACTGTTTGCCATTTATTTCAAATTTGTGCAGTCATTGAGTTGTTTGAATGTACAAATGTTTTTTATTAACTTCCACTAATTAATATATAATCAGGAATGTTTCATTTCATTGTATTGACTGTAAATGTAATAAACTGATGGAATGTGGGTGCGTGTGTGATACAAAGTCATATTGCTGTTTAAATTAATATGTTATAAAACTATAAATGAGTATAAGATCATTTATATCTGCAATAACATGTTAACTTACATGTGCAGTTTTGTGTCTTTAATATTCATATACATGTGAGCATGTGTTTGTGTTTACCCATATACATACAGATTTCTTCTAAGAAACAGCAGAGGCCTAAGAGTTTAACTATTGGGGATCGACGACTTGCACTGTCTCTGTTTCACGGAGAGCCTGCCAGTCTCAGCCTGCACAACCCTCTTAGCCCTCTGCCTGCCTCTCCTCACACCCTTCGTAGTAAGTGGAAACATGCATACACATAGACTTTAGTACATGAAGGACTTAACATTGGGCAAATTACATTATTAGGCTAAAACCACAGTGTGACAGAGAGGTCCAAGTCAACCTAACGAAACATGCCAGCTGTTACTCAAGGGAAAAATTTGTTTACCAGGCCAAGTGCTGAAAATGTACAGAGGAGTGAAGATCTGAAGATCTAGGTGAATTGGTACAAAAAAGTTTGGACAAGATGAATATGAAGATGAATATGCTCAGTCCATGCTCAGTATCTTTACACTGCAAAACATATTTTCTCTGTTCTAGTTTGCTCCATTGTTTAATTAAAACTACATGCAGTAGAGTTGCATTACACAGTCAAAACAATGGAGTTTCTTCACGTTTTGAATGTGCAGTTGTTCAGATATGCACTGAAAATCTATATAAATAATTTATCATGTTAGGTTAGGTCAAAATGGCTATCCTAAATTGTCCTGGTTTGTGAATGATTGTGCATCTGTATCTGTAAATTTGTCCTAGTGTGAGTGTGTTTATGACTGAATTCCTGAAAGGAATTATGCATTTTTGCCCATATCCTTTAGCCCAACTTAACTTGATAATTTTTGTAGGTTATTCATTTCTCCTGAGTGAACATAGTGCCAACAATGCTGATAACTCAAGCACACCTCCACCAATGCCCCCCAAAAAGCATCCTTATGAGAGTGACCATGTTCTTAACCCCTATGAGGTAAGAGGTTAAGAGCATGCTTCATATTTTGGTCTGTTTTTGCCTTCTGCTTCATATACTTTCATCACATCTGCTTTATCTTGCATTTATTTCATGTTAAAAATAAAGAACACATTTTAAAGCCACCACCTTGCTTTTTTATGTTTTATCCATAGTTTACCCCCCATTCACCACTAAAAATGGACTGCAAGCCACCGCCTCCACCGCCTAAAACTCGCAAGTCCATGTTTCCCACCCAGGAATATAATCCACAATGAAAAGGCTGACACATTATCTTAGAGCTACGTTTCAGAAGCAGCTTGGTCTTAGTGTGTAGTTGTACAACCATGTAAGTTAAAACAACAGGACTCGGCTTTAAATGATAGCCACACATTTTCAAGTGAAAGTTGGTGCATACTTTCTATTTTGTTATTTTTTCAGTTGCGTGACAGTGATGACTGATAAACAGCATTGTCTGATATTTGTATTTATATGTGGTACTGAGGAGTCAAATTATTACCTTTGTGGGTAATCCAGTGAACAAATGACCTTCTCTATTAATATTCTTAAACAGGAAACTGCACCGATCATTTGATCGATTACAAAAGTTACATTCTACAGGGAATGGACAAAACACCACATGCAAATATTCTGACTGAAATCTTAATATTGTGCAAAAGAAACATTTTTGTGATTATAATGACATTTACTGTATGCAATTGTGAACATGAGCTTGAACATACATGAGATTGTACATATGTGACAGAAACAAATGTTAAGAAAGAAATAATTTGTGTCAGAAAAATGCAAAAATGCATATTTAAAAAGTCAAACTCAATTAGATCAGATGAATGGTGGTGAAATCATTTTTGTTAACCAAAGTCAAATTTGGATAAAAAACATTCACAATGGCAAGCTAAAGCTTTCAGTCTGCTTTCCTTGTTTAAGTTGCATGCATATGTTTAATGCACATTAGTTTTTGCTTAAAATTGAAATTCAAATGAATACTGCATTGATATATTTTGCTCATTTTGTTTTGTGCTGTTTTAGTAATGTTTAATTTCTGAATACAATAAAAAGAGAATGCAGTGCTTTGATCTGTTTTACTGATTTCATATATATTCTAATTTAAAGTAATTAGTAATTTCGTTCTAGTAATGCTGTGTAAAATGAAATATAGAAACCTCTTGAGATAATTGGAAAAAATGTACATTTTCATGGTCTTATTCTGTACCTGTTTTGTTCTTTTAATCAGTTAGTTTTCCTTTAAACATATACTGTCTGCTAATCTGCAACATATCCAAAGCACAGTTAATTGAGATTGATTATTTAAGATGTTAATTGTCACTTTGGGGGAAAAAGAGCGTTGTTCCCTTCAACTTAGTAGTTGTACTTATTAAAAACCACTTATATATATATTTTTTTTTTTTGCCCACAACCACCCCCCCTCTTCAGAGGACTATTGATACTTTATTGTTTGTCCATTCATATATATACATATATGTATTTAATACATTTAAATTCGGGGGTGGGGGGTGTACAAAGGAAGAAGACGAAGGGGGTATAAAGGGAGAACAATTAGGGGGGGTACAAAAAATTTACAATTATATAATATAATTGCAATAGTATAATATTAATTATTAATTAATTATTAATTAATTATTAATTATTAAATAGTATAATATAATGCAATATAATATAATATAATACTATATAATATATAATATACACTATTGCTTAACAGAAAATAGGAATGTAATAGAATCATGAACTTTTGATTTATTTGCTACAGTTGAATTTTCTTATGTTGAATTATTGTGATGTAATATTTGATTTAGTTGTATCTAAATTGGGTCTGTGTCTGTATTTATGGTAGGCTCTAAGTGTGTATCTGGGGGGATATAATATATTAGAAGATTTTTCCAGTGATTGATGTTTGTTATTTTTGTTTTCCAATTCAGGAAAACGACTTTTTTGGCAATGACTAGCGACATTAGAATGATTCTATTATTTTGTGTTGTTGTGCTAATGGTTGATATGTCTCCTAGTAGGCATAATGAAGGTGTTGGATGAATTTGGGTGGTTAGGGTTTGAGTTGAGTTGAATAGTGACTTCATTATCCACGGTGTTCTGATTGCAGTGTGTACAGTTTGGTGAGTTTGTGAATCCCATTTTATACATTTTGTATGTGGTATAGTGTACTCGGTGAATCACTTTATACTGGATTAGTTGTAGATTAGTATTTGTGATAATGCTATGGTTATTATTACATATCTGGATCCAGAAGTTGGCATTAGGGGTTATTGATAAATCTTCTTCCCATTGCTTATACGGTAAGCTGATGTTAAGATTTAATTGAGATATATTTTTTATATATTTTGGATAATGTTTTATTTGTTGTAGTAATGTTAAGAAATTCTGAGATTGGTATAGGGAGGTCTAATATAGTTGGATTGATTTTTGAACTGATGAGTGATCTTAACTGGTGGTATTGTAAGAATTGAGTTCTTTCGATACCGTATTTCCGGGTTATTTGTGGTAGTGACATTAAAGTAGTATTGTTATACATGTGTTTGAGGTGCGTAATTCCATTATTAATCCATGTTATATAGTTTAGTGTTTTTTATTAATTGTAAAGTTATTCCAGATGGGTGAATGGGTGGTTGGTGTTAGTACTGAGTTTGTTAATTTATGAAAATTCCACCAAGCTGTCAGAGTTGTTGACACAGTTGTATTGTAGAAACATGGGTGTTTTTTAATTGTTTGGCTAATGAATGGTAAATTGGCTATCTGTATATCCTTACAATGTAATTGATTTGCAAGATAATAATGGTGGAAGTTTGGTGCCTCTAGACCGCCATATGATTTTGAGTTCTGTAACGTTGTAAGTTTAATTCTAGTTGGTTTATTTTTCCAGTAATATTCAGTTATTGTGGTATTTAAGGTTTGAAACCAAGTGAGTGGGGGCTGAGTGGTAATCAGTGAAAATAAATAATTGATTTTTGGTAATATTGTCATTTTAATCGTAGCAATTCTACCAGCAAGTGAAAGGGGAAGTGTTGTCCAGCGGTGAAGATCATCACTTATTGTTTTAGTTAATGTGTTATAATTGAGCTTGAACAACTCTGACAGCTGGGGAGAGACCCTTACACCCAGATATGTGATGTAATTAGTGCATATTGGGATAGGTAGTGTTTTCAGTTTATCATCCCATTTATTTATGTTTATTGGGAGAATTGCAGATTTTGACCAATTAATTGAATACTCTGATATTATTGAATAGGTTTCAATTGTTTGAATTGTTTTTATTATTGAGATGAGTGGTTTTTGAAGAAATAGTAGGATATCATCTGCATATAGGCTGATTTTATGTTCCATGTTAGATGTTTGGATTCCTTTAATGTTTGTGTTTTGTCGTATTGCTGCTGTTAGTGGTTCTATGAAGATAGAAAATAGATAAGGAGAGAGTGAGCATCCTTGTTTAGTCCCCCGGTGTAGTGTGAAAGGTTGTGATATTACCCCGTTGGTGTTGGCTGTGGCCTTAGGTGCAGTGTATAAGATCTGTATCCAGTTAATAAATGATTAATAAAAGTTTATACAGTGTGGTGAACAAGAATTTCCCATTTACTCTATCAAAGGCTTTTTTTTACAATTATTTTTATATTGCAATTATTTATTTTTCATGAAAGATCCAATTAGGAGAGCATTGATAAATATCTATCAATAGTCTATCTAACAATAGACTATAGCCTTCAACAGTAAATGGATGGAAAAATAGACAAAGTAGCCTATAACAGCAGTCTGAACTGGGTAACTGAATGTTTTACATAGCCTATGTAGGTACCATGCCAAACCAGCAGGTGGCAGTACCACTGGTAATACATTGCAACCGTACCGTACAAGCTTGCTTTGACGGAAGAAAGGGTGTATCTAAAGCACGAGGGATCCTGGGGCAAAATTCGTGGATTTCTTACTGAAAGTTGGCGTACGAAAAAATCCAGAAAATGCCGTACGCAAAAAAAATCCGGATGTATGAAACCTTGCTTACGCCGTAATCCACGCACGTTTCTTTTGTACATCCCAATCAACGTGGAATTTAGCGCACATGAGAGAGTGGCTGACTCCTCCTGTGACACGTCCCCTATAAATATGCAAATTCATTTAAATATGCCCTGCACAGGAGTTTCCTCTGTGATCTATCACAAAGCATGTCAAAACGGGGAAAGAAGAGAAACTTCACCGAATGTGAAGTGGAGACGCTCATAAATGAAGTAGAGACGCGGAAAAATGTTTGTTTGGCACGCTGTCTTCTGGCATTATGGCAAAGTGCAAAATGTCTGAGTGGGACAGTGTGTGTGAAGCTGTAAATACTGTGGGGTCTGAACAGCGCACACTGGCAGATATAAAAAAAAGTGGTCAGAAATGAAGGTGGATGTAAAGCGAAGGCTGACTGCACATCGCCAGAGTGTGACTCAAACAGGCGGAGGGGCAGGAGATATCAAACTCACTCCATTTGAGCAGAGAGTTGTCTGTATTGTGGGTGGCACGGCCATCACCGGCGTGGTGGATCCCAATGTGGGGGATTCGGATTGTACACAAAGTAAGTATTTATTTCTATAAATCAGTGTTGATTAGACATGTCATAAAATTATGTTTTCATACTGGTGACATAAGAATAAAAAGTCTCAGTCATTTTTGTTTTTACACATTTTATTTCCCTTTCAGGGACTGAAAACGGAGAGGACACGCAGTCTCAGCCTGCTGCCACAGACTTGGGATGCTCCTCCAGCGTTCCTGGTACATCTGGCGTCACGGAGACCTCCAGCGCGCCCCACCTGCCAGCAGCTGATGTCCATCCAACCGGCCGTGTCCTGACGATGTCCTGCAGTCACAGGAGGAGATTGTGAGTGGAATCTGGGAAATTAAATACTCACCTAAAAAATATTAGTGATGCGCTCACTAGCATCAGCAACTCAATAAAAGAATTGGTTAGAAAATGAATGCTGTCTCTTACCTTTTTATATTGTAGCTATTGTAACGGGTTTAGGTTCACAGCAGGAGGCGAGGGTAGCGAGCCTTGACTTTTATTTTCTTCCATGCTCATAATAAGGTACAACACAAATAAAGGCACTCTGCCAAAAAAGGAGTAACAATAAAGAGAGTCTTCGTAGATGCAAGGTGTCATTCAGGACAGCAGCAGATCTCCTGGAATGTCTGCGGAGCGGGTTCCTTCCAGGTAGGGCCAATGTGCAGCACTGAACGACAGGACCTGTGGGCTTAAATAATAACCCTGAATACCGTGCACAGGTGTCAGTACTCAGGTGAGTGGGAAGGTGGGAGTGACCGGGTCTGTGTGGGGGTGTGTCGGTGCCAAGTGAGGGTGTGACGTGTGCGAGGTGTCCTCGCGGGTGCCCTCTGGTGGCGATCCCGCCTTCTCACCGTGACAGCTATGATTTGTTGCCTTGCTTGTATGGCACCTTGGTTAGGCTGCGCATTAATTTCTCCTGGCGCTGGGTCCGCTGGTTGCTCCACCACCTCCAACAATGGCATGCCGTACCTTTGCGCAACATTGTGCAGGACCCCACATGCCCTCACAATACTACACACCTTCTCTAACCCGGTCCTGTCCAGGCAGCGCCACCGGCTTTTCAGCTGCCCAATCGCCCTCTCCACGACTGACCGGGTGCGAGAATGGAGAGAATTGTATCTCCGCTTCCGGTCAGTCTGTGGATTGCAAACTGGGGTCATCAGCCACGTCTTGAGCGCGTAGCCGCTGTCTCCTAAGTAATTTAACAATTACCCATGTTTTAAATTAATTATTCTAAGCTGGCAATGTCAAATGCTTTAAATTTGTTGCTTACCAAGAAGCCACCCATCACGCACTCTGCCAGCTTGTAATCTTATCCCAACCATGCTGTTTGTAAGGATGTACGAATACAAGGATGTGAAAATGTTTTCTATTCACATAAGCAAATTCCTCCTCAGATGGTGCCTTTATAGCAATGTGTGTGCAGTCGATCGCTTCGATTACATTCGGCTATCGTTGCAAATTGCGCTTTAATGTTTGCCTGGTCAACCTCATCATATGGGAACTTTATATACCTAGCTGACATGGAGATGAACCCATCCAAAACAGCTGGCATGGCACGGCTCAAAGATGACTGGGATATCCCTAACCGGTCTGCCAGTTCTCTTTGAAACGAGCCAGTTGCCAGGAAGCCGAGCATTGTCAGCACCTGTAAAGGAACTGGCAATGCGCGACTCCGCGCCGTTTCTCTCTCCAAAACTGGACCCAACTCAGCACAGAGTTCCAAGAGGACAGCTCTTGGAAATCTGAAATGGCTTATAAGCCAGTCATCATCATGGGCCAAAAAATCATAATGGTCACGGAAAACGCGCTCTCGGCGAATTCGGCCATTACGCACTGTCTGGGGGTACACACTTTCTCACGTTCAAGTCACATTTAGTCACATCTGATCGTATGCGTGAAACATTGTGTACGCAATGTTTTTGTACGTACGCCCCTTTAGTACATGAGGCCCCAGGTGTTTAGATACCCTGATCAGCCATTTCTTTATCTCTCTCTGGTTTGGCTGTCACCGAGGCTAGACCTATTTAAGAGAGGATCCGCTATCTCTCCTGGTTTGACCTGCACCAAAGTTAGACCTTCTAAGAGAGGTTCCGCTATATATCTCTCTGGTTTGATCTGCACTGAGGTTAGACCTTTTTAAGAGAGGCTCCACCATCTCTCTCGTTCTCTGGTTTTCTTTATTAAGAGCATGCGAACTTTGGTATGACTAACAACAAAACAGCTGAAAGTCGTATTTCTTAATTAATGAGCCCAAGTTACAGTGCAATCTAACAACCAACTGATTACTGCAGCAAGAGATTCACCGAACTACTTCTATCAAGCTTGCTAACGCGGCCACACGGACTGAAACAAAAGGATCAGTTCCCTGCCGTTAAACTGCGGACGAGACTCACATTCCTGGACTTCATAACCAGAAGGACGATTCCCGGGACACCTGGATGACGTCGCTTTTTATTAACGAGTAACCTGTGGTGGAAATTCCCTCTAAATTCCAGGAGAATTCAGCGAGGACGACGAAATCACCTGAAATCCTCAACTTTGTTTAGATAGTCTTCATCAAGATTTATATATAGGCCTACAAAGTTCTCTTTGCTGTGCATGCAACCATCTCATTTCTTTATCTGATTGATAACTGATATAGTCTTCCCCAGGCTCACACACCGCATTAATTTTTAGTTATTAAGCCAGCGCCATTAATTTTTGTTCTGACCACATTAGAATAAAGCAGCTGACCTCATTAACAATCCCGCCTCGCGCATACATTCACATTTACTCTCCTCCACTTTCTTCACATTCACACACACTAGATGTCTTCACTGTAAATATACTGATCCTTGTTGTGCTGTTTGTGCTGCCAAAACCTCCAAAGAATTCATAGCTAAATCCTTCAGATACCAAACCATTAATTACTTTTAGTTGAGAACTAAATGTTGTGGTTCTGGTTTAATTTGAATATGAGACTGATTTTAATTAATGAGACTGATTAATAATTAAGGTAAAACAAATTATATATACTTTAAATAAATTTAAAGGATTAGTAGGTGAAACCCCTACACCTATATGCCTAGTCTAAAAATGAACTTAAATATGTCCAGTACTAGGGCGGTATGGTGGTGTCGCCTCACAAAGACATGCGTTGGTCACATGATTGGTCACTTTGAATTGCCTCTAGGTGTGAGTGTGTGCGTGTGTGTTGGCCATGTGGTGGACTGGCGACCTTCGCCCAATGATGCTAGGATTGGCTCCAGCCCCCCCATGACCCGACTAGTGGGATTAAGCAGTAAGGATAATGGATGGATGGATGTCCAGTACTTTCATCGAAATGTTTTGAAATAGGGTTACTAGCATTATATAAGATGATACATGACACAAATGTTGAATAAAACTATAGGTAAAATTCTCTTACTTACTGTAAAATTTTGAAGTGTATGGAAGCAACACTTCCAGGAATCTCACTGTTTTATGAATCCTATATGTAATTTCTGAAATGGTCTACTCTCAAAGACTAATATAATAAACATCAGACAGGGTTTCCTGACAGTAACTATATTATTCTATACTCAGTGCTTGGTACTACTTTGTCATGGTCTTATTATTTTCATAGAATTCAAAGAAGGTTACTCCTCCAAAAACATATTGTACCAGAACTCCTTCCAGAATCTCTTCTTTCCATAGATAAGCACAAATCTGCTGACCGTAGTATAAATTATCACTTTTCAACACTAATGTGGATTGAGTACACTGTAAAATATGATAAGTTGATCTTACTTAAAGAAGTTGGGGAAACCTATTGCATTGAAAAAGTAATGTTACTTTCAAAGTTATGTTTACTTAATGTCTACTACTACTTAAGTGTACCAAATACAGTTGTATGTACTCAGTTTAGTTGAGTTGTACAGACTTTAAATAGCATAGTAACGCTAACTTGTAATTTCTAAGTGCTACTTACAGTACATATACACATATGCAGCAACATCTATTGTTGTTGATAAACATGCTATATGTGAATTTCATCCAAGAAAACAAACTGACTCTGGATCTTTCAAACAAGGTTCTTGTCCTAATGGATTTGGTGCATTGTTTGGCTGTCTGTTGCAAATCCTAAAGAAATGTTCATATTTATACAAGTTTGTATTTTGTATTATGCATTGTTAACATGATGAAGTGATATAAAACATTTAGTTAATCTAAGTACTTTAGAGGTGAGTGCCACGGCTGACATACAGTATATTGGCCAAGACCATCTGTGAAATTCCTGCTTTATTCTAGCCAATTGGTTTAATCCAATCCTCCTCACCAGCCAATCGTAGGTGGCACTGATCCTACATCTTGTGCGCGAGCCGAAGTGTTAGGAAGGTAAGAGTATTCCCAAAATACTGTTACCATGCAGAGTGCACCAGTTACACGCAAACGGAGCAAGAAGCACGAAAACTATGAAGATTCGAGTAGCAACCGGCAAATAGCAATAACAGGCCTGCCCCAGCCAGCCGAGATAAAATATTTATCGTCGTTCAATTAGCACTAGAATGTCAAAAGCCATGAACATTTTTGTAAGGTCCACTGGACCGCTCCCTGGCTGTGAGTGTGTTCCTTAGCGCCTTACATTACAGTCCGTGCATACAGAGTACTGAGTCTACTAGCAGTGGTTGCTAAATCTTGCCAAAGAATATATTCAGTTTGAATACCCCCTCAGGTTAAAATGTTTTCTGTTATTACATCAAAACCTGCTGTATGTAGATATAGTGACATTGCCTAGTTTTATTAGCTAAACACCATGGAGTTCCAGCCTTAAATTAATCTTCCCTATAAGTTAAAGTAACAAATGTTGCATGTTTTTTATAGTACACTTAAGTATCTATGTCTAAAAGTAATGGCACAAGCAATCCAAAAGCTGTTTCTATTTTTGGACAGATTATGATTATAGTTATGTATGATGCTTTTAATATTGGGTTTAAATGATGCTTTTTTCCCTTAGGTGATACACTGTCCCCTATGTTAAGGTTTCTTAAATCGTCTCTGGACATAGATCAAAACCATCAGGGTTCATAGACAGGATAATACATTTGTACAGCCCTCAGAGTTCCGTAGCCCAGCGCTGGGAGAACAGATTCACAACACATGGGTGTCAGGAAAGAGTTCCTTAGTTTAATGATAATACATGTAGTTAAATACAGAATAAAGAAGATGTGTCTTAATTTGGGTAGGAATAATAAAACATATGCATGATTGGTGTTCTCCTTGTCAGGAGAGGAGGCACAGGGTCTAGGGATAGTGGAAAAGTACAGGAAGACAGACATAAAGAGAGAGAAAGAGGAACAGGGGAGCAGACACACAGATAAGGGAGTGAACAGAATGTCATAGTGTTCTGACTGAGGGTCACAGACACTAAATCACAAATTCCCTTACACCCTACAGCTCAGATTACTCTAGCTAAAGCCAGATCTGAGGTGGAGTTACTGAAGCTGAAGGTAGCATCACAGCACGAAAAGATTAAAGATCTAGAGGAAGAAAGGGACTTTCTGAGAAACTCAAGGTATGCTGAATTATGCGATGTTTTTTTTTCAAGAAGAAGTGTGCGTATGTGTTCATCTATGTTACTCATATAACCTGTCTCATTAATGTCATGTATTGCACATGTGCCTTGTTTATTTTCATGTAATTAAGTATGCATGTTGTCAGAGTTCTTTGTCAGTCGTTGTCTAACTTCAGTCCTGTGAGTTTGTGTTGATACCATATTGTCACTAATAGTATAAAAAGTATATGTCTACAACTGCTCTCTGCTCGGCATCCTGCTTCCTCGCCTACCATGACACTTTGCAGTTTTTTGGCCTGTAAGCCCATTCATTGCATATTTCCTACTTTAACATCTTGATAGTTTCACTTTTTTTTAACTTTGTGTGTACCATTTAATTGTATATTAAATTGTAGGCTTATATTACAAATGTTTTTGCAATAATAGTAAAAATAAAGACTTATATGAGAAGTTTTCTGAAGTAATCTCACTAAACAGCAAGAATGTTATGCACACAGCATAATATCACCATATGTGTCACAGTTGGCTCCGCCTCCTTCTGTCAATCTTTTATTTAGTCCTCCCTCTGTTCCTTTGTTCCCTCCTGCTCGTTTCTCGGCCCACGTCTTAAGGTGGTGACCCTGTCGAGGTGATCCGAAGATATGAAAACGTGCTGGCCATATATATGAAAGGAAATACAATGGTCAGATCTTTCCAAAAATACGGGGTAGACCGCAACAGAATTGCACAGACTGCTTCCATTGCAGAGTTTCCCTTGCCGCACCAGAGACATTCCGCCAGCTCAGTGATGAACATGGAAAACAAGAGAAGTTGTTTGACTTTGCTAAAAAAAGGCAAAAATGCGATAGCATCAGAGAGAAGCATTGCTGAGAAAATTTTAAATCTGAAACTGGAGGAGAAATTGCTTCCGATTCAAAAGAACAAGTCTAATCTATGGAGATGTGATGCTTTCTAAAACTTTCTCAGTTGACGCATGTCACGTCTGGCCCCTCCTCCTCCTGTCATTCCCCGACAGGGTTTGTTTTTGTCAGCCATGTGCATCCTACTCCCTCCTTTCAGCCTGTAACCACTCCCTTTGTAATGTTTCACAGGTGTTCTCAGTTTCTTGGGGGGTATTTAATGCCTGTCCTTTGTCTCGTGGGTTGCTGATCATTTGTTTGGATTTTTTTGGCTTTGTGGAACCTTGTTGCTTAAAATGTTTGTGAAAGGTAACAAGGAATAAAAGAAGGTTTTCTACACATCCCCTCTGCCCTCAGGGGCTCACACCCACAATGGTCTTCTCCTCTAAGTTAAGTTAGAAGCCTAACTTTATCTGATCTCCTGAGTGTGAGAGAGAGGCAATAAAAAGTGCAAATGATGTTCTGGTCATAATCACCACCTGGTTTTGACACCAGAGCCCACAAACCCAGGAAGGACCTTCAGTCGTAAATCCCTGTCAAGTCTGCCCCCCCAGCTGTCACTCCTTGTCATCCTGTTCCGGGTTTAGTGTTTTTCCCTGTCTGTTTGACCCGCCTTGTTTCCATGGTTTCCCGTTTGTCCGTCACGCCCCTGTCATCCTGTTCCCAGCTGTGTCTCGTTAGTCTCCTAGTTTGTCTGTATTTTTATTCCTTGTGTTTCACCAGTCTCTTGTCGGTCATCGTTTGTGGTGGTGTTCCGTTGCCCTGTCTCCTGTTTTCCCCGATCTCTGGTTAGATCCTCGTGTTGTGATATTCTGATTATTTGGTCCTTCCCCTGCCAGTGCTGTCTTCTTTTCTCTCGTTTTCTTTAGTCCCGGTTTGTGTGGTGTTACAGCCCGTGTACCTTGTGATCTTGTGTTTTGCTTACAGCTTATGTACTTAGTGTCCCCGTGTTTCATATTCCTTTATGCATTATGTGGTCTATCGGTGTTTTTTGTTACTCCAGCCTTCACAGCTATGTTTATTGACTCTGTATCCCGCTAATCTTGTGTCTTGGTTCATCCAGTTTTTCCCCTGCCGTATTTAGTTATTTTCCTTGTTGCTCATAGTACTTTGGTTTTCTCTCTGCCCCGTTCGTACCGTTGCAATCTTGTTTGCCTCCACCTTTGTGTTTCTCCCGGTTGTTCTCTTTTTTCCCATTTTCCCCGTTAGTAGTTCTTGTACACAGATAGCGCTTTCCTAGTACTTTTACCCGTCATTATGTATAATGTATTTATGTTGGTAATTGTTAGTCGTATCTCTGTTTCTATTTAGTAAAACCTCTGTTGTTTATGACTTCCCTGGTTCCGATCTGTGCCTTACTTTGTGTGCTCTTACAGTTATTCTAATAAAGTACCTTCTCACCTGCATTTGCGTGACGCTTGCCCGTACACCCCATAACAATCCCACTATCCTGCCTTATCCGATTCACCAAGGTTTCAGCCAATGTGCCATCTCTTGGAAATTCCTGGTTAAACTCATGTCTAAAGGTGCAAATATTTCAGAGATCCCTATAACTTTGCATCCACTACGGACACTGGATCAACATCTAGCCTAGAGGAAGCAACTCGGCGAGAGCACTACAAAGACACCAAACTCGACAGCCTTCCAAACTAGGGAAGGAACATTATCCTCAAAACCCCAGTGTCCATTTCAAAAGCTCTTTACGGACCCGAACTGAAGATCATGAATTCTGTGCCTATAACATTCAAACATTAAGTGATCTGTGACTAATGTAAATGCACGACTTAGGATCCCTCATCTGTAATTGATTCCATCATAAAACTTTTATTGTATAATCACCCCACATTCATGCATATACCTATGAATTTTTATGTGTTCTAATATTTTAGATATACATGTCCATGTATTATTGGGTTGCGTTACTATAAACATATGCATATCTGTGTATTCCACTAGTTTAGACATGCATGTCCCTGTATTATTGGACTGTAGTATCAGAAATGCATGCACATCTATACATTCCTGTGTATTTCACTATTTTAAACATATAAATACCCTTGTATCCTGATGTGGTATTATTTTAGATTCATGTATAATTAAGTTAGTCATATGCCTATCCATGTATTAATGTGTGCGCTGTTATTTCAGATGTAAGAATCTACATGTGTTCTTGTGTGACCTCAGAGGCATGCCTGTCTATGCATTATGTGTCATTTATCGTCTAAAAGTGTGAACGAAGAATGGCTCAATGTTTAGAATGACAAGGAACCAAACTAATACTTATTAGGCCAAGTAATACAAATCAGTTTATTTAGGAGTTGGAGATTCTCTTTGCCTTGAAAATTACGTGCTGCCCTCCACCTAGTCTGCTTTACATCATTCGTTAACCAGACCTGGGGGGTAGAGTGCAGTTGTCACTCTCTCTCTCTCCTCCTCGAAGAAAACTCACCTTTCCAGACAGAGCTAATGAATATTCAGTAATCGAGACCCAGTGATCAACCGTATAGTTGACCAATATTTATGCTACGATCACGCCTCTAAAAGTTAGTTAAAAGGCGTTTCTCAAGAAGAAACACCAAATGCCAAAAAGACAGCAACTAAGGTCGAACTTAATTCTAACCTCCAAGAAAGATCTTCGTTTTATTTCTCAAGAAAAATATTTAACCTAGTTTGTTTTAGGTCGTCATCGTCGAAATTTGCTCTCATGTATCTAGTCTTCTAAATCAATTTCATTTTCTTTTACTCAATTACAGTTAAGGCTGTTCGGCCGACAGTTATTGATTTTAGTTTAGCTTGAAGTTAGTCCTCGACAAGTAACCAACGCAAACAAAAATCAGACTGAGCATGCGCAACGACCATGGAGACGTCCTACTAAGCCTTCACAATTCCCAGAAAGTTGGAAGCCACCCGAAAGGGGCAACTCTGTGGAGTCTTAGCGTTCTCTAAGAAGTGACCCGGGTCGTGTGAGCGCCAGCTGCCAGCCAATCCAATACCGTGCTCTCAGCAAGCGCGTCGATTCAAATCAACCTTCGAACTTTCTACAGCTGACCGCCCACGGACAGGTCCCCGGCTCGGCAAGTAAGACGTTAATACTAACTTAATGTAAAGTGTTACCTAATTAGTAATACATAAACACTACAGCTTTTTAGTTCTATTTTTAATAACCTTTGCAAACACCTTCTACTATCTACTCAAAATTAACTTGAGAGATTTTGACTTCAGTCAACATATTCAATAACAAACAGTCATGGTATACTGGACCGGCTCTGCAGGGGAGCCAGTCACTTCATCATGCAACACCAATCGCACACTCCCTCACTCACAATCAACCGCCTACTAATCACTCTGCTTAACCATCTCAATATTACTTGCACCTGTTTCATATCACTGCCGCTGCCTTTTTAAGCCCACAGGTCCTGCCATTCCCCGCTGTGCATTGCTTGAGCCTACCTGGACCTGTTGCTGTGCCGCATTCGCCACGCCTACTGTTTCAAAGCCAAGTGAGACGTGACTAGACAGAGTTTTGAGACACTTCCCTCCTCTGTTCTCCTTACTTCTGAGTGTTTTTGTTGTGCTGTGTCTGTTATGGAGATGAACATTAAACTCGACCCAGCACTGCCAAACGTGTCTGCTGCTTCTGTCTGTAACGGCTGGCTCCGCCCGTTTCTGTGTCATCTTCTTGTCCCGCCCTGTTTCTATGGTTACCCTTCTGTTTGTCACGCCCTGCCCTGATCATTCCCAGCTGTCTCTCGTTTTGGTTTGTATTTATACTCCCTGTATGTCTCTTGTCCCTTGTGAGTATGAATGTCACCGTTGTATGCTTTGGCCTTCTGCTCTGTATTGTCGTTCCGAGTTTTATCACTTACCTACGCTTTCATATTCCCCGTGTTTCTGTAACTGTGTTCAGACTGCTTAGTTTCCGTGTGTGCCTTAGTTCATGTTGTTCAGTGTTTCCCTGTTCGTGTTTGTTGCTGTGATTCGTGCTACGTTGCTTGTTTGCGTTTTGCCTGTCTGTCCTATTCATGTTTAGTCATCGTTAGTTCATGTAGTTGTTTATTCTCTGCGTCCATTCATTCATTATCCGTACCGCTTATTCCCGCTAGTCGGGGTCACGGGGGGGGGGGGCTGGAGCCAATCCCAGCATCTCCGGGCGAAGGCAGGGTACACCATGGGCAGTTCGCCAGTCCACCACATGGCCAACACGCACACACACACTCACACCTACGGGCAATCTAGAGTGACCAATCAACCTAAGATGCATGTCTTTGGACTGTGGGAGGAAACCGGAGTACCCGGAGAAAACCCACGCAGGCACAGGGAGAACATGCAAACTCCTCTCTGCGTCCATGTACGAGTCAATTAGTTTAATAGGTTATGTTTTTGTATACGTCTGTACTCCTGTGATTGTTTAGTTGTCTTATGGTCTCCCCGTTAAAGTCTTGTTATGTTTAGTTTTATATTATCAGTTCGTTTGGTCTTTCCGTGTCTGTTCTCCCGTTTGTATCAATAAACCCTTAGTCTTCCCGTTTAAGTCTCGTTACGTTTAGTGTGATACTTTCGGTTCAGTTCGCCCGTTCGTGTATGTTCTCCCTCCGTCCTCCTGTGCATGCGTCACGCCCCCTCTTTAGTCAAACCGTGACACTGTCACCCCGTTACACAAACACATTTACATTTCTATAGTAACAGAAGGCCATTTTTTGCTTGATTTTAACAATTCAGTTACACTCGACCATGTTGTTCTTTGTTCGGCCGCCTCTACCCCTAGACAGGGGCGGGTCATAACTGTTAGGGGTGCTGTTGGGGCCCAGACCCGCCAGAGGGCGCCATTGCCACGTACCACCCAGACCCGCCAGAGGGTGCCTTCGCCCGAATACCGAACATCACCTGTTCCCGTTTTGATCCTGATTACAAGGACTACTTAAGACATTTGTACACTCACCTCTGTGCCTCGTCTTACGATAGCCTTACCAAGCGTTTTTGCATAGCATACCTTTTGACTTGTTTCTGACCTCCGCCTGTTGTTACTGTTCTCACGTTTTTTGGATCTGCCCTTTTGTACCTCTGCCTGTGTTTATTGATCTCCTGGCTTTCGACCCCCTGCCTATGTATTCACGACCTCGACCTTCTCTGCTCGCCCCTCACGGGCTGATGCCCGGCTTCACCCCTTTGGGGTTGTATGATCTGGCTACATTGTACATTAAAATTCTGTCATTTCTATACCTGCGTATGGATCCCTCTCTGCCTCCTGTGCCCCAGACGTCACAATAACAGCAATATGTAGTGTAAAAGAAAAAAACATGAAAAAGTGAATGAATGAGAAACATCTACAGGAGCTTTTTTAGGCGATGAGCCACTTTCTTACTCTGAATGCCACTAGCATTTAAGTATAATACATATATATAAGTTTGTATACCATTATGGAGATAATCTGTGGACGGTACTGAAGGTAAGCACAACCTCACTACCATGTTCTCTTAGGCTCAAAATGTATACTTCTTCACATGCAAAATCAGTGAACCTCTTAAATAAGATAAGATAATCCTTTATTCATCCCACAATGTGGAAATTTGATTCCTCTGGGGCCTCTGTGTAAAGCACCGGGATCTCAGAGCGGCTGCTGCATCAAGAGATGCGCTGCCTTTTTCGCAGATTAGGGAGGAATATAGAGAGATAACATTAAGAGGAGACAAAAAAATATGATCACAGATTATTCTCATACAGGACAACAGTCTGTGAGCGCGCAAAAAATCCCCATAGCATCAGTTGACACAGACAATTCAAGCAGTGAGAGGCGTGTTCATCTAGACTGGGCAGGGGAGAGCCAGAGGCTCGGCCCAGGTTTGTGCCAGAGTTCGCGGTGTAGAGCGAGAGCCGTCCTCTGACAGGCTTTGTGTGGGAAGGAGCAGTAACCAAGACGACAACCTTCAGGGAGAAGCGAGAATACAGAATTTAGCAAGGAGCCCGTCCTTGAACACGAGAAACTCCTTTTAAGCTAACGGTCTCCCAACCTATCCAACTTCGCATGTAGACCTGTGAGTCCCTTCATGATTGATTCCATGCTTTTACAAACAGTCACATTCTGCGTTCCGACAGCTCTACCCATCGCATCAATCATGTTGGGCAATTTCTGTGGGCGTTCGATAACTGACCCCACTCTATTAATTTCCCGACACACCAGGGCAATGCCTAATCCAAGCAGCAGAAACCCATTGATCAAAGTTCCAAATAGATACACGTCCTTAATGTCTTCCAGGGAGAGAGGCACGGGACACAAACCACGCCATGTCGCTCACGAGTCAAGCACATATCCTTCGTTAGCTCCAGATTAGATTATTGTAACTCGTTACTGTCAGGATGCTCAAATAGGAATATAAATAAACTTCAAATAGTTCAAAATGCCGCAGCCAGAGTTCTAACTAGAACTAGGAAATTTGAACATATCAGCCCAGTCTTATCGGCCCTGCACTGGCTCCCAGTAAAATTCCGTATTGATTTTAAAATTATTCTATTGACTTATAAAGCACTGCATGGACTTGCTCCTGACTACCTCCAAGAGCTTATCTCTTATTATGAACCCCCGCGTCCACTACGATCCCAAGGTGCTGGCCTCTTATTACTTCCATCAATTAATAAGGTAACAGCAGGGGGAGAGCCTTTTCTTATAAGGCCCCCCAACTATGGAATAGTCTTCCAGAATGTGTCTGGGACTCTGGCACAGTCTCAATCTTTAAGTCTAGGTTGAAAATTTACTTGTTTGGTCTAGCATTTGGTAATTAATGTGCCCCTTTAGATAAGGTAACAGATCCAGGGGTTCATGGGCAAAGGGTTTTATGGAAAACTGGGAAGCTGGTGCTGTCATCCTGACACTGCACGCGGTCACTCAAGTTTGTCGACCGTGTAGTGGATGGATGCCAGTGTCTCAGGATGCTCCCAAGTCTGTGTTACCTTCTGGTTCTGCCCTTTAGCTAGGCTGTAATAATTTAATTGCCGGAGTCGCTGCCACACTCCAGAAATGTTTACATTTACTTTGTCTAACATATCCCATACAGAACTAATTGTCCCTCTTTTTCCCAATGGCTGCCCGAGAAATACCTGGACAAGGAGAGACAAGCCCTTCCCGTTACCCACCCCATACAAGCATCTAGGAGATGGTCTGGCTTGCCAGTGTATGTGCTGATACCGTGGTTGGATGTGCCATTGTCGCAAGAGGACGCGCTGAAGCCAACTCCCACCTGAGGCTCATCATCTACTCTGAAGGGACTGTGACTACTCGGCCTGGAATCATAACCACAGGACTATATCTGGACTATACCTGAACTGTGAATGCGGACATCTGCTAGCGGGCCGGCCAATGTAGGATGGATTCCCTTTTGAGTCTTGGTCCTCCCAAGGTTTCTTCCTAAATTCCTGTCATCTTAGGGAGTTTTCCCTTGCCACTGTCGCCTTTGGCTTGCTCATTAGGGATCTGGACCCATACAATTTGTAAAGCTGCTTTGTGACAACATGTGTTGTAAAAAGCACTATATAAATAAAATTGACTTTGAATTTGACACCTGCCCTGTTAGTTCGTTACAAAACCTTAATATAGCTGATAAACTTAACAAAGATCAGCACAGACTACAAAGAAACGGGTTTCGATAAACAGTCACACCAAGGAAACCAACAAGGCTGTAACGCGGAGACTAGAGGGATGATAGTTACCGCGTGTGGCACGAAAAATAAATAGATCCACGTGCCGGCTCGCAGCACAAATAACAGAAACGCACTCTGAAGATCTGGAGGAGGCAGGCAGACACCGGAGAATCGAGAAAGAAAAAAAAAACTGCACCACAAATGACACGGAAAGAAACAACGCGTAAGAACAAAAATATTTCAAAAAACGAGAGGCAACGAACCCGGAAAGAAAAACAAAAATATAAACGCGGAGAAACCACTCGACGCTCAGCCTAATAAACTGTACTAGTGCGGGAATAAACAAAACAATTAGATAAGGGAAAAAATGCGGACAAAATTCAACGCGCAACTGAACACACCCGCAAAGGGGAAAAAAACAAAAGACGCCAGGGGAAGTCTTGTAACTCGCAAGAGAGAGGGCTGAAAGCGTAAGGCATGAAGACAAAAACGATTCAGCAGTGATTCGCCATAACTCACCTTCTTAAGTAAGACCAAGAACAGGTGTGGCGAATCACTGCTGATTACGTCTAGTTAGTCTAGCACTGGCTCGCGAACCCCCCCTTATGGTGGCAGGAGGAGCCGCATCAGAGCCAGCCCTGACAAAGGCACCTGGTAATACTAATGAGAGGTGTGGTTACAGATAACTAGGAGGGAACGGAAAAAAGCTGTCAGTTAGAGGCTGAGCCACACGGGACAGCTGATTTAATCTGGGAAAAGCAACAACAAGTAGCAGTGACCTTGAAAGAGAGGAGAAGCTACACTTTACTATTATAGTCAAAGTCAAATTTATTTATATAGCGCTTTTTACAACACATGTTGTCACAAAGCAGCTTTACAATCGTATGGGTCTAGATCCCTAATGACCAAGCCAGAGGCGACAGTGGCAAGGAAAAACTCCCTAAGGTAGCAGGAATTTAAGAAGAAACCTTGGGCAGCCCGCTAGCAGAAGTCCGTAATTATAGTTCAAATATAGTTCTATAGTTATAGTTCTAATTCCAGGCCGAGAAGTCACAGTCCCTTCAATGCAGATGGTGAGCCGGAGGTAGGAGTTGGCATCAGCGGATCCTCTTGCGTCAATGTCACATCCAACCACGGCATTGGAACATCCACTGGCAAGCCAGACTATCTCCTAGGTGCTTGTATGAAATTGTCTTTTGTAGAAGCATGCAACCAAGATGTACTGTGGTGTCTAAGCTTATGTAATACTTGATATAGTGATTAAGTTTAAACTGTAAGTGTTAAGTTTGAACCGTGAGCGTATGGAATCCATTTCTCTCTGGTTCCTTACAAGTGACCAAGACAAAGAGGTCTAAAACTCAGGGGTCACATATGTTCTGAGTTAGCTGAAAGGGGACCTGTGCTCGGGGTCAAAGGTCTGGTGAGCCCTTTTCCTGTCTCTGGTTAGTCTAAATCATTGGGACTTCTTTTCACATTCTTGTCTTTCCTCATCAATACTATGCAAATTTGAGGGGCACTGGTCTTCATGGATGACTTGCATATATAGGTGTGCAGATGTAAGGTTTGGGAGAGGAGAATTCATATTGGCCTGAGACCTCAAGTACTGTTAAGTAAATACGTGATTACGTTTTCTGAAGTATCTTAAGTACCATGACGTTGTAAGCAGTCAGGATGTCGAGACGGGAGCAGCGTTTAAAGCACTGATGAAAACGAACAACACAACAGCGCTCATGACAAAGATCGAACAACTACTGACAAAAAACATGGACAGGACACACACTTACAGTACATATCTCAACAATAATACAGACCATGTGCAACGAGACTAGTGTTAAGTACTGTGAGAGAAATTATTATGATAATTTCATCTTAATCATGTCATTATATTATTTCAGATCATCATGAACTGTATGATTTAGTATAAGTCATTCTGACTAGCAGAAGGACCATAATCTGTTAGTAAGTGTGATTCAGTGTAACCATGAGTCTTATGTTTAGCTCACACGTGTATATGGACAGGGTGAAAAGGGCAAAAGCCCTATGTCAACCGTTTGACAGTAGTCTGCCCAGTCGGGCCTTCAGCTGTCTCCATGTATAACTGAGACATCAGTTTCTTCCGTCGGAACCTAAAGGAAGCCCCATATCTGGAGATATACACAAGTAGACAAAACAGGCTACTAGGCGCCTGGTCGGCGTACGTGCTGTTTTCTTGGCAACCTGTCTGCCGGAATTGCTGATGTTGTGTTCTTGTAATGTACTTAAGGAGGGAGCGCCCCTCTCTTAGTTATGGAGAACTTCGTACTAGACGAAGCTCTCACTTTGCTTTGCTACTTTCTTTATTTACCTTTATTTCATATTTTATGCCTTTTAATAAATTACTCATTTAATTCAGTTAACCACGTCTGAGTCCTCAATTGATTTTCAGAAATTTCCACGACAGTACGTAAGCATTAATGAAGGACTGATTAAGTGAGTAGTTACCAAAACAGATGAAGACTTATTAATTACTTATATGTGAACTAACAGTAGTTTATTATAGTGAAGAGTAATTAATGAAAAACTATGATATTAATTCTTGTTGCTTAGCTAATAAGTACTTAAACGTTAATTAAGGAACTGTAAGCGAGTACTTACCAAAATAGATGAAGACTACTTATTAATTACTTACATGTTGTTACGTTGCACGCATCGAGGGAACAAGGGCGGACACAAATGCTGAGCAGAGCGGACTTTATAAAAAAATCTTTTGTACAACACACCTTAAAAGTTTCACATAACAAAAACAGATAACATCTAGACTACGAAAGAACAGCAAGGCAGGACAACAAAGTTAGAGCTGAACAAGACGAACTAAACATTTGTTGAGACTAAACAGAAAACTACACCATTACATAATTACACATACACAGGCAAAGAACATGAAATCATACAATCCAAACAGGCAGACTACACAAATCACAGCCAAACTAATCAAATGACAAAAAACCAAGAAAAGTAACAGAACTAATCGGACAACATCAGAAACCGAGAAACATTCCGAACAACAGAATAACGTGTACAGCCCAGAACAGAGCGACGTAATGAATCACAGAGAGAGACAGAAAACAAAGGATATAAATACCATTACTAATGAAAACTGAACAAGACACAGCTGGAAAGATCAACAAGGGGCGTTAACAAAACATACCACAACGAACAAACAAAACGTAAACCTGATTGACACGGAGGGCGGAGCCAACCGTGACATATGTGAACTAACATAGTAGTTTATTATTGTGAAGATTAATTAAGGTAAATGATGATAATTCTCCATTACCTATTGCTTAGTTAATAAA
Source organism: Brachyhypopomus occidentalis (assembly GCA_020368025.1). Taxonomy (NCBI): domain Eukaryota; kingdom Metazoa; phylum Chordata; class Actinopteri; order Gymnotiformes; family Hypopomidae; genus Brachyhypopomus; species Brachyhypopomus occidentalis. The sequence continues at coordinate 396,399 of JAGXOD010000132.1, forward strand.
TACTTAAACATTAATTAAGGAACCGTATTGTAAAGTGTACAAAACCCAAATTTGTAAACCCATAAAACATTATTTAAAAGTATAATTAATTTTAGAGATGTGTGATTAACAATTGGGTTAATCCTTTAACTAAAATGAAGATAAAAGAGAGCATGACATACGTGATTATGCTCATCCACAGCATGTGGCAGAACACAGTGAAGAGACCGAAGTTGAAGATGTGAATATATATGTCAGACAGTAGCATAGTATGTTTATGAAAACCATGTGATGGGTAAACCTATACAACAGAGAAGATTTTTGTTGAGTGCGAACATGCCTATTGAGTTTGTTGTTGATGCATATTCCTGCACTGTATACAACATCTTGTCGTGGAAATTTCTGAAAATCAATTGAGGACTCAGACGTGGTTAACTGAATTAAATGAGTAATTTATTAAAAGGCATAAAATATGAAATAAATAAAAGTAAATAAAGAAAGTAGCAAAGCAAAGTGAGAGCTTCGCCTAGTACGAAGTTCTCCATAACTAAGAGAGGGGCGCTCCCTCCTTAAGTACATTACAAGAACACAACATCAGCAATTCCGGCAGACAGGTTGCCTTGAAAACAGCACGTCACGCCCGACCAGGCGCCTGGTAGCTTGTTTTGTCTTCATGTATATCTCCAGATATGGGGCTTCCTTTAGGTTCCGACGGAAGAAACTGATGTCTCAGTTATACATGGAGACAGCCGAAGGCCCGACTGGGCAGACTACTGTCAAACGGATGACATAGGGCTTTTGCCCTATTCACCCTGTCCATATACAAATGTGTGAGCTAAACATAAGACTCATGGTTACACTGAATCACACTTACTAACAGATTATGGTCCTTCTGCTAGTCAGAATGACTTATACTAAATCATACAGTTCATCATGATCTGAAATAATATAATGACATGATTAAGATGACATTATCATAATAATTTCTCTCACATTTCCTCCCTTTGATTCTGTGTAATTATTCAATTTGAGCATCAATCAGTCACATTAACTAATCAAGTTACATCAGTCCACTGATCATTGGTATACAGGGTTCTTTGAATCATAACATTACTACCAGAAGTCATTCACAGTACATTTCCACATAAGCATCATGGAAAACAAAATTCTACAAGGTAGAAT